>OU015751.1:12283436-12304224 GCA_907169655.1 Acomys percivali
AATAATAATAATAATAATAATAATAATAATAATAATAATAATAATAAATTTTAAAAATTAAGGTGGAATGCAATTGAGGAAGACTTCTCACGCTTCCAGGGGCAAGCACAGAAGGGAGAAATGTCTGCAAAGGAAGTTAAGATTCGCTACAGGGTCTGTGCTAGGAGGAGCGATCCCTGGATCTCAGCGGCTCCCAAGAGCGACAGCTCACCTGCTATACGGGTTTTGCACATTCGAGACCTTGCTCTGCAGAGCGGCTGCAGGGAGCAGCAAACCAGTCTCAGCTGTCACCCACGGGTGACCTGACGACGTCCGCGCGGGCGGCAGAGGCCGGGCCTCGGACTACACTTCCCAGTGTGCCAGGCGGGCGGGGCGCGGCGGGGAGGGCGCAGGCTCCTTCCCAGCAGCAAAGGCGGAAACAAAAGAGCCCGGCGCCGCCGCCCGCACACTCGCGCACCGCGCCCGGGCGCACACGGAGCAGCCCCGCGAGGCGGCAGCCGGGACCCGCGGACCCGCCGCAGCCCCCGCCGCCTGCCCCATGGCGCTGAAGCGGATCCAGAAAGTGAGTGGTGGTCAGGACCGGCCTGGGTGTCCCCGAGGGGTCCCTAGGAGCCCGGGGTGCATGGCGTGGGAGGGGCACGGGCACAGGAGAGGCCGGGGTGCTGATCGGCCCGCACAGGTGAGGCGCGCTCCCGCATGGTCCGGGTGCCTGGAACCCGGGGCGCCCTGATCCTGTCATGCCCTTCCCCGGCTGAGCCTAGAGCACCCGGTGCGGGGTGATTGTGAGGTGGCCAGATTGTCCCGAGGTATGTGCATCCCCGCTGGGCTTGCACTGCAATGGTCGGCCTGCGTCCCCTATCACGCCCTGCGCCCTCTCAGTGCTCCCCGAACCCTCCTTCATCTGCTCGCACCACCAAGCTCCCCGGGAGGACAGGGAAGGTGTGGTGGGCCTGCGGCCTTTATTCTCAGAGCGTGGGGCTGGGTCTTTCTGGGCTCTGCAGTTGGCTGGTGCTCAGTGGGAGGAAAGGGCTGGGGAAGCGGGATTGGGGCCGAGGGAGCCAGCAGAAAGCTGTTGCCCCTGCTATTTTGGTGGTTCTGCATGCAGCTGCCACTTCAGGTCACATAGCTGTACTGAGAACATAGTTGCTGATACACAGCAAGATGACCTCCTGGCTGTGATTCATGGCGAGGCAAGCCAAGCAGGTGCTGTTGTTGGTTTTTTTGTTTTTTTGTTTTTTGTTTTGTTTTTTTTTACACGCTCATAATAAACTTACGCGTAGAGTTGAAGACACAGCAGTAAGGACCACAAATTAAATTGTTTGGATGCTTTGATGCATGAGTAGAGAATGAGGAAGAAATAGGGACGGTCAATCAACACATAGGATCCATCCCAGCCCTCTTCTTTGTATTCTTTACCGCACCGTTTCTCCTGTTAGCCTGTCCCCTGACTCGAGTGTCTTACTTAACCTTTTACAGCGATAGTCTTTGCTGGGTGGGAATGTGGTGCTTGGGAGCGCATTGGAAGCAACTGCGCCAACAGTGGGAAATGTGTTTGGTAACTGACTTCACAAGAAATGGATGGCTGGCCAAACATGTCATCAGCCTTTCCAGCTACAAATGTCCTGAGTTTAGAGTGGTAGTAGACAGTCATCCTTTGGTACAGAGGACAGCAACTTTCACACCCAGCCAGATTTTGGGTTCTTTTTTTTTTTTTTTTGATATAAATATTAGCCGTGTAGCTCATTGCTGTTCTTTGTACCACTGAAGGTCAACTCACTATAAAATGTAAAGTCGGCATTTATTAAATAATGACGTCTTCTCGTTTAAAGGTAACACCGCTGCACTTGATTTTTTTTTTTTTTTAACCATATAAACAAACCTAATGTTGGAGCTACAATCATTCATTACCATGCCTATTTCTCAACACCGATGTAATGTTGGTTCCCTTTTGGATCAGACAACACACATTTTTCCAAGGAAGTTTTCAAACTTAGCTTCCTTTCACGATGGTGAGGCATTTCCATGTGGTTTTGCGCACGCGCACACACACACACACACACACACACACACACGAGCTCTAAGATATCATAGGATTTATTTGTAGTATCCATTCAGAGAAATAAGAAATCATTGTATGTGTAGGCTTGATAAATCTGGTCAGTCATGCTAAGCCCATGTATCTGACTTATGTTAGTATGGCAGATGCCCACATTTTTTTTTTTTTTTTTTGTAGATATAGTGTGTTAAACAGAGTTGTCTAGAGCAAAGATAACACTTCAGTACAAATGATGTCAAGCCTGTGACAAACTGGTAGTTTGGAGAAGCCGTTGGAGGTCATATGATACTGTGTTCCTGTCATCAGATGTTGACTGCCACAAATCACATCAGTCATACATGCCAGCCACTCCTTCGTCCCCAACTGGATCTACCGTCTTCCTCCTTCCTTACCTGTTATCATGCTTAGAACCAAGTCCAGGCTGAACAGGCTGGCCCACGAGCAGCTAGCTATAGAACCCTCTGATACCCTTGGCCATCAGATTCTTATTTGAATCTTAGTGATACCAACAAATGAAGTTCAATGACAGATAATCTTTGGCCTTTAAAAAAAAGATTTATTTTTAATGTGTGTATCTGTGAATACATGCCACATGTGTGGGGTGCCAACAGAGTCCGAGAGGGGCCATCGGGTCCCCTGATGCTAGAGCCACAGGCGGTTGTAAGCTGTGTCGGATGTGGGTACTGGTAACTGAGGGTCCTCTGGCAGAGCAGTAAGTGTTCTTATTCTTAGGTACTGAGCCATCTCTCCAACCCCTGGCCTTCTCTTCTTTTGAGTATATTTTAAAGCAATCAGATAGCTTCAGGTCATTGGATTATGCTATTTCTTCACCTAATATATCAGGTCTTGAGAAGCTCCTGGAACCCCAGGTTTGTAGTGGTGTAGCCAAGAGTACAGGCAGGGAGGAGGCAGTCCCTTGGGCAGGGAGCAGAGGCAGTGTAGACCCCAGTGCTGCCAGTGGAAAGATGCTGTCTTGAGGTTGAGTTGGGGTTAAAGTGGAAAGGTCAAAGGCCGTGATGTTCTGCTCTGTTCTCTTTATCCAAAGAGGGAACCAGAGTCTAGAGTTGAAACATGTTTTGCCCAGGGCTAATCTCTTGAGAAGTGATTGGACGTGTTTGAGAACAACGTTCACAGCTTCTCATTTCTCCACATATGAAAAGAACAAAGATGTTGGATTAAAACTGTGTCTTTATACAAAGCATGTGAACACCGGTGCTTCAAATATATCTCTGTGCTAGAGTAGACTAAGGGATTTAATGCTCTAATTTAGACACTCTGTGCCAGTTTTGCATTTCAGCTCATAAATTTACACACCCGTGGCCTATTTTTAGACATAGAGAAAGATGTTATTACAGCCGCCTAAATCACTGAAGGAATAAAGTTTGAACAAAATCTGAGGAAAGAAGCCCACAGCAGATTTGACAAAAGAGAGCAGCCTTCAGCTGAGTGTCTATTAATAGTTGTTTTCTAGGTGTTTCTTCTGCGAACACTGTTTTTCAGTCTTTAGTACACTTTGCTTTGGAAAAAAAAAATCACTTTTTAGATGATAAATGCTGCAACACAATACGGAACACTGTAAAACCTAAGGGGGAAAGGCACCCCAGTGCAGCCGTTGTCAACATTGTGGTGTCTTTCCCTTTGTGTTTATTCTACATAAGGAATTTTAGGTAGCAATCACACTAGATGGTATGTGTTAGACCTCTGGCCTTTTTTTTTTTTTTTTTTTTTGGTCTGCCCTCTGAAGAGTTAAACAAAAGGCTTTTCTTTCACAAATATCACAACACAGATAATTATCCTTTCCTGTATAGTGTTCTGTTTCGAAATGAAGCATTTGGGCCTAGGAGTGTGGTTCATTGCTAAAACACACACACCTACTGCTTTCAAGTCTCCAGGTTCGACTGCAAGAAGAAATGGGTTGCATTTGATTCTAAAACTTGAACATTTGGCTTTTTAGTAATTAGTCTAAATTGTGTACATGAACATAAATTAAATGACGCTTTTGATTTTGTTTGTTTGTTTGTTCTTTTAATGCTTTTGCTCGGATTTTTTGACTTGTCCAATTCTAAATCATAGTGTCTGTTCTGGTCTAGTAAAGGTGGCATCTTAAGCAGCCTGACCCCTCTGTGTCTGAGTCATCACCAAGGGAAAGAAGACCCAGCTTTTGTCTCTGGCTTTGGTGACTGACTTTAGTTTTCTTACCCATACAGTATCCCCAAGGATGACAACCATCACCATGCATGGAAGTTGATCTGCCACACCATGCCACAAGCTTAGCCTGTACAAGTTGTTTGAGTCCTTCATGAACTCAAAACAATGGAGCCAGAAACAATCTTATTCTCATTGTGCAATTGACAAAATGAAGACACAAAGAGGTTACCTGGGATACGGAGGAAAAAACTAGGGTTCCAAGTCAGACACTCTGCCCAGAGATGGCTTAAGTGCAGACTTCTTTCCACCATGTGGACCTTTAGGGGTGCGTGGGGGTGTAGGGGGGGGGGTGCGCGCGCGCTTGTTTTTAACTGAAAGACATGGAGTCAAGAGGCTGGGACTTTAGGATCAGTTCAAGGTCATCCTCAGTTACATACTGAGTTGGAGGCCAGCCTTGGCTATATGAGAGCCCATCTCAAAACAAACACATGAATAGCCTAGCGGTGGTGGCGCACACCTTTAATCCCAGCACTCAGGAGGGAGAGGCAGGTGGATCTCTAAGTTTGATGCCAGCCTGGTCTACAAAGTGAATTCTAGGACAGCCAAGGCTACACAGAGAAACCCTGTCTCGAGTAACCAACCAACCAACCAAACAACGTAAGAAAGAAGACACAGAGTCAGATGAGTTTATGACGACGGGTGCTTAGCGATATGATGTTCAACCCTGTGATTAGGGACCCTGCATAGTTAGTCACCACCACAGCTCAGCTGTGAGTGATGCTCAGTAACCCTGCTCCTCAGAGATGACCCTCATCACTAAACACCGGAGCATAACAGCTTCACTCATCGCCCTGTGCCCCTGGAAACATTGACTCCTCCAAATGGACTTAGAAAAACAATTGCTTGTAGTTCTTTAGACAGTCTGTTGGTATCACTTTATTATGCAGTTTTCATTTGAATTCAGCTGAATTGGTGCAATTACTTAAGGGCCTTTGAGTGGTAAGTGATCCACATTTTAAGATTAAATGCAAGGCTACAGAGGGAGGGAGATGGCCTAAAAGGAAACAAGAGGGCACCAGTGTCTTTATTACTTGTAGATGAACCATTTGCCTTGCAAGGAAAGGAAGCAGTATCCATTCTCAAGGAAGCCACAGTGGGGACTTTCCTTTCTTAAGCCTCTGTAATTAAACTCAGTCTTCTGCCCTCCCCCACCTCCCCCTCCCAAGTCTGTACTTTTCTTTCTTTATCATAACAAAAGTGCAAGAAGATGAGATAATTTTATAGCTTAAAAGTACTAAGACTTCCTCTCTGGGCAAATAAATAGCACAGGCTTAGATGAGACAGTTGCCACCTATTTGGGGAGCTAGACACATTAAAACCGAAGGATGCGGATTGCTCTCCAGGAAGCCGGAAACATCCCTGCCCCTTTGGCTCCCTGAGATACATACAGAAGCATTTGGGCCTGTATTTTCATTCAGCGTTGCTAATCAAAAGCAGTGAAGGAAGTTAGTGGTGGCTTACCAGTGTGTTGGTCCCCACCCCATCCCCCATCCCCCATCCCCCTTTTAATTACTGGAAGAAACGATATTTCGTTGAAAACGGGTATTAAGTGACATGTCCCTTCTCTCACCCGTTAAAGTCCTGGAGTGACACTGGGTGGCATGATAGGCCCAGATTTGCAATTTGGGCTCAGAGAGGTTCTCAAGTCACCCACCAGAGAACATATGCATAGAAATGCAGACTGTCTTGGTCTACACGACCCATGAGAAGCTGAGATCTTGTGCATTTCTGCATCAGCGTCACACAGACAGCACAAGGGCCTACCACATGCAGTTCTCCTTGGGGCAGAGAGGAAGCAATGTGCGGTCTAGAAGCACAGGGTCCCACTGTCTTCCATCTTCCTGGGTATTATTTTTTACCAACTGCTCTCTTCCCAGTCTGTGTACGTTGCTAGTCTTCTTGTTTGTTTGGTTGATTGCTTGTTTTGAGATAGGGTTTCTGGGATGCATTCTGTAGACCAGGTTGGCCTGGAACTTGGAGATTCACCTACCTCTTCCTCCAGAGTGCTGGGATTAAAGGTGTGCACCACCACCAACCGCCTATGTTGCTTATTGGGAAGCCTGTCAAACTCTTCTTCAAAGGAGTGGGCTCAGCTACATCCTTCATATTAAACTTGCTCAGATAACCCAGTGTGTGGGCTTAGGGTGGCTACTTTCCACTGATGTCATAGGGTTTGGGAACAGTGTAGCTGGGTGGTGTTGCAGGGAACTGTATATATGTGAGTGCCAAGTCTGTGTGGGGATGTCAGATCCCCTGGAACTAGAGTTACAGACAGTTGTGAGCTGCCATGTGGGTGCTGGGAATTGAACCAGGGTCCTCTGGAAGAGCAACCAGTGAGTGTTCTTAACCACTGAGCCATCTCTCCAGCCTCCCCAAAATCTACTTTCTAATGTACACGGCTGAAAGGAAAGTTTTGAAAATCACCAACAAATGTGACCCAAAGAGGCAGCTCTCCCAAGAAGCCTTGCCCTTGGACCTATGCTATTCTCGCCCTTACCACCTGGCCTTGAAATCCCTGTTAAAATCTTTACTTAATCAATTACAACTCTTACTTCATAAAAACTGGCCCACCAGTCAGTTGTCCCTACACAAGAAAAACTGTTGCGGGTTTGGACCCATTTCCAGTTAATACAAAGTGTCAACACTCATTGTTTTCTGCCGCAAGTAGCAACAGAATATACAGTCAGTTGTGTCCTGCACAGAGTTCAAGAGTAGCACCTTGAGTGTTTTTATTATTGTTACTTTGAGACGGAATCGTTGTTGCTGCCCTCAAACCCAGGTTCCTGTTTGCTCAGCCTCCTGTGTGTGAGGATCCATTGGTGCTCAACACCAAGCCCAGTGTAAGATGGCTTTTTTTCAAACATAAACAATTTTTTTGTTTGTTTTTTGAGACAGGGTTTCTCTATGATAACCCTTGCCTGTCCTGGACTCACTTTGGAGACCAGGCTGATCTCAAACTCACAGCGATCCACCTGCCTCTGCCTCCTAAGTACTAGAATTATAGGCATGCGCCACCACTTTGCCAGCTATTAAGAAGGGAACTCTGGGGACTGCAGAGGGAGATGGCTCAAAGTGTGTTTGCTCATATTCCAGAGGACCGAGTTTGGTTCCCAGCATCCATACACTGTCAGGAGGTTTACAATTGCCTACAACCCTAGCCCTAGAGGGTCTCATGCACTCTTCTGGTCTCTGCAGGCAGCCGCACACATGTGTACATACACAGAAAGACATAAGTAAAAATAAAATAAAAATTTTCAAAAAGAATAGAACTGTGAAAAGCAATATTTAATAGCAAGTACTTGGTAGGTATGCTCATGTTTTATGCACATTTTGAAAATTGGTTTTTTCTTTTTCAATCCCCCCCTCCCAAACACAATCTTTCTTGGTTACTATGAACTAAATGGCAGTATATGGGCTGGAGAGTTGGCTCAGTGGTTAAATTGGCTCACTGGATGCTCTTCCCAAGGACACTGGTGTGATTTTAATGGCTACATAATCGCTCACAACTGTCTGTAACTCCAGTTCTAGGGAACCTGACACCCTCTTCCAGTCTCCACAGGCTCCAGACACATTGTCATGCAAACAGGCAAAACACCTATACATACATACATACTACTAATAATAATAAAATAAAAGTCATATGAACATCAACCACTAAAACAAGCAAATGAAACAGGTATGGTGGCACACACCTGTAATCCCAGTCCTCAGGAAGAAGAGGCAGGGGGATCTCTGTCTACAAAGTGAGTCCAGGACAGTTGAGGCTACACAGAGGAGCCCTGTCTCAAAAAAAACAAAAACAAAAAAAACCAACAGAAGCAAACAAACAAATAAATAAAATAAAGTGAAAAGAAAAAGAAACAAGGAGGAAAACAAACAAAACCAACCAAATAAGACTAAGGAGAGGAAGGTGATGTGTAGCATGTTCCTCATGTTTAGAGCGTGCATGTATTGTGAAGTGTGCAGTCATGGCCTGCCATGTTTTTCTTGGTTCTGAGAGTGCCTTTGAACACAAATACTCTTCAAAGCTTACGAAGTAGTGCCATTTCAAACCTTTGGTGAGATATATATATATATATATTGTGTGTGTGTGTGTGTGGGGGGAGAGAGAGAGAGAGAGAGAGAGAGAGAGAGAGAGAGAGAGAGAGAGAGAGAGAGAGAATCTTTTCATCCACTTCACATCATGGTGAGCAGAGCAGAGCATTCCGGTTATCATTGTCCTGGGGTGAGTGGATCAGGGTGAGAAGAGTGCTGGAAAAGAGGTCAGACAGTCTGAACCTTTGTTTTAGCTTTACTGTGTGACCTTGGCCAAGAAAGCCAGTCATTATTTTCCCCACCTAGAAACCTGTTGAGTGAATGTGGTCATTTCAGTGGTCCCTTCTGTGGATATGTGTGCTGTGCCCATTATACATATGTGGGTTTGTGCTGGTGTATGCATAACAGCAATCTCTAATTCTTTTCTCCACTATGGTGAGGGATCAAACCCACAAGCCATATAAAAGACTCCACCACCAAGCAATCCCCAGAGCCTCCCGTTTATAATTTCAAGCAAACTTAAATGCCATTTGCGGTTTGTTTCGTCCTTGTCACAAGGGTAAAAACTGAGCTCTGTGCTCTGCCGCCATATGAGATAAATTCTATTGGCTTTGAGACATAGTCAAAATCCTGCTGAACTTTTCAGTGTTGGCATCATAATGTGTAATAGGATGTTAGTAGGTCCTCTGATTACAGATCAATTATTTGTGACACAGCTAAGAAGTGTTTCTGTGATGGGCTGATAATGTGATGTGCTTTTCTAATTCTGTTTAGCCTCCATCTCTTTGACAGGTGTCTTGGCCCTTTAAGGCTTGTTTCTTCCAGGTGTTTAGAGAGAGCTGCCTTACACAGCTGCCTCATCGGTAGAGTTTTAGGGCTCCTGAGTTGCACATTTAGAGAACAGCTTCTGATACAAGGTATACTAAATGAATAAGGAGGTTCATGGGGAAGTAGGAATAGCCAGTAGTAAGGGTAAGGGTAAGGCAAAAGCTCTGACTGCAGCTAGGTAGATATAAGAAATGTGCAGAAAGGAAGTCACAGGTGGGGCGGGCAAATTCCCTTGGAGGAAATTAGGAGCTCTTCAGTGGCAAGGTAGACTTAGATATAGAGTGGAGCAGTGGGAAGCATATTGAAACTATGGAACTAAAGACTCTAGACACACGGTGACTAATATGGAGCAGATGACCATGCCATTGGGAAGCAACGATGGGGCAGGGCATGGGGCCTTGGTTAAGTGGAGGACCTGGGAGGTCCATGCGGAGAATTATATATTCAATACAGAGCCTGCCTGGTGAAGCCACGGAACACCTCCTAATCTGGGGTTGACTGCAAAAGAATCAATGTCATTCTCTGTGTGCCACTGTTATTCTGATGACTGTCTTGAACAAAGAGAGGCAAGGTATTCTGGGAATAGAGTAGGGACCCAGTGAGGGTGAGAGAACGCCTCTAATTAAATGATGTTTAAGGTAAGACCCGAAGATAAAAGGTGAGGTTGGTAAAATTAAGGGGAAGAACGGAGGGAAAAGTGAGTGAGTGAGAGAGAGAGAGAGAGAGAGAGAGAGAGAGAGAGAGAGAGAGAGAGAATATATAAATGTGTGTGTGAGTTGAGAGGGGAAGTGATTAAAAATCTTCCTAAGAGGAAACCATGTTGAACAGTACCAGCAAGGTGGTATTTTGGAAAATAGACAGCCATTTTGAGTAGGGCAAAGATTTTTTTTCCTTCCTTCTTTCTTTCTTTCTTTCTTTCTTTCTTTCAAGACTGGGCTTAGCTGTGTAGTCTAGATTTACTATCTAGGCCTGGCCACCTTTGGAGTCTTGATTTTCAGTGCCCTGAGGTCTGAGAACTACGAGCATATACCATCATTCTAGTTGTAAACCATACTGAATGGTGAATGGAAAATACGGCAAAGGCCTGACATGGTACCAAATGGATATGTTGGTGTCTGGAGTGGGTTAGGTGGAAAAACCCAAACAGTGTTACCAACTAGGGTCCAAGCTGGGGTGATGGCAGGGGACATTTCAATGAGAAGGTAAGGACATTGACAGTGGGCTCTCTTCAGTTGTTCTGACCCACTCATTCCTGTTCCCTTGCTTGGCCCTTTAAGTTGAGTCTTATAGATTGTCTGGCTGCAAGTCTCTTCAGCAGCCGCCCCGCCCCCTTCCCCCCCCCCCCACTTGCTGGCTGCCCTGCCCCTGCCTCCATCATCCAGTGT
Source organism: Acomys percivali (assembly GCA_907169655.1). Classification (NCBI taxonomy): domain Eukaryota; kingdom Metazoa; phylum Chordata; class Mammalia; order Rodentia; family Muridae; genus Acomys; species Acomys percivali. Next base: position 12,293,949 of record OU015751.1, read on the forward strand.
GCTCCCAGAAGCTTTAGTGAGGACTGTCTGCCTCCTTATCCTGATAGGTCCCTGCTCTGACTACAACAGACACTTTTACTGTGCGGCCCTCCACTGGCTTGCATGAAGCTGCCTTCTAGAACCCTTCCAGGGAGAGATGAAGACTGAGGAGAGTCAGAACACTCCGGGGTACTTACTAATGAGAAGGTGTGGGAAGCTGGGGTGGTCAGTAAGGAAAGGCATCCGATGGCCAAAGCTAGAGTGTAGAGCACTGGCATGAATAAGTATGTCTTGACTTTAAGACTCCCTAAAGTAGATTCATATATAGCTTGGATTTGTCAAAAGTATATTTCACTTATGCAATTCCTCGGATGGAAATATATATGCATTTGTATGTATATTTGGAAGTGACTGAGGGCCTTCTATTTCAGAGGATGCTATAAGCTTGGGAAGGGTGGTTCAGTGAGTAAAGTGCTGGCTACCTACGGCAAGGACCACTTAAGTGAGGACCCCTGAGTTCAGATTCCCCAAAGCCACATCAAGCCAGGTACAGTGTATGTGAAATCCTATAATCCTAGTGTTAGGATTCTGCTTTAGTCTGCCTACCTGTGATGTCACTGCTTACCTGCTACTGGGGTGTGGCCCTGCCCTGGGCCATACAAAAGATACCCTCCACGTGGCTCTCTCTCTACCTCTCTACTTCCCTCTCCTCTCTACCTCTCCTCTCTAGTTGGGCACCAAATGTTAAAAGCGTGGCGGGATGGAATCACGCCATGCCACAGATCCACTTAAGAGGTTTAATAGGGGAGCCAGGCGTGGTGGTGCATGCCTTTAATCCCAGCACTTGGGAGGCAGAGGCAGGTGGATCTCTGTGAGTTCAAGGCCAGCCTGGACTACAAAGTGAGTCCAGGACAGTCAAGGCTACACAGAGAAACCCTGTCTTGAAACACCGGAAAAAAAAAAGAAAAAAAAAAAAAAGAGGTTTAATAGGGGAATACAAAGACCTTCTCCAGAGACACACGTGAAGAGAGAGAGAAAGAAATGGGAGGAATTCCCTTTATAAACTACCTAGTGAATGCACAGGAGGGACAAACGCATGTGCAGAAGGTGCACAGGTGACTTAGGTGGCTTGAGTCCTGCTGGCGGGGGCTGGGGACGTGTAGCCTGCTTTCCCGACGTCATCAGGACCTTCAGGGGTGGCTGCATTGTTGCCTGATTAATAACACCCAGCCCTCTATGCTGAGATGGGTTAGCAGACTGGGGATACTCTGGAAGCTTGCAAGTCAGCTAGCCTGGGATACACAGGGACCCTGTTTCAAACTAGGTGGAAGGTGAGAAGCAACCCAAGTTGTGGGTACTCCATAGTACACACATGCCTGCACTTGCAGACACAAATATGTACACACTGTTACATGCACACAGACATACACATGCACTCAATAAAAAAAATAAAATAAAATAAAGGGGCTGTTTGAAATTAGACATGAGATAGCACTTGGGGAATGCAGCCATTGTGGTTGCTCAGAAGTCTAGAAAAGTGGATGCTGAGATGACATGTTGGGATGGACAGTGCTCCCCAGTCCCTACCTTCAAATTTTATTTTAAATTGGACTCCGGTCCTGATGCACACCAGTGGGACAAAGGTGCCAGGGTCTTTCCTTTCTTCGCCCCACCTTACCCTGATGGAATTTGTCTATATTGTCTTTTTGGAAAGCTGTCTTGGGCTGGGGTGATGTCTTGGTGGGTGAAGTTCCTGCTATACATAAGTGGGGACCTGGGTACCCATGTACATGTAATCCTAGTGCTGGGCAGGTAGACAGGATCATTGGGTTCACTGACCTAATCTATTTTGAAAATTCCAGGCCTGGTTAGAGACTGTGTCTTAAAAACAAAACCAAAAACACCAAGTGGGGCCTCTGAGACGGCTTAGTGGGTGTAGCACTTGCTGTGCAGGTGTGATGCCCTAGGTTTGATCCCTGCAGCCCATGGGGAAAAGACAGATGTGGTGGTGCACATCTGTATTCCTTTCATTCCTCTGGAGGGGTCCTTGGCAGAAACAAGAACAGAGGCTGGCCTTGGTGAGGAAGAAAGCCACCCTCCAAGAGTTGGCCTCTTACCTTGGGGTGTGCCTAGTGGTATGCTCATACTCACACTCACACTTATGCCCATCTCACACACGTAAACACGTACACGCACACTAATAGTTAAAACAAAAACTGGAGACAAGGGGGACAAACTCAAGGAGGTTAACCTGGGGCTTCCACGTGGACCCAAGTCCACACATACACCTACACTCACAGACACTCCCCTAAAAGCAACCTTTCACAGACACGCCCGATGTGTGAAACAGCCAGGGCCAGCTTGTTGATGTGAGCCCATGTTCCTATAACATAACCAATTGAGTGTTAGCATTTTGAAATCGTCCCAGGAAGAAACCCTGTGGTATTAAATCGAGATGCCCTTCAACTCAAATGCATAGGGGAGGCCCTGTGTGGGGAGACACTTTTTTGACTGTTTGACATCTCTCTGTTAAAAGAGCTTCAGTCTGCTGGGTGTGGAGACCAGCCTGGACTTTAAGGCCATAAAATGTTTATTTGCAGACAAACAAATGTAGCTCATGTGTCCCTTTAGAGGCAACACTAAATTAGGGAGAATAAAAGAGATTTTTCAATCCAGTAAGAGTCATTGGCTGGTTTGGGGTTTTTAAGGTAGAAGGGTTTTTATTTTATTTTATTTTTTTTTTACTCTGTTAGTTAATTGCTGGTGAAGCCAGGGGTTTTAAAATAATGCTTTCCTGAGCTTGATACTGGATAATTTAAATTTGAGGCCATTAATCAGCCTCTGTGCACAGCTGTGTGCTGCCCACTGCCTAGGCTCGTCACAGTGTATATGATCCCATTTGCAGGTTCAGACCTTCTGCTTCTTGCCGCTAGACAACCACAAAGGCATTTTTAGTGTGCCCGGCGTCAGTGCTCCACAAATATTTACTGCGCAGCATCACATTAAACCTTAGGGTAAATAAGGCCGCTCTGGCTTGCTGGTCCCCCTGGGCTGATGTCGATGAAGGGGCTCCTACTCTTCCTGGAAGCCAGGAGAGAGACACAGGCTGCTGCTTCACTCCACTCCTGGCTTCATTTCCTTGTATTTGTTTACTTTCTTTGAACCAGCCGGGCCTTGTCTACTTTTAGATGTCAAGTCCCCAGAGGCAGGGGCTGTGTCCTGGTTGGTTTTGTGGGGAACACTTAGCATATTGTGGGGGTGTGGTATAAACATGCCATCTGTGCCCATTTAAACTCAGTTGCGGCCTCCCAATGCCTCTCTTTGTGTCTTGCTGATTATAGAAGTCTGCACTGGAATAGACGTGCCTAGCTGCAGAAGGCTCTAAAAATCCCTTAAGCACACATTTTTCCCCCAGCCTTGCAAGGATTTTTTTCCCCCTTTAATGGTTCTAGCCAAGCTATAAGGACATTAGCCTGTAGCCTATTAATAGCTTGCATTTTGAAATTTAGATACCCCCTACTGCACGACCATCACGCGAACTTAAAAACTGCTTCTTTGGCAGAGACCACTTTCCCCCGGGGAGCGTTTCCGACCATGCTGATGGTATTTATTCGTTGCTTGATCTATATTCAGATAGAGGCTGGCTTCTTTTATAAGCGCCATCTCAGGTGTGAAGAAAGCTATCTGATGAGCAGCCCATTTCCACTTTTGGATTTCTGGAATGAGACCATAACGCACGTCTGCAGGTTGCATGCGTTTTCACCCAGTGAGCGTGCCGCCATGTGTAACCGGGGTGTTGTCATGTAACAGTCATACTTTACTTGACGTGAACTCTATACACCCTCCCTTCTAATACCATGCTGTTCATTAAGGGACGCCTCATCTAAAAAGTTACAGTGTTGGGCTGTGGAGACGGAGGAGCGGGTTAAGAGCACTCGCTGGTCTTTGCAGAGGACCCAAGTTCGGTTCCCTGGATTCGTAATCACCTGGAACTTCAGTGGATCCAAACCCCTTTTCTGGCTTCCTTGTGCACCTGTACTCACGCCTCCCGTTCCCCTCCCACCATTAAAAATAATTTTTAGTGAAGGGATAACAATTGAGATGTAATCTGAATAAATTAATTTTTAAAAAGAAAAGAATAATTTTTAAAGTTACAGTGTAAACTTTTGATGAGCTATAAAATACGTAGACAGAGCATACAGAACGGGTGATGGGTTTTTACAAAATGAAGACAAGTCTGCACCTAGAACTCAGGAAGTCCATCACAGGAGCCCCCCAGAGGCATCTCTCCCTAGCTCTACCTCCCCTCAGATAAGCCAATGTTTTTGAACTGCTCTTAGAGTGAAACCTGTGGTGTGTCCTCTTTTGTCCGGTATGCTGTTTTGGACCTTTATCTGAACTGTTTCGCAGAGCTCAAGTTTCTTTGCTCTCGCTGCCTCAGTCATACAGCAAGCTCTGCTGTCACTGGTGAGCGTTCAGGTTGTCCTTGGCTTGGGGCCATTGCAAATGAGACCCCTAAGATGAGCATCTGTGTGTGACGTGTGTATTTGCCAGGAGGACTGCTGTGCCCTACGCTTTGTCTTAGTTGTTGCTTATCGCCCGACAGTTTTCTGTGCAAAGCCGCAGGGTCCGCATTTCCCAGCACTGACACTTTCTTCTTTGTCCCCTTAACCTTCCGGTGAGTATGCTGGAGTAGGTTTTGATTTGATTTTGCCTATCCTTGGTGAAGCTGGTCCATTCTGTGCATGTGTGCATCCATGCATTTATGTGCAGACATGCACACATAGAGGCCAAGGTTCGACAATCCTGTACTTTATTTATTTATTTTTGTTTCTGTTTGTCTGTCTTTCTGTTTTATTGTTTTTTTGTTTGGTTTTTGTTTTTTTGTTTTTTTTGTTTTTTGTTTTGTTTTTGGTATTAGAGCAGGCTGGCCTTGAACTCACAGCAATCCACCTGCCTCTGCCTCCCAAGTGCTGAGAATAAAGGCTTGTATATCACCATGCCAGTGTGCTGCTTTCTGATTTGAGACAAGGTCTCTCAGAACCAAATCTGTAGCTTGCTGAGTCAGCTAGGCTGGCCGGCCAGTGAGCCCTGTGGGTCCTTCGTCTCTGCCTCCCCAACACTGGAAGTGGGCACGGCTGTGTGCAGCTTTGATGTGAGCGCTAGGTGTACAGCGCTTTCTGCGTCTGAGCCATCCCTAGAGCCATCCCACCAGGCTAGTGTTGGATTTCAAGGCACTTTGCACTAGTTAAGGTAATCTACCTAGTTCTGCAGTAAGCCCCTCCCATGTCTCAGAAAAATAGTCTGAACATTGAGGAGCCCTGCCCTAAAGTCATCCCTGAGACTTAGCATGGCTCTTACAGAGGTTTCCAGGGTGCCTTGGCTAGAGCTGCCATTCACACTTCCAAGACTCCTCAGGACCTCTTCCCTCGTCCCTTCAAACTACACCTTGTGAAGGCACTCTTTCCTACAAATATGTAAGTGCTCTTTGAACTCCATGCTTCAGTTTAATCATCCTGAAACACACCTCCCTGGTGATCTAAGAGGGTGATCTAAGGTGATCTGCTGCTAATGAGTCCTTAAAACAGATCCTGAGACAAAAATGACAAAATCTGAATCATGTGTGTTAGGAAAGGGTATGTGTGGAAAAGATCCGTTGAACTTTTATACTTAGCCCAGGTGGTTAAACTGAGCAGGATGTTTTGTTTTTGTTTTTGTTTTCAAGACAGGGTTTCTCTGTGTAGCCCTGGCTGTCCTGGACTCACTTTGTAGACCAGGCTGGCCTTGAACTCACAACAATCAGCCTGCCTCTGCCTCCCTGAGTGCTGGGATTACAGGCATGTTCCACCACACCTGGAGGAAGTACGTTCTTTTAAGATCTCCATCCACACCACAGACTAGCCCTTTTGGGCACTGCTGACCCTGAGCAGTACCAGTGGTCAGGGGCCCATATACTTTGAGATGATGTTAGCTCAACGCAGACCCCTATGGCACTGGGGAGAGCCACCTGAAGCAGTGACCGGAAAGCAGGTCAGCAGCATCCCAAATAATCCAGAAGGATAGGGGTTTTGAGGTTTTCTAAACTAGAATTAAAAGACAGAACATCCTAATGGTAGTTCTCACTGGGCTTGGAGACTTTTCTAGACTGCATCTTACACACCACGTACTAGAAATCTTTGTGATATACTATCTCAGTAGTTGATAGTTTTTTGGTATTCATTTTCAGACACCATTAATGACACGTTATTACAAAGGACACTGCCGGTTAAGAGGCCTGTACAGTACTTAGGTAGCTGCTAAACTTTTTACTCCGTGCAACCTACCCAGCTACCAAGGCAAGAAATGGCTTTTATTTGCTTGCCAAATCTATTCATTCCCCTTCTTCTTCTGAAATTTGACCAAAGTGTGGATCAGATAATACCAAACATCTGTGTGTGGACAGCACCCTGCCAGGTGTTGTGGAGGGATGCAGGAACAAGAGGTATGAATGTCTTGATTTCACAACAAAAACAGAAGCATTCCAAGTTGGATGAGGCTCACACACTTGTGATCCCAGCACTAGGGAGGTGGAGGCAGGAGGGTGGCAAGTTTGAGGCTACCTTGTTTACCTACCCTCTCTTGAAATATAAATGAAAAGAAAAAGAAAAAAAAAAAAAAACCATTCTAGCAAAAGAGGAAAGGGAGAGGAATTAGCATTTTTTAAGCGCCTATTACAGATGCCCAATACTGGATGATGTGCTTACTCAGTAGGTGAGCTCAGCAGAGTTCAAGGTGATGTCCCCACCCCTACACACTGTGCATTTGAGACTCAAAGGGAGTAATTACTTAGGGCTGCACAGCTACTAGCAAAGGTCAGCTGTGAGGCTCAACGTAGCTAAATTTGACTCCAAAGGTTTTACTTCTAGAAAATGGTCCTTGAGGCTGCAGAGATGGCTCAGTGGTTCAGAGCACTTCCTGCACCTGCAGAGAACCCAGGCTTGGTTTCAGCACCCACATGGCAGCTCACAACCATCTATGATAACATTTCCAGGGATTCCTGTGGGGCAGACAGACAGACAGACAGACAGACAGACAGACACACACACACACACACACACACACACACTAAACCTTTAAAAAATAATGTCCTTTGAGGGTTTAGCTCAGTGGTTGCCCAGGTTACACAAGGTTTGGGTTCAACGCCCACAACATGCATCAATTAATTTGAAATAATCTTAATATTCTGGAAAGACTTCAACATAATATAGGAAGTTGATTCCACAGCTTCTGTAACCATAATGCAGTAAATAGCTTAAGAAGAGTGCTCGGCTTCCTGGCTTCTGCCACCGTGTCCTTCTCCTGTCCCAGGGTTTCCCTAGCTAGGATCTCACACTGGATTTGCCTGTGCTCTTTTTCATAGCTACCCTGCAGTCCATGACAGTCACTTAGGCTCTCCTGGTCTTATTAGACATTTTAAATGAGAAGAGAAAGCACTTGAAAGGAGGAAAAGAAGAGCAGTCCCATTCCATCCGGCGGAGGCAGGAGGATTTAAGTTCAAGACCAACTCTGGCCTTCATGGGCCTTGTAGTGATACCCTCTCTCAAACACAAAGACACAGAACTAGCAGAACACTCTAGGGATACGCACTGCTCAGGGTTCCATGCGTGTGTCTTCAGTCATTTGCTTTATGGTTGTGTTTAGTGTATAATAGTGCACTCGCCTTGAATGTTGTGTTACCTTTGCTCAACGTTATTCATTGTCAGCTTGTGGGACCTATACTTCTTTTCAGTGGTTGTCAGAATTTCATAGTGTGTGGTTATAGGCCATCTCTTTATTGGTAGACCAATGATGTACCATCAGTATTTTGTACTTAGGCAAGAGGCTATGCCAAACATCCTCTGTGTGTGTGTGTGTGTGTGTGTGTGTGCGCGCGCGTGAGTGTGTGTGCATGAGTGTGTGTGCATGTGTGTGTGCATATGCGTGTGTGTGTGTGTGTGTGTGTGTTTCTGTGTGTGTGTGTGTGTCTGTGTCTGTGTCTGTGTCTGTTTGTCTGCCTGCATGATGATTTCTATGAGGTAATTCACCAAGCCAAGGACCAAATACATTTTCCACTGTCATAGTCATTACCACATTGCCCTCCCCAAAGTTGTCTTTCAACATACGCCCCTCCCACACTGAGCTGCACCCTCACATCGCAGTTGAGCTATGAATGGGAGTATTCTAATCTGTTAACAATGGTTCGGTTTGGTGTGAGAGCTGGCGGGTGTCTCATCCATTGCACATTTTGTTGTCCCCACAAGTCACTGCTTTGCTTTTCTGCACACGTGTAGATGCCATCATGAGTTGTAAAAAGAACAGTCTTAAGAACTTCGGGTCCTTTTGGTCCAACATGGCCATGAAGGGGTCTGCCTAAAGCCCCAGGGTTCTTTAAACCGGTAGAACGCTATCTGTGGAGTGACTGGGATTCAGGGTAGAATTTACAGTGCGGCTGACTCGCACAAGAACCCTGTGCTCTTGAGCACATTGTATAATTTAGTGTCAAAACTCTTCGAGAACAGAAGATTAGAACATGTGCAGAGACAGCTTAACCCTAGCTTGTTATTATTATCGTTTTAAAGTTTTTTTAACTCATTATCATTAGTCTGTGTGTGCTGCGTGGGAGGTGCTGCACTCGCACGCTCACGTCTGGAGGGCAGAGAACAGCGTGCGCGAGTCAGTTCTCTCCTCCCACCACGCAGGGATCGAACTCAGATCGTCAGGCTTAGCTGCCAGTGCCTTTAGTTTCTGAGCCATCTTGCTGTCCCTACCATCACTGAGTCTTTTTTCTTTTTCTTTCTTTTTTTTTTAACACTCCAAACATAAATCTTTAGGGTGTCCGTGACTATTCATTTTAGAGCAGATGTGAAGTTTGTCAAAATTAGATTATTTTATTTTATTTTTGTTTTTTTTGAGACAGGGTCTCTCTGTGTTAGCCTTGACTATCCTGGACTTGCTTGTAGGCCAAGCTGGCCTCGAACTCACATCGATCTGCCTGCCTCTGCCTCCCGAGTGCTGGGATTACAGGCGTACGCCACCACACCTGATTTAGATATATTTTTATTTACCTGCCGAAATAATTATGGGAGCAAAAATGCAAATACATATGAACGATACAATAAAATTAACACTGATCATTCAGTGTCTAGCATTGCGGGCTATTCAAGTGGATTGATAAGAAACAAGTAAGTGGGGCTGGAGAGATAGTTCAGTGGCTCAAGAGCACTGACTGCTCTTCCAAAGGACCTGCATTCGATTCCCAGCACCCACAAAGCAGCTCACAGCTGTCTCTAACTCCAGTTCCAAGGGATCTGACACCTACATACCAATGCACATAAAAATAAAACTTTTTTAAAAAAATGTATAAAAAAAAGAAACAAGTGTAATGCATTTTAGTGTATGTATTAAAGTTGGTGTTTTCATTTTCATATTAATGTGAAACTATGCCCCAGTTACTAAATGCAAGAGAAATGAATTTGATATATTTCTTTGATGAAAAGCTTAGATGAAAATCAGCCAGCTGTTAGCACACAAATACCGCTCAGTGATATCATTGCTGCATTTAAGAGAGCTGCAAAAAGTAATGTAGGTTAAGGACTAGGGCAAGATGCTCTGATTATTATAATGGAACCTTCGGGTAGGTTCAATGATTAGTTTACACTGATTAAATAGTTGAGTAATTTAGGTGGTTAAACCTGGTTTTACTTCACTGAATTATTTTTACCATACAATACATGATGTGATAGAAGTAGATATGTAATAATGTCAGTTAGTTTGGAAAGAGCACATAACCGAATGACCCTTGACCCCTTGCGTTCCCCTAAAAACTACACTGACTGCTGAGCTAACTTAAGGGCTAAGGTGGATTTTGATGTGTTTGAATGCAGTTTTCATAGACCGTGTGTGTATTCCTAGCTTTATGTTTTCGCTTCATTAGTTCGTCTCAGAATTCCCTAAGTCTCCTCGCTTCTCTTTTGCTGTATGTAAGGAAGGTGTGTGTTTTTGCAGGTGAGGGAGGAGGGATGTATGTCTTGCAGCCTTGCTGTTGTTCATTCTGCCTGAACTCTGTGCGCCGTATGCCCGTGGCTGCGTATTCCCTGACAGCCTAGCAAGGTGTATGGAAGGCAGTTTGATGTTCCGGCTGCTCTTTCTCTCTCTGGCAGTGGGTGGGCTTCCCTTACACACTTTGAGAACCTGAGCTTTGTAGACTTTACTTGTTTGTTTCTTTATTCCTCTCATCCATCACCCTCCCTCTTCCGAAGAGGAAGTGGAATTGAGACAT
>OU015751.1:12309539-12321037 GCA_907169655.1 Acomys percivali
CATCTAGCTTGAGTTACTTTTAGCATCACCGTGATTGACACCTGACCCATCTGGTGCTCATCCTCCAGAGGTGGCCTCACCTTTTTCTTTGCTGAGCTGTCAGCTGCACCCATAGGTCCTTAGAGACCGATTTGCTCCACTATCCAATATCACAGACTGTGCCAGCAGTGATTGGTCCTGTTTCTCTAAGGCAACGGAACCTGGCAGCTGGAAGAAGCTGCTTGGGTAATGCACGTCTGCCTCTGATGTAACCACCATTTAAAAAAATAAAACTCAAGGCTTCCTTGCCGGTTTCATGAGGCACTGAACTCCTGGCTCTTCCTGGGTCCTAAGATTACAGGCATGAGCCTCCATGGCTGGTTATATTATTAGATGCTAGGCATGGAACTCAGGCCCCAGTGCATTCTGGGCAAGCACCCTATCAACTGAGCTGTATCTCAGCCCTATAGCTTGTTTTGTTGTGTTTATTTTTAGGTTTATTACTTATAAAGCATTCTGGCCACATATGTGCCCGCAGGCCAGAAGAGGGCAACAGATCTCATTATAGATGGTTGTGACACACCATGTGGTTGCTGGGAATTGAACTCAGGACCTTTGGAAGAACAGGCAGTGCTCTTAACCTCTGAGCCATCTCTCCAGCCCCTAGCTTGTTCTTAAAAGGGATACTTTTTACCAGAAGCATGGTTCACAGCCATAGTTGTTTCAAGTCAGGTAAAGCCAGAGGCCTCAGATTGATTATTTATAACTGGCCGTTTTTTGGTCCTGTAGCATCCTTTGATAAAACATTCCGGCAGTGAACTTAGGTAAAGTGAACAAAGGAAGGTTTCTGTCTGTGGTTCTTTAGATTATCATAGGTTTCTTGGAATAGTGACACAAAATGGCTCCATCTTTATCATTTAGAGAAAATGGCGGACTGCCAGGTGCTCAGTGCCTATTTACTGATGCTGTGGCTTTTTATAAAAAACAAAACAAAACAAAGAATGTAAACTGTTTCAGTCTCTTACCTGTAGAATAGGATCGTGACAGAATTACTGAACTCAGTCACTGCGCACCTGGTGGACACCAAGCTCTGGGGTAGACACGTCAGCCCTTTCCTCTCGCGATCTTAGGAGGCGATCGGCTCCTGGTGGCAGGAGTGAGGAACTTCACACTTGTCCATGTCAGGAGGTAGCTTGGCCCTCACGCACCTATTCCTACACTTTCCACTTTCCTGTATTTAAAGGCCTTGGTTGGCTTTTGCCCTGAGTTTAGCCTGGATGTGCAAGGAGGCTGGGAAAACGGTAGCTGTCCTCTTGCTTGAATGCACAAGGCCCGAGTCTCATGGGGCAGGGTGAGGAGAGAAAACATTGCTTTCCCATCGTCCCTGTTTGCCCCTTGTTCCTGCCATTTAGAGAGTAACTCTTGCTCTATACATTTACCTGGAGACTAGAAAGAGTTGAAAAAGCACGAAAAATCATAGCAGAGGAGGGTGGGTGTTAGTGGGAGACATGTTCGTGAAGCTTCTTGGATGTACCGCACACACATGAAGCAGGTGAGGACCGGGGTTTCCTTTCTTCCTATTTGGGATACTCTGGTGGGGTTTTGTTGTTTTTAGGACAAGGTCTCACTGTGTAGTCCAGGCTGGTGTGCAGCTGGCTGCCATCCCACCTTAGCCACTCTAATGGCAGGCATGTATGTGCTCCTTGTCTAGCTGGTGTAGGGTTCGTTTTCTGGGTTGTTTCGTTTTGTTTTAGTGTAGCTATTTGTATTAGCAGTTTTGACGAGGTATAGCAAAAGGTGCCTTACAGTTTTTATGCTTTAAAATATACAAGTTAAACAGAGATGGTTGTTCATGTTGTTTCTAAATGAATATAATCAAATATGAGATATGTGGGATGGAAGATTTGTTGAAGATATTACTTAATCATGGGGGTGGGTACACACACACACAAACACACACACCCATTCTTGACTTAAAAGATTGCTAATAGCTACTTTGGAGGACACACACTGTTTTAGGTAAACATAGATAACTTAGAATTTAAAATGTCAAAGAGAAAAATATATGAAGGGGTGGAGAGATGGCTCAGTGGTTATCCTTCTAGAGGCCCAAGGTTCAATTTCCAATGCCCACCCCCACATGGCCCTTCACAGTCATGTCTAACTGCAGTTTCAGGGGATGGTCTGGCATCCTTACACAGACATACATGCAGGCAAAACATCAATGCACATGAGATAAAAATAAATAAATTTTAAAAAATAATATTTATGTACCAACTGATGTTCATATACAATGTCACCCCCATGTAGGTTTTGTTTTGTTTTTTTCAATGCTGGGTTTTCGTTTGTTTGTTTTTATTTGCCGGGTCCCCAGGCTTATCAAGCCACCTGCCCCTGAGTTGTGGTCTTGCCTCCTCCGCATGCCCCTCCCCTCCCCTCCTCCGTTTTCTTTCTATGCAAATGCAGCTATTTTCAGGGCGTCAGCTAATGGAATGTTCTCTTTCTGGCCTAGTGTTGTTGTCCATATGCTCACTGCTCTGCGACCCTAATCCAGATGACCCCTTAGTACCAGATATCGCACAGATCTATAAATCAGACAAAGAAAAGTAAGTGTTTCCGGTTGTGCACTTCCTGTTAGGTGCATAGGAGGGGGCGGGGCGCTGCCTGTGCATGATATTTGAAGTATGTTTAACTCTTTTTTTTTTTTTAACTGTCTTAAAAGAAACAAACAAACCTCTTCCCTGGCTAGTGTTTGGGTTTAGTAGTACGGGTTCAGTGTCTGTGCTGTGGCCTCCTCATTTCCAGCTGGTAAATTAAACGTGGGAGGAGTTAATTACTGGAAAGCACCTGGCATTGTTTCCCTATCTTGTCCTCCAAAGAGAAGTTACTTCTCTGCCCACTCCCGCTGACCTCCAAGCTATTTCATCCTCCTGGGTGACGAGTTCACTTGAGTCTTGGAGATAAATCCCACCACCACAGGAGCTGGCTTCTACAGATTTCTATTTGACGTTGTTTGTGTGTGTGTGCATGCGTGTCTTTTTTTTTTTTTTTTCTTTGTGGTTTATATTTGTTTTTATATAGATTGCTGAGGAATCTAGAAGTTTAAAAGTCACTTGTTTTTGTCCTTCTGTTTGCATGCATTTTTGTTATTCCCCCCCTGCCCCGCCCCAACCCAAACAACATGTGTATGTGCAGTGGGCAGCATGAGGAGAGGCTTCTGCGGGTTAAATGTATGTGTTTTGTTTTGTTTTGTGTGCCTACAGATACAACAGGCACGCAAGAGAATGGACTCAGAAATATGCAATGTAAAGCTGAAAACACTTTCACTTATACCAGAGTACTGTAAAATCTAGGTCTTTTTCAACATTAGCAGTAAATCCAGTGCCCTGTGCTGTCTCCTTGGTTCCATGAGCCCTTTGGTTTTTCACTCATTTTAAATGTGTTTATGAAGCAAGACAAAACAAACTTCCAAACACACCCTTGAAACGACGCCGAGAACGTTTAGCGTTTTGTGCTCGTCAAGGAGGACATTTATTTTGGTCTGACACACTTGGACACCTGCATCTCCAGCAAGATCTGCGCTGTGACTGAAAAGCAACCAGATTTTTTTTTTTTTTTTTTTTTTTTTTTGGTGGCTGAAAAGAGATGTTTTTACATGAGAAACACTGTATGTATTGTCCAAGATGTCGTCACTTTTATAAATCTGAATTCAGATTTCATTCTTTGTTAGCTCACTTTATAATTTGTATTTTTTTACTGTATAGACTAAATATATTCTATGTCAACTCATGACTTTGCCCCCTGTGAACAGTATTGAAACCCCCAGCAGCTGATGATGAATTAACTGTGCCCCCTTGTCTTAGGATATTCTGTGGGTTGAATGCATATCTCTTAAACCGGAACTGATCTTTACACTGTATTTCTCAGTATACTGACTAGAATGGAGAAACACTTGTTTTGGTTTTATTGTACCTGACTTAACTTTATTGCAATGTGAATTAATTGCACTGCTAAGTAGGAAAGTGTGTGACTTTTTTTTGTTGCTCTTCACATTTAAATTTTTTTTTCTGTATAGGCAATATTATATTGACACCTTTTACAGATCTTACTGTAGCTTTTTCCATATAAATAAAATGCTTTTTCTACTATTTGTCTTGATTACTTAATGCAAAAACCAAAATTGCTCCATCTGTTCTTATGGATCAAAACTCTATATAGTTTCGCGTGAAAACTATTTCCAAGGTGGAAGATGTGATTTTTTTTTTCTTTTCATTTAAAAGAAATTTGTTTTCACTTATTTATTTGGGGGTGAAGATCAGAGGACAACTTGTAGGAGTGAGTTGTCTCCTTCTACAAGGTGGTTCCTTGAGATCCGACTTAGTTCACTTTGGTCTTGGCATCAAGTGCCTTGGACCCATGACCATCATCTCACCTCCTAGCTTGACATATTTAACAACCACTCAGTGCCTAGAAACTCTTTATGGCAGCAGCAGACTAGCACCTCTTCATAGGTTGTCTGCGGGGAGGTGGTTTACTTTGGTCCCTTGTTATGGATGTGAACTTAGAAGCTGGGGTTTATCCTCATCTATGATGGATTACTTGTAAATGTCCTGAAAGGAGTGTGGGTTTTGTATTCCCCACCCTAAGGAACAGACTTGATAACTCTGAAGAACTTCCAGGTTGACTTGTGGGGGTGACGCGCTCTGCCACTGCCATGACACCGCTCAATGTTTTAAAGTCTAGAATTACTAAAATGGAATCGTAATGCCATCACAGTTTGAAAAGCTTTACTGCATGTTATCAGTCATTTAAAAAAAAATGATGCCCCTGTTTTTATAAATTGCCAGCTAAGAATTAATTTAAACAAGCAGGTTATGTGTCTAGATTTTCAAAGAAATACAATTCTGCTCTTTGAGGTCGGTAAACAGGACCTCTTGCTAATGGCTTGTAGGCACATCAGGGCGGTAGTAGCTGTGTGAACGGTTAAGAATCTGATGGGCGGACTTGCCCATTGGTTATTTTGTCGTGATTTGTTACCATTGAAGCACAGGCTAGCCCCTTGGGAAATCCATCTTTATGAATACTGTGAAATAACTAAAGAAAACTCAGGCTTTCAGAAAGATGTTCATGGCTTGAAGTAGCATCTCATGAGCAAGACATGTGCTACCATCCACTCTATGTAAGCTACATGTTTCCTGAGGCTGGGTGCTCTCAGTTTAGATAATATTGGGTATATTTTGAAAGTAAGAGATTTTTGTTTCCTGAGTATCTTTCACTTAAAAATAAACAAAACCCAGCAACTCATTTGTGCTGAGTGTGGTGGTATACACCTTTAATCTCAGCATTCAGGAGGCAGAGACAGGAGGATCTCTGAATTCAAGGCCAGCCTGGTTTACCTAGTGTGATAGATCATGTCTCAAAACAAATGATTTTTTTTCTTTTGTATGGTATTTAATTTTGGAAGTATCCTTGTGTTTCTTTATAACTTTTTTAAAGGTATGTAGTGTGTGTGTGTGTGTGTGTGTGTGTGTGTGTGTGTGTGTGTGTGTGTATGCTGGTATCCAAGGAATCCAGTAGAGGGCATCAGATCTGGAGTTAGAATTATAATCAACTATGAGTTGGGACCTGAACTCTAGTCCTCTGCTAGAGCAGCCAGTGTTCCAATCCCTGGGCATCCATCCCTTCAGGCCTTTTCTGTTTGTTGTTGTTGTTTGGCTGGTTGGGTTTTTTGGTTTTTTTTTTTTGTTTGTTTTTTGTTTTTGTTTTTTGAAGGTCTGAAACTTGCTTTAACTCCTGTTTGTCTTTGTACACCTGGAATCTGCAGGGGCGAACACAATTTTATTCCTAACCGAAATAGTCTTACTTTTCAAGGAAACAAAGAGCAGATCACCGTCTGGGTCTGTTGTTCGTGCTTTACACTAACACAGAATGTGAGTTAGATTTTTAAAGCTGCCTTTCCAAGGGCCAAGGTGCTAGCCCAGTGAATAAAGATGCTTGCCACCAAGCCTGATTAATTGAGTAACACCCTATAACACAAGAGGTAGAAAGAAAGTGCCAGCTCCCTCAAGTTGTCCTTTGGCCTCCCACGGGCATGCACCCAAAACTAAAAAATATACACATACATATATGTATATATATGTATACACACACACCTGTGCTCAGGCAGGTGAGAACCTATAAAACGGACTGTAGATATTTGTAAACGCCACATACAAGAAGCTGCGTCACTTCCTCTCTATCCCCAGCTGTCTTGTGGAGGCCACGTTTAATTAGCTGGCTCGACTCATGTCCTCTTGACAGCCCTGCCATTAGGCTGACAGCAGGAACTAAGCCTCTGCTTATCAATCTCAAAAGACCCAAACCAAAGTGACTTGATCGCAGAACGTGAGAGCTCGCTTTGTAGCACAGGATGACCTTGAACTTCTGATCCTCTTGCCTTTACCTACCTCCCAAGTCCTGGGGTCACAGGGTTGTGTGGTGCTTGGGGTAGAAGTGGATACAAGCAAGCATCCTACCAACAGAGCCACAGCCCTAACCTTTACAGTGTTTTGTCACAATACAGGAGGAAGCCCAGGACTTCAACATTGGACGAGTGCTTTCATATGGGGCTATACTCCTACCCCTAGTCCTGGTTTGTTTGTGTGTGTGTGTGTGTGGTTTTTTTTTTTTTTTTTTTTTTGAGGGGGTTGTTTATTTATTTATTTATTTTTAAAGATGTATTTATTATTATGTATACAGTGCTCTGCCTGCATGTACATCTGCAGGCCAGAGGAGGGCATAAGATCACATTATAGATGGTTGTGAGCCACCATGCGGTTGCTGGGAATTGAACTCATGACCTGTGGAAGAACAGTCAGTGCTCTTAACCTCTGAGCCATCTCTCCAGCACATTTATTTATTTTTTTAAGATTGATTTCTTTATTATTTATTCAATGTGTGCCTGCATGCCAGAAGAAGGCACCAGATCTCATAGTAGATGGTTATGAGCCACCGTGTGGTTGCTAGGAATTGAACTCAAGACCTTTGGAAGAAAAGCCAGTGCTCTGTACCTCTGAGCCACCTCTCCAGCCCCCAATATTTGTTTTGTTTTTCAAGACTGGGTTTCTCTGTAACAGCCCTGGCTGTCCTGGAACTCGTTCTGTAGAAATACTTTATATGTCTGTTTACTCATAGTCAATTTGAACTGGGCTCAGTTTCTAGTCCAGTTGATGATGCTTGAAAATTTGATCTCGTGTAGAGTCACACCCCTGGTACACGTTCATTTTAGGACCATGGGCATGGAGCCTAGGACCTCTTGCACACTTGGCACATACCCTAAGGCTGAAGGACACTGGCCCTTCATAATCCTCTTCTTGTTCTTCAGCTGTGTTTTATACATGAGGCAGCTGGTGGAAAGTCATCTGGTTTCATCTGTTACAGCACTGTGTAGATAACTAGTCATTCTGCTCAGTAATATCTATAACCTTGTCTTTTTTTTTTTTTTAATTACATTTGTTTATTTGCGTGTACATGTATCCATCCACAGGGATGTGCATGCAGGTCAAATAGCAACTTGAAGTTAGTTCCCTTCCACCTTGTGAGTATTGGAGATTGAGCTCAGGTTGTCAGCCTTGCTCGGAAGCCCCTTAGCCCGCTCAGCCATCTCACCGACCCTGTGAGCTCTTCTTAGGCTTGTGCCTAGTAATCTTTCACCTTGACTTCCAATAGTTATGCTAATTGAGGATTTGGGTGAAGCTGATGTTTGAGTGGTAGAAATAATTCCCAATGAAACAATATTTTCCTCTAAAGATTTGTTTTTATTATTTCTTTGCCCCGGGGGCAATGGTGTGTGTGTGTGTGTGAGACAGGGTTTCTCTGTGTGGCCCTGGCTGCCCTGGGCTCTCTTTGTAGACCAGGCTGGCCTTGAACTTTCAGAGATTCCCCCTGCCTCTGCCTCTGCCTCTGCCTCCCAGAGTGCCGAGATTACAGGCATGCACCACCATGTCTGGATTTTTTTAAATCTCTTAATTATGTGTATACATGTGGCTGTAAGCATGTAAGTGCAGGTGCCCAGTGGGGCCAGAAGATGGCGCCAGAGCTGTGGAGCTGGAGTTACAGGTATCTGTGAGCTACCCAACATCGCTGTTGGGATCTGAACTCTTAACTGCCAAGCCATCTCTCCAGCCCCATCTAGTAATATCTCGACGACATTTTTGTTGTTGTTGTTGTTGTTGTTGTTGTTTTGTTTTGTTTTGTTGTTTTTCAAGACAGGGTTTCTCTGTGTAGCCTTGGCTAGCTGTCCTAGACTTGCTTTGTAGACCAGGCTGGTCTCGAACTTACAGAGAGATCCTTCTGCCACTGCCCATCGTATGCTGGGATTAAGGTCGTGTGCCACCATGCCCGGCTTCTCGACAACATTTTAATATCTTTTATATCATTTATCTGTATTTTGTTACATTTACATTTGTTTCCCTGATCCTTTCACACAAGAACGTGCTTTTAGGTTGTGAGCTGAGTTGACC
Source organism: Acomys percivali (assembly GCA_907169655.1). Lineage (NCBI taxonomy): Eukaryota > Metazoa > Chordata > Mammalia > Rodentia > Muridae > Acomys > Acomys percivali. The sequence goes on from OU015751.1 coordinate 12,318,020, forward strand.
AAATAGGAAGAAGAAGAAGAAGAAGAAGAAGAAGAAGAAGAAGAAGAAGAAGAATCTAAAAGTATTAGCATTGGATGTTATACTTGAAATAATCTAATACAAACTGATGTACCTGCGAAATAGTTGTGACACCAAGAAAAGTGTCGATAGCATTCGGCAGCTGTCACTCGCAGGGACCATGCACAGATCCACAGCTGGGTAATTGCAGGAAAAAGCAGATCAGGAAGCATGCGGCAGTGGAGGCTCTCCGTGCTCTCCCTGAGGGGGCCATACAGCAGTGTTTCCCACAGTGACTGGGTACAGAGCCTTTGCCTGGAAAGCCTGCTTGAAATTCAAGCCCATGGTTCCTAGCACCACCACCACCACCACCATCACCACCATCATCACCACCACCATCACCACCACCACCACCACCATCACCATCACCACCACCACCACCACCATCACCACCACCACCACCACCATCACCATCACCACCACCATCACCACCACCACCACCACCACCATCACCACCACCACCATCACCACCATCACCACCACCATCACCACCACCACCACCACCACCACCACCACCATCACCACCATCACCACCATCACCACCACCATCACTACCACCACCACCACCATCACCACCACCATCGTCATTGAATATAGGTTTTTAACATGTAATTTCTGATTGTGGTCCCCCCAGCTCCTTCCAGATTCTCTCTGCCCACCTATCCAAATCCACAGCCTTTCTCTCGCTTTCATTAGGATGGAGACACACAAGCATCTGACAAACAATAATAAAATAAAGTCAGACAAAAATAAAGACAGACAAACCAGAATAGGACAAAAGAAGAAACAAACAAGAAAAAGAGCCAAAGAAAAAGAAACATATATATGCAGAGACATCACATTCGCTTGCACAGAAAGCTCATAAAACCCCAAATCAGAAACCATAATATATAAATAAAGGTATATAAACTACCTGGTAAGGTAGTTAAAAAAAAAAAAAAAAAAAAAAAAGCCCTGAGAAACCATTATGAGACAGAGATCCTCCCAAAATGCCATTGAGTTATTTCGTGTCGTCTGTCCACTGCCGGACATGAGGCCTGGCCGTAAAAGTACTTTGAATGCTCAGTGATATTCAGTTGCAGAAAACTAATTTTTCATTTGAGGACAGTTATCAATTCGGAGGTAGCTTCTCTAGTAAGGGCGCAGGCCACTCAAGCCATGGTTGGGAATAGGTCTTAAATCCAATCAGAGACTGGTTGGTTAGCCCACAAGCTTTGTGCCACTATGACACTAGCACATCTTGCAGGCTGGTCACCATTATAGGTCAAAGAGTGACTCTGGTGTGTGAGGTGGCACAGTCTTAGCTCTGACTCACAGTCCCTTCCCCGGTGGCAGTAACAGTTTCCTCTCTAGTCTCTTCTGCCTTTCCCTCTCCTGTCTCTCCCAATGCTCCTATCAGAGGTTGCCTGGAAGCCAGCTTCATTGTGCCAATAATTTGCAGCAATTGTTCTGCCATCCTGCTGACAAACCTCTTGCACCATGTTCAGTTCTTCCCAAGCTGACCAGATCGGACCTCTCTGTGGTTGCTTCAGCCAGTCCTTGGCGTGTCTGCCTGTTCTCTGCAGCACACTCGTGACTCACAGCTTTTCTTTTCTAGGGAGCACCCCACACTTTCTGCACTTGACAACACCTATTCCAGTGTCACCTACTTTCGTAAGCCATCCGCTGCTCTCCCAGGCAAACAGAAACAGATGGGTTGGGCCTTAGTCATCTTAGTATTTTTAGAACTTATTGCAGTGTCCAACACAGAGCAGCCTGTCTTAGAAACTGAAAACGTTTTTAATTATTACAAAAATATGTGTACTAACATTGCATTTTAGAAAAAATAACACAAATATATGTAGTAAAAATAGATTGTCTGCTTGCTCCTATAATAAATACATACAAAGCCGGGCGTGGTGGTGCACGCCTGTAATCCCAGCACTCGGGAGGCAGAGGCAGGTGGATCGCTATGAGTTCGAGGCCAGCCTGGTCTACAAAGTGAGTCCAGGATGGCCAAGGCTACACAGAGAAACCCTGTCTCGAAAAACCAAAAATAAATAAATAAATAAATAAAATAAAATAAATAAATATATACAATCACCACTACCTCAAGTTCTTAATATTCTGTACTCATATTTTAAAAATTTCTTAGTTATTTCTTTTACTTTTTGTGATTATAATTACCATATTTCCCTCTCTTTCTCTTTCCAAACTCTCCCATATATCCCCCTTTGCTCTCTATTTTTCATTAGTTGTTATTATATATACACAAATATAGATGCATAAATACATTCCTATTCCTAAATTTATAAGTAGAACCTGTTCACTTTGTCTGTTACTTCTGTCTGTACTTTTTCTTAATGCATAGGCACCCATGAATGTGTGTGTGTGTGGTGCTTTTGTTTTGTTTTGTTTTAGACCTATTTATTTATTTTATGTATATGAGCACTCTATTTACATGTACACCTGCAGGCCATTAGAGGGCATCAGATCACATTATAGATGATTGTGAGCGACTGTGTGGTTGCTGGGAATTGTCAGGACCTCTGGAAAAGCGGTTAGTGCTCTTAGCCGCTGAGACATCTCTCCACCCCAGGTTTTGTTTTCTTAATCCAAGCCTTATTAAGGAAATAAGGGAAGTTAAGAGTTTAGATAAAAACACGAGCCACGTCCTACAGAGTATTTTGTGGAAAATGAAAAGGAAGAATGGAAAGTGAATCCACGGGGCTATGAGGTTGGCTCACAAGCATATGTACCTGAGTTTGGATCACCAGCACGCAGATAAAAATGGCTGCCAAGGCAACAGGCTTGTATAATGCCAGGGCTGGGGAGGTACAAGCAGAAGGGTGCCCAGGGCTTGCTGGCCAGCCAGTCCAGCCAAAGTGGCAAAGTGGTGAACTCTCAAGTTCAGCAAGAGATATTGCTTTAAAAGAAAGAAAGAAAGAAAGAAAGAAAGAAAGAAAGAAAGAAAGAAAGAAA
>OU015751.1:12327343-12354221 GCA_907169655.1 Acomys percivali
GGCTAGGGTCACCCAGGGGGCCCTGTTTGCAGGCTTCATCCCTGCAGTCCCCGTCTTCTCCTTGGCTAGGGTCACCCAGGGGGCCCTGTTTGCAGGCTTCATCCCTGCAGCCCCGTCTTCCCCTTGGCTAGGTCACCCAGGGGGCCCTGTTTGCAGGCTTCATCCCTGCAGCCCCGTCTTCCCCTTGGCTAGGTCACCCAGGGGACCGTGTTTGCAGGCTTCAGCCCTGGGTAGGGCAGAGTTTTAACCTTAACTCCCAAGGCATGGGAGTGGTTGGCTGTGGAGCGCTTCATAGCGAGCTTATACAAATGAAGCGCGTACATTTAACTCTGAACACAGCAGAGGGAAAGGAAATCACTCAAAAGTCATTTGCTGTTTATTTATTTATCTATTGTTTTGAGACAGGGTTTCACTGTGTAGCCCTGTAACTCAACTCCGTTGACTAGGCTGGCCAATGCCTCCTGCTGGGATTAAAGGCCTGTGTCCCCTCCCCCCCTCACCTCCCCGCCGGCCCCCTCACCAGTTAGTTATTAGCGTTTTAGGTGAAGGTGTTGGGATATTTTAGCACCTTGGCTGACACTATATTTAGACTCCGAGGTCTGTGTATGAATGCTACATATCTGACATTCGGTTCTTTTTATCCCTGTGTAGCCTTTTCTGTATTCCTAAATGTTTTTCATCCAACTTGGGTAATTATCCGAAGAAACCTATGAGCTCATACCTTCGATTTTCTACAGAACAGCTACCCAGATTTAAAGCTAAACACCCAGGTAAGGAGTTTGCGGCCTAAATCTTTTCTCTAATGTGATTTTTTTTTTTTTTAAACTACAATCTTGATTTGCGCTGCCAGGGCATCTAGTAACAGTCCTTTTCTTTGGTAGTCTGTATAGCATCTTATAGCTAATAGTAATTTCTTAAATATGAATGAGAACAGTATTTTTAAAATAACCTGTAGAGTGGCGCATACCCTAGAGAAAATAGTTAAAGCTGAGGCCTAGTTGCCCTGAGTGTTACTTCTGCAATAGGACATTGTTTGAACCAGGAGGTGTTCTGTAAAATGTAATAATGACCTATATAAATCACTGTTAACTGAAAATTATCTGAGTTCCTGAAAAAACAAAAAACAACCTGCAATAGGAAAGATTCCAGGTAGCTTAAGAAAATGTAGGGCTTTCATGTGAGCGTGTAGTATAAAGATACTTGTTGAATTAATAAGTTAGTCCTTGCTTACGATTTCCACAGCCTGAGGTATTTGTCTGTATTCCTCACAAGACGCTTGTGAAAATCATATTAAAGCACTCTTATTGTAGATAAGAGATTGAGGGGCTGGAGAGATGGCTCAGTGGTTAAGGGCACTAGCTGCTCTTTCAGAGGACCCAGGTTCAGATCCCAGCACCCACATGGCAGCTCACAACTAACTGTAACTTGAAGATCTGACTCTCACATAGATGTGCATACTGGCAAAACACCAATGCACATAAAATAAAGGTAAATAATTAGGATGATGTGTGTACATATCTATATCTTTGTTTTCTAATATGTAAGACTTGGTACTGACACATGTCTGATAAAGCAGTTGTAGCCTCAGTTAAAGACAAAGGAGGAAATGGATTCATTTTATAATATCTTTATATTTGAATGATCCTTCTTAAAGAAAATTTTTTTTCTTTAATAAAGTAGGGTTAAGCCAGGCACTTGGCTTACTGAAGGTGGGTGTCCCCTGAGGAAGATACGCCTGGTCTCCACCTCTTCCTCTATGAAGCCCCATCCATACCTGGAACCTAGAGCCATCTCCTGCTCCCCGATCACGGCGGAAAGCACTCGGCCAGATTGTAGTCAGAACAGGCATAGAATTTGTTTACCATGAGCCACTGCCCAGCCCAGTTCATAGGCAACACCCAGGGGGGCTGTGTCACTTCGGACACTAGCACATCTGCCTGCTGCAGGCAGGCCAGGTCCCACTCATGGATGAGCTGGTTGCCCCCAGCTCAAGATGCTGTTGTGTGAGCAAGGGTAGTTTGTGGTTTACTTGGGTTTTACTTACAATAATTCCTGAAAGACATGACAGAATATTTCGGTTGAAATAAAGAAATCAGAAACTTGAAGCATTTGGTTACCCAAGTGCTTATCCTAGCAGTGGGTTTCTAAGGACTCCTTGGTAGTCTGTACATACTCCGTAAAGCTAGAGTGTAGAGATGTATGTAATTAGTTTTCTTCTAGTGCCACTAGGCTATTTTCAAAAGCTTGGAGAAGTTAACCCCTAAGAAATAAAATTGAGATATCCATTTTTATTCAATTCTAATTTGTAGATGCAAAACTTTCAGAATTGGTTAGAAAAATTGCGGCCATGTGGAGGGAACTACCAGATGAAGAAAAAAAAGTAAGCATTTATGTTTTCAGTTTGGCTGACCAGCTCTGTGGCTAGAGATACCTGTTTTCATAACTTTTGCTTTTGGACAGCGTCTTTGCTTGTGCTCGTAGCTTGCGAACTGAACTGTACTGGTTGGCCAGCAAGCGCCAAGGATCCACCTGTTTCTCTCCGCAACCCCTGCCCCCAGCATGAGGGTTATAGACACTGGCCATCTTCTTAGTCTCCCGACCCTCCCACAGTCATGTCCGCATACGTGTTCTATACTTTTTGTTTCATAGATGATGTTGATGTGGACGGGTGGAGCTCAGGTAAATGGTTGACAACAGTCAGGAAGGATGGCCAGTTGCTGTCATTGTAGTTCGATTAGCAAGCATGTGAAAAATACATCTCGGAATACATTTTCATTTGGCTGTTAACCTACCTTTATCTGACTGTAGTTGTCTTTCCCTGGCAAATGTGATGTATTGAGCTTGCCAGCACCAGTTTGCTGATTTTTATTTGGGTTTTTAATTTACAGGCATATGAAGCTGATTTTAAGGCAGATTGGAAAGCGTACAAAGAAGCCATGAACAAGTTTAAAGAACAGTTAACACCAAGTCAGTTGGTGTCTTTTGAGAAAGAAGTCAGGCAAAAACGTTTAAAAAAGAAAGCGTTGATAAAAAGAAGGGTGAGTATCACTGACATATTGTCTCCTGTGAAAATGGTTACCGTAACCAAGGATCCAGGGTAGTTTTCCCTTGTGTCAGTGTCAGAAGATTTGATGTAGCAGAGTGCTTTTGGGCATTCCAGTTAGGCAAAAGCGGGTCATCATCTATCACACGCTCTGTCTGGGAAGTTCTGGTTGCGACTGTCAGTAGGACTGGCCTGAGCAAGTGACTGATGCACAGCAAGAGTCTTTACTCTGAGTCTGCCTTCTAGAGTAATTTTCACATTGAATTGTCTATAGATGATCATGATTTTGAAGGTTGCCAAACATACTGAATTCCTTCATTAGTACATAAGAGGAAAATGCCAGTTATTCAAGTAAGGAGTTCCCTTGAGGTAGGTTTCTATTTTCTTTCAAAGAAATAACTATTAAAACATCTGCATGGTTAAGTTTTTTGCTTCTCACCTTTACTTTCACATCAAGGCCACTGTTTCAAAGTCAGGCTGTATTTTTCTTTAAGGAACACTCTTTTAGTTTCTATAATCAAACCCATGTATATAAGACCTTAGACAGTTAATACCCTTGGTTTCCTAACACCTTTCTGACTCCTCCAATTTTTAAATTTTATTCATGTGTGTGTATATATGTTATGGGGGAGGGGTCCCAGTGTGAAGGTCAGAGGACAATTGTGGTGTTGATTCTGCCCTTTCACCTATCCTGGGGTTGTGCAATACACTCCTTTATCTGCTGTGCTATGTCATCTACCCTGGGACTTGATACAGTCAGATACTGCTACTCTCCAAACTCAGGAAATAAAGAGAAAAGTGCCATATCTTTTCACAGTGAGTTTGGGATCAAGCACAGGAGATACAGTGTGCCCATTCCATAGTCCCTTCTTGTCCACTGGCAAGAATTGAATATATATTTTGAATTTTAAATGTCAGAAGCTGTGCAAGGAAAGGAATGAAATAAGGTTACTAAACAAACAGTCGTGTGTTTATCAGGTTCAGTGGGAACATGTATAGACTAGTCCAGTAGAATGATGATGTCTTGCACGGATGAAACTGGGATTAAAAAAATGTTTTTAAGAAGGTTTTATATGTAAATGCAGATTCAGTTCATGGAAGCTATAAAGATAATATATAAAGGAAAAAAACCTATATGGAGAAATGCCTCATGTATTACCCCTTTTCAAGATTTTATGCTTGAAAAAGTTTCAGACTTCCAAGATAGAACAAGCATACCTTATATATAGATCACAGAATTGCTGGGTGTGGTGATGCAGGGTGTGTGTCAGCACTGAGAAGCAGAGGAAAAAGGATGATGGCTGTTAGGTGGCAGCCAGCAAGTCCCCATTTCAAGAAAACATAGCAAAATTGTGTTCACTTGAATGTTGTCATGCTTTGTTTCTTCAGATAACATTAGGCTTTCTGGTAACTATTTGCCACTTTCATTTTTGTTATTCAGGAATTAATTTTGCTTGGAAAACCAAAAAGACCTCGATCAGCGTACAACATTTACGTATCTGAGTGCTTCCAAGAGGCTAAGGATGAATCTGCTCAGGTAAGCACAGCTGCAGGTTGCTCTTAGGTTTTGTGTTAGTTTAAAATCATATAGGAAGTTGTAGGTGTGTCTTGTGTCACATGATGAAGGAAAATTGCAAATATGGAAATGTATTGTGTAGTTCAAGTGCTGGTTTGTATCTGAATAAAAATCCTTGGAGCTGGGTCTGCTGATACCTTGGGTTTCCAATGATCCCCAACACTGGAAAAGACAGAGGCTCTTGTTACCACATGCAGTTGGTTGTGTGGCTACCATACATTGCTGCTGCAATGTACATACTGGGTACATACTGGGACACCTTTCAAAATTCTAATTGTCACCCTTCTGTTTTCATGGTTTACACATGTACACAGCTACAGAACTCTATGTAATATAACTCTTTACATTTAAGAGAGAGAATGTTTTCGCATTATGAGATGTTAAGAATTAGGAACTTTTGAATCAACAGCTCTGAAGTGTCAGTTTCTCTGCAAAGCAATTAAGGATGTCTTGCTTTGTCCTGGGCTTGGATATGACTTATCTCTTCATCATGCCTTGTCCTTTAATAAAACTGGCTATTTCTGTGCTGTGGGACCATGCTGTGCATGTGGACAGAGTCACAAGAACGTGATGGACACAGTCTGTCCATCTCTCCTCAAGAGCGCCAGTGGCAGCTGTGTGTTCCTTGTATAAAGTGCTGTGGTTAAGAAGTGCAGGTGTTCAGATCATCACTAGGCATTAAGCTCAGCGGGCACACCACTAGGGTTAACTGGATCCAGCATTCATTGACAAGTCCGGTTGCACTTACATGCTACATGCGTTTAAAGTGCATGTGTATAACAGGCCTCTTCTCAGGCTTGTACTGGTTTCTTAGTCACTTTTCTTTGGGATTTTAAAATTTTATTCATTTTACCAAAAAATATATGTATTTTTTAAAGATTTATTTTTTTATTATGTCTATAATAAGAGGTGCCAGAAGAGGACATCAGATCTCATTATAGATATTTGTGAGCCACCATGTGGTTGCTGGGAATTGAACTTAGGACCTTTGGAACAACAGACTGTGTGCTTAACCTCTGAGCCATCTCTCCAGCCCCGCAAAATATATTTTTTAGGGTTTAGTAAAATCAAACTTTTTTCCTAGAATAACCAAGATTAGCTTAGAAAAATGGCTTCCGATCTTCAAAGTATTTTCCTTAAATGGAAACAGCTTTATTGACACTATTAAAAGTTTAAAAAGAAGTTAAAGCCTAGTATAAGTCAAGGAAGTTTATTCTTTAGGCCATTTTCCAGGAACCAGCATTGTTCATTTATTTCCACTTAGCAAAATTGGATCTTTCTTCCATCTTGCACTATTTCAAACTCTGGTATCTTCTAGAATCATTTCCTAGTTCTCAAATCCTAGGAAAGAAACACCTGTACCTCCTCATCACGGTGTGAATTCTTGATCCTGTGCTCTTGTCCACAAGTTGTCGTTGTAAGAGTGCACGGTTGGTGGTGGCAAGTGTTAATGGCTGGAAAGTCTGCTTGGGATTTTAGATTTTGTGATTCAGTGTTAGTGAGATGAAGGCTTACTTTGTGATACTTAGAATTTCTTCAGTCACTGATTTACTTTGGGTTTAGATGGGTTTATGTTTTTAAACTATAAGAAAGCTCTGTCTGGCAAGAACTTTCAATATAGTAGTATTGAAACTTTAAATATATGCAGAATGACTGGACTCTGTGCTTAGTAATGGAAATAGAACTTGATTACAGTTTTATTCACTTAAAAATACTGGCTAAGTTGGGTGGGTGACTCATGTTTGTTACCCCAGTCCTTCAGAGACCAAGGTAGGAAAATGACATTTTCAAGGCAAGTTTAGGTTACGGAATTCCAGGCCAGCCTGAGCCACGTGAGACCTTCTGTAGACGCCCCAACCTTCTAATGCTCATGCTCACAGACTCACACATGCGCATGTACACACACAGACATGCATATATAGATGCACACAAATAAACACATGCACACAGACACAAACATAAATATATACACAAATACGGATATACCTGCATGAGGTGCTTGCCAGCAGTTGAATCCCCGGTATATTTACAGAAGAAACATTACTCAAATTACTCAGTTTCCCTTACAGTCTTTTTTTGAATCCCAGTTTGTAGGTGTTCACTAACTCAGTATATCTACATATGTCATGTTAGTTCAGTTTGAAGCATGTGGTTTATTCCGGATTGGCAGCAGCCATCTGTCCAGTGAATACCAGTATGCCAAGCTCCTCCTGCATCAGTGGCCGTGTGCCTCTGCATTTACTCTCATTCTAGCTTTTCCTTAAGAATATGTGGGTGATTTGTATTTCAGGTTTTTTTGTTTGTTTTTGTTGTTGTTGTGTTTAGGTTTTGTTTTTATTTTTTATTTTTTTGAGACAGGGTTTCTCTGTAATAGCCTTGGCTGCCCTGAACTCACATAGATCCACCTACCTCTGCCTCTGAGTCCTGGTATTAAAGGCTTGTTGCCAGACTACCAGGGTAGAGGATGTGTTCAGTCCTGATGGGACATGTCGTGCTGGGATTGGGGGTGGGCTCCCCTTTTTTGAGGAGTAGGGGAGAGGGGACATGCATTTCTTTTGGTTTTGTCCACATGCATTTATACTGTAAACTTTGTTGAATAGAGTCTGGAGGAGTGTGCAAAACTAAACTCTCTTCTGTCTCCTTATTGCCTTATATAAACAGGGCTTGAGGGGAGGGGTGTAAAGTACAGCCTCCTTCCCAGGGTGACGTTTAGGTCAGCTGATGAGCTGAGGAGAGTTAAGGGCCACTTGCTCTACTCCTGTGATGACACCTAAACAAGCACCTAGGCACAGAGTTCAGAACCAAACAACTACCAGGAAGAAAAAACAACCTACAAAGTTAGCTTGTAACAGAGTGGAGATTATACTTGTATACAAGCATTTTTAATCCAAAGAGATACTCACTTCCATTTTGCAAATGTGACAGCTCAATAGAAACAGGTGTCATCTGACGTTGCTTAGTGTTGCTTGTGAAGGTAGATAATTTTGTTGGAATAAGCGAGGAATGTTCTTCTCTGCTGTTTTCTTTGGTGTGTACCTCTCAACTATCTGCTGTCTTACAGGGAAAACTGAGGACGGTAAATCAGGCTTGGAAAAACCTGTCTAGTGATGAAAAGCAGGTAAGTAGTGCAGTTTCTGGCTGTATATGTCCTTTGGGAGAGCCCAAGAGTGTGTTAGGGCAAGCCTTGGCTCCCGTAGTGTCAGCCCAGCAGCACCAGTGATGGCAGTAATAAGGCCAGCTTGGCTTTTCTCTTAGTGATGTTTGTCAGTAAAGAAACTGGCATTTAAAACATGGCCTGTCGCATCTGTCCCTCCATCTTCTCTCCCTCCAAGTCCTGAAAATTGTAACAACCCACCAACTCTTGGAGAACATTTTCCTAAACACTTTGTCTCTTCACTTTTTCTCATCGAACATTTTATTTAAAAATTATTTCTGTATTCCCCTTTGGTACATGGGATAGTGATATAATTTCTGTGTAGGATGGAAGCATTCCAGAGATGAATTGGTCTTTTCTAAGTATAACATTAACACTCTTTCTCAGGTATATATTCAGCTTGCTAAAGATGATAGAATTCGTTATGATAATGAAATGAAGTCTTGGGAAGAGCAAATGGCTGAAGTTGGACGAAGTGATCTCATCCGGCGAAGTGTGAAACGATCAGGAGACATCACTGAGAATTAAGACAGAAGACGGAGTTTTCTTTGATTAGGCACAAGAAACCAATTAGGTCTCAACGCCTTAAGTTGTCAACTTAGAAAGGATAAAGGTGGCTAACATTTGGTATTCAGTTCCTTTTTTTGTAGCCCATGGACTTCTGCCTATTGAGTATATTTCTGCTACTATTTTGAGCCCTGATAGTGGAGGGTCATGCCAAGTTCTGCCTTTTGTTAAGAACTGGAGTTGAGGCTGTCCATGCATCTGCATGTGGTGGTGACTCATTCTGCATTTGGTAGATAGACTGTGAAGTGACTTTACACTGGTGATAGTTGTGGTTTTGTGAAGTTTTCACACTGATGACAGTTACATGCAAGTATGCCCCCTTGTGTTCTGAGGCCAGAGCTGCTTTCACAGCTGTGGCAGAGCTATGATGTAACTGCATTTTCAAAGAAGCTTCTAGACTTATTAGATGAGGTGATTCCTAGGCATAAATCATGTGTAGAGTTGATGTTTGTACATATAAGTGATTGATGATGTCATAACAGCATTTTATAGTAGTAACAGAGAGATTTACAAGTCTTTCTCATCTTTTTCTTTTTCCTAAAGTAAAAACTAAGAAATTAGAAATTATGTACCAAGTCTATGCATTTTGTTTTATTGCATAGAATAAAAATTCTAATTTTCCTAACATGTTTCTGAATTATGTATTTTAAGACTGAACTATTTGGTTAATAGATTTTTTTTTTTTTAGATAGGATTTTTTTTTTAGTGAATTTTTGATATGAGAGTATTCATAGACGTTATGCAGTATAAATTTTTAAATGAGAAATGTGGAAAATTAATCTCCAAAGTCAGAAATCTTTCAGATTGCCTAAGGCAGCTAAAAGGCCTGTGCAGGAGAGAGCCAGCTTTGTTGAGCAGGCCACGTCCAGCCCACTGACTAACTGCTTTTCAGAGCCTATTCATTAAGAAGTGAATTTATGTTTCAATAGTTTTTTTGAAAGGAAAATATGAATGTGAAAATTAATATGATCTTCAGTGTTCGTGACTAGAATTTGTTGGAACACAGCCATATGCTTTTCTCAGCTTTGTTGTGTTGGGTGCTGTATGCTCCAGAGGCCAGGCTGGGAAGTCACAGTGGATCTGGTTGCCCCTTTGCAGACAGTTTGTACCATGATTTGTAGCCTGGTGCATCATGGCTGCCAGGCATGCAGGGCTAGTTTTCTGAGCTGTGCTTCTTGTCCTCACGGTGCTGTCACCCTGTCTTAGGGTCATCACTGGGTCACTGTAAGCCTAGCTTTTCTCAGTGCTGGCAAGAAAAATATTCTTTAGTCTGAAGTAATGGTGTAGGACAGTGCAGAAGGCCACATTGTGTGGAGTGCTGCTCAAGAGAAATTGTCCCCCCCCCTTAAGCTGGCTTATCCCATAAGCCCTCGCCAAGTTGGAGCCATCGCTCTTCAATATCTGTTTTGTTTTAGAGAACAAACGGCTTCAAACTGCACACCACTGAGCAGCTCTCAGAGACACAGGGTAACAGAGTTCATATGTATTTTCTGTATTGAGGATGCTTAGAGATTGTGCACTTAGAGCTCACAGTGCTCAGGCGTTTGCAATCCCTGAACAGGTGGGAACAGAAGAATAGATGGAGGGAAGATGGAAGATTTACATATGTAAAGTTAGGGGATGTAACTGGTAGAAAGTTTGCCTAGAATATGCAGGCCTTGGATTCGATTCCCAGCTCTGCAGCTCTCCCCCAAAGAGATAAATATGTATCAGAATTTTGAAGGTGAAGGACCCCAGCGGATTGGAATCCAGGCCCGCTTTTTCCCTTGGTGAAGTAGATGGTATGGGTTTGAAACCAGCATAGTTTGGAGGTGGTGAAAAGAGGCCGGGGTGAGCTGCTGCTGTCTTGGTCCTTCCCAAGAGCAGCTCCAGGAGACTTGAGCCCAGCGTTCCTGTGACCTCTGGAAGGAAACTGATTTGTTCTGTCTTTGGAATGGAGCAAATGGTGACTTAACACTGACCATGTGCTTCAGAGAGACTCAGGAGCAGCAGGCACTACGGTGACGCATGGTGGTGCCAGTTCCCCAGAGCTCTAAGCATGGAACCGCTTAGCTCATACCCTTCCGGGCACGGTGGACAGGGCTCAAGCACTTTCAGCTTAGTCGGGAAGGGAATGGGAAACCAAGAGAGGTTTGGACAGGAGCCTTTGCATACTTGGTCGGTCTGATTTTCCTTGTTTGTCAAAGAAGCTTACTGTTTATACATTAATCTGATTTTCATGCCTTTTTTCTAAAGACAGTTCCTATGCATCCCTGGCTGTCCCAGATCACTATGTAGAGCATTCTGGCCTTGAACTCACAGAGATCAGCTTGCCTTTGCTTTCCAAGTGTTGGGATTAAAGATGTATGCCTGGGTTCCATGCCTTTTTAAATTCAGTAAATGTGGAAGACTGACCTACCCCGTAGTTTTCTGTTACCATGGATGAGAACTCAGCATCAGTAACCAGTAGCCACTCAAAAGCCTGGTTTTAGACTTTTTTTTTTCAGCAAAAAAGCAGTTGCCAAGGGAACTGGAGAAGTGTTGGGAGGAGCTGAAGGCATGAGGTGAGCCTGTATCTGCCAAATTAGGTAGCCATGAAGGACTTTTATACTTCTGTAATTAGAGGGTCAGGACTGTGGATCATTGAGGCTTATAAGGACTGTGCTATTTACTGTCTAATCTCTCATAACACTGCAAATAGCCTTTTGCCTTGCTCTTTTTTTTTTTTTTTTTTTTTTTTTTTAAGCACTGCCCTTAAAACAACAAAACATTCTAGTTGGTACAAGTGTGTCTTTTTGAATTTAAAAGCTGGTATTAGTTAGTATACTTGAAATGGCTCTCAGGAAGCCAGAAAGTCTTCCTGGGTTTCTTCACAGTCACTGTACCACCAGGTGGGGCTGAAACACACCACCTTTTATGTCAATGAAGCAATAGTGTCCGGCAATTCTGTTTGGCCATATCTTTTTTGTTTGGTTGGTTTTTTGTTTTTGTTTTTTGACATGGTTTCTCTGTGTAGCCTTGGCTGTCCTGGACTCACTTTGTAGACCAGGCTGGCATTGCTGTCCACCTGCCTCTGCCTCCCGAGTGCTGGAATTAAAGTTGTGCACCACTGTGCCTGGCTTGGGCTATCATTGTAAGATGGGGGTAGTGGTGTATGCCTGTAATCTCAACACTGTGAGGCAGAGGCAGGCAGATCTCTTGAGGTCAAGGCCAGTCTGGTCTACAAAGGGAATTCCAGGTCAACCAGAGCTACATAGAGAAACTGTCTCAAAAAAATAAAATAAAATGATAATAATAATGTTTTACTTCCCCTGACAGCAACCCTCCCTCCCATTTTTTAAAACAAGGTTTTTTTATGTAGCCTTGGCTGTCCTGGACTCACTTTGTAGACCAGGCTGACTTTAATCTCACAGAGGTCCACCTGCCTCTGTCTCCAAAGTTCTGAGATTAAAAGCAGGCACCACCACACCACTGAGCTTCCCGCCCCCCCCCATTGCATTTGGCACCAGCCTGTCAAATGACATGTTTGAAAATGTTATAACTGTTTGTATGTTTTGAAGTGTAAAGTACATATTTTTTTATAATTGAACTTAAAATAAAATGAATTTATTACTCTGAATTTGCAAAACTTCCTGAGCAAAAAGTAAAATTATGCACAATTGGTACCATCAATTGTTTATCATTCACAGATGAAATAATTTTGCTATTACTGATCATGTTTATTATAAAATACATGAAACATAAAGCCATTCTTTTATACTTAAAAATGCTGACCAAGAAACTGCATATTTAAGTTAAATGCTAAACAAGAATTTGAAATATGTTAAATACAACCCTATTATTTAAATCAGGCTCATTAGAAACTAATTTATAATGTTTTCTGATGTAAACATATGATATCCACGAAGATCAAAAATGGTAAAAGATGTATTTAGGTTATTTTGGGCATAAAATGGTAGAAGTTGAGAAGTCCTTACTATCCTCTAATCAAGAATGTTCCTAATCTTAAGCCTTAAGCATTGCCAGTGCAATGAGAGCCTTCTTCACTTTGTGATAGGTCACAGGAAAGTGGAAACAGCTGGAAATGTGGGAGATAACACACACACACACTTCACTTTAGGTTTGGTTTTTACCCCAAGATCTCATTTATTTGTAATTTTTAAAATAGTTTCTAAAATCTGAAAATATCTGTAATCTGGTTTGTCTAAAGTGCACTCAGGAAGGGAGCCTGTCTAACATCCATAAAGCCCTGGCTCAGCCCCCATTTCCACCTGATAATCAAATTAGGTGTGTAAAAGTAATTTTATTCTCCTGCCTCAATTGTTATCTGGGAGGCTAACTGCTTGTATAAAAGCAACTTTTAATACTCCTGTTGTAGTTGTCAGCTAACCTAGGCCTAGTCCTAGGCCTCCATACAATCTAACCTAGGCCTAGACGTTTTCAGCCTCTGAGACGTATGCTCAGTAAACTAACCCTTTGTATTTCTTTCTGAGCTCTGGGCTGGCTCACACTCTCTTCTTAGCTGACTTTAATCTGGCTTCTCTTTCATCCCAAAATTGCTCTGCTTGTCCTCAAACTAACTCAGCAATCTGCTCTAATCTGGCTTCTCATTTTCTGGCTCATTGCATCTTCACCTGAGTGCTCTCTTTGCAACCTGTCTATATTACTGTCCTGGTAAAAACTGCCTCCCCTCTCTGTAAAACTGCTCCTTAAGTAGCTTCCCTTTCCTCTCTTCTCATGAGAGTTCGATGTGTTGTGTTTTGTCAAATCTTATCTGTTTCATCACCTTTTCTGCACTCAATTAGGCATCACTTTCAAACATGGGTTAGTTTCTTCTACAAACTAACTTTACCTTCGTTTGGGATTACAGGCATGTGTCACCACACCCGGACCTAAGCTTTTCTTTACATGATACTTGCTCAATACCAGGCTGGCCTTGAGCTCAGATCTGTTTGCCTCTGTCTCCTGGATTAAAGGCGTGTTTATATTCCAGGAGGATCAAATAGGTGTAGAAGATCTTTGGATGTGATCTCTGGCCAGAACAGCCGTACTCTGAACTAACATTCTTCTACATAGGTGTATTCAGATCCTGACTACCTCCTATGGGCTTTTACTAGAACTCTAGTCCAATATCTATAAAATTGGCGAGGGTACTTCACTTCGTGTTGTATTGTGTGCCTATGGTGGGTCTGTGGTTAGGCAGGAGCCTTGATGGAAAGATTTAGAGCAAGAGGCTATCCAAGTGCATGGATAGCAAGCAGAGAAAAGGGATACAGATCTAGTTACCCAGAGGGAGAAGAAAACCCAGTGATCTTTCTGATGCTAGCTGCACCACAAGCTAGGAGCCAAGCCGTCCACACAAGAGCTCTGATGAACATTTCAGTTGCATACCGCCACACCTAAGCATAGCTAATGCTCACCTAGGAAACTACTAAAGCAGGCCTTGCTTTCCAGCTTCATATAGCCCTGTGAGTTTGCCCTTTCCTGACTAGCTCTGAACTGTCTTTGCACATATGCATGTATTGTTTCCATAAAACATTGACGTTTTCATTACAGAAACATTGCTTTGAAATGTTCAGTTTTTCTTAGCTTGAAAGTTTTCGGGTTGTTTGTTCCTGTTTGTTTGTTTTTCTTGAGGCAGGATTTCTCTGTGTAGCTCTGGCTGTCCCAGAACTCACTCTGTAGACCAAGCTGGCCTCAAACTTGTTTTGTCTTCTGAGGAAGTAAAGGAGTGCCCGCAGCCCAGCAGCTCTCTTGAAGGTTTTTCATAGGCTATATAGCTTTAAAACAACTTGGATTTGCTGTTTTTAAACAATGTTTTTATTTGTGTGCATGTATGCAGGCTTGTACCCAGTATTTGCAGGTGTGCAAATAAGGAAGCCAAAAGAGACTGGACTCTGAAATATTGTAGTGAACTCGATGTGGGTGCTGGAACCCAAACTCTGTAAAAGCAATTTGTGCTCTAATACTCTGAACGGCTGAGCCAGCTCTCCAGCCCGGCTCTGAATTCTGTTTCTCCGGTGGATTGACTATCTCTGGCATTTTAGTCATGGAGGAAGGCAATAGATAATTTCACAGTTTGTGGATTGACATATTTCCTTGTGCCTGACTGCTGGTGTTTGTCTTTATGTTGCTGGCCTTGTTTTATGCCCTAACACATGGTCTATTCTGCACTGAAATCCATATGCTGGACACACAGCAGCCGCATGATTCACATTATTAAACCTGGAGGTCTTTAGAAAAAGACCCTCCCTCCCAGTTCCGGCCCAGGCAACAAAGATTGGCAGCTCCTGACTGGCAGGCCTGATCTGCGTTGTAGTGGCACAGTTCTCATCACAAGCAGAGTGCCAGCTGGCCTAGCTAGGCAAACTGTTTTTGTTTTAAGCCTACCCCTCCCCACCCCATGTGCCCTTCAGTTTCTCTACAACTATCTTAGAGTTAGTCTTGGTTAGTAGCCATTGTCACTCAGACTAGAGAGACCTTGCATCACACTCAGGACACTGGCACTCCATACCGAGCTGCCCTGGAAAAGGCCTAGAAGCTGCTGATGTCCACTGAGGACTCTCTTGGGAGGAGGAAACTCAATGAGACCCTGCCTGTATCAGATTAGCCTATTGGCAAGTCTATGGGGCATCGTCTTAATTGCTGGTTGGTGGAGGGCCCTGCCCACTGTGGATGTGCCACTCCTATGCATATGGGACCAGGTCGTATAAGAAAGCTAGCTGAGCCAGGCTTGGTGGTGCATGCCTGTAATTCCAGCACTCAAAGGCAGAGGCAGGCGCATCTTTGTGTTTGAGGCTAGCCTGGTCCACAGAGCAAGTCCAGGATGGCCAAGGCGACACAGAAACCATGTCTCAAAAACCAAAACAGACCACACACACACACACACACACACACACACACACACACAAAGCTATCTGAACTTGAGCCTAGAAGCAGGCCGGGAACAATGGTCCTGCATGTTCTGTGCTTTCATTCCTGCTTCTAAGTTCTTGCCTTGAGCTCCCTCCTTGGCTTTCCCGGATGGTACACTGTTACCTTTCCTCCCCAAGTTGATGTTGGTCATGGTAATTGTCATGGCAACTGAAAGCCAAGCAGGACATCCACTGTGGTGGTTTGAATGAGAATGGCCTCATAGGCACGCATACATTTGATTGTTTGGTCTCCAGTTGGTGGACCACTTAGAAAGGATTGGGAGGTGTGGCCTTGTTGGAGAAAGTGTGTCGCTGGGGGTGGGCTTTGAGGTCTCGAAAGCCCATGCCAGGCTCAGTCTCACTCTCTGCGTCCTTGTGGATCAGGAAGTAAGTGCTCAACTACTGTTGAAACACAATGAATGAAGATGTTGGCCTCACCTCTGAAACTGAAAGCAAGTCTGCGGTGAGACACTTCTCTGAGTTTCCTTGGTCTCAGTGTTTAGTCACAGCAGTAGAACAGCAGCGAAGACGTCCACACAGCTTCTTTCTATATTTTAGTTAGTTTCATTGCTTTGGAGCCCTTTCCTGTGCTTGGCTTTTATAGAGGGCTAGAGCTAGTTCTGGCTGTTTTGCTTGTGTGTCTTCTTGTGCTCCTTTTTTTTTTTTTTTTTTTTTTGTTTGTTTGTTTGTTTGTTTCAAGACAGGGTCTCTCTCTGTAGCCCTGGCTGTCCTGGACTCACTTTGTAGACCAGGCTGGCCTCGAACTCACAGCGATCCACCAGCCTCTGCCTCCCGAGTGCTGGGGTTAAAGGCGTGCGCCACCACACCTGACCTATGCTCCCATTTCTTATTCTCAGCAGCAAACAGAACCAACATGTCCCACTCTCCATTAAAACCAGGCATTATTTACCCAAAGAAATCTTTTTTATAGGAAAATGAATGGAATCATCATGCTAAGTAAGCCTAAGTCAGGAAGATGTTTGCCTCATGCTTCGTCTCAGGGGGATACAGATGTAACAGTGGGGTAAAAGGACAGAGAGTACATGGTGTATGGGTGTGAGAAAGCCAATGTTCAGAAAGGTTGCGATGTCTCATCAGCTATTCAAATTCATTTAGACTCTTAATGATGATGATAAGTGGGACCTCAGAGCAAAAAAAATGACAGTGCTGCTTTAGGGAAATGTCCTGAATTACTTAGATTGTTGAAAATGTGCCAAGCTACCAACATTTCAGATAATGTTAATATCAAAATTCATGGACAAACCACTGTGTACTTAGTTCTCCACCATCCCCATCCAAATACTGCCTTACAGTTGGCACACATCCTGGCCAATGGATGAGAATCCACAAATCAACAACAGCAAAACAAAACAAAACAAAAAAAACTCTTGGCCCCTAATGACTCAACTATAAATTGATGACTGGGGTGGGTGGGGGATCTAGAAAGGAATCAAAGGAAGGTTGTAACACTTGAGCAGTTGCTCTTAGAATCATGAGCTAAGCTGAACCAGGCATTTGATTCTACCCAGAATTCAGTGCTCCAGGTTTTTAGCAAAACGGTCTGAATAGAACCTCAGAGATGGGCAGAGCCAAATTTATTCTTTTTAAAAATATGAAAGCAAGCAGGGATGGTATACAGTGTGAAAGCCACTGTTGGATCACATGCTCTTTTCCATCCTGTACTTGACCTGTGGGGAAGCGGGATGGAGTGTAGAATACAGGCGTGTATGTGAACTGGGAAGATTGACAGTTGCTATCCTGTAGAATTGAGGCATCATTTGCATAAGGTGATGTGGAGCTATTTGCTCTAAGCAGAAACATACTCTCCTAGAGGCAGGAAGGAAGGAGTCTAAGAGGCACAAGGCCCCTCTCTGGAGTTACGTGCATGCACAACAGGGATTTTGGAAGGAGAGGAGGCTCTTCTATGAAGCTGCCTACAGGATGGACAGGGAGCACCAGGGATGCAGCTTCCTCAGCTTTCCACTGATGGAGCTGCCCAAGTCAGCCATGCCCTGTAAGTATACCCAATATACTTGGTTCACCAAGGTAGATGGCTGGATTCTTTCTTCAGTCTGTCTTTGATGCCCTGTTGGGGGTGAATAGATACTTGTTCGCATCTCCCCAAGGAGAGTCACACAAGAGACAAACACGATCTGGAACGTGCACCCAAGGACATGAGGGCATGTGTCAAAGGCACTGGAGGGAAGCTCTAGAACCTGAGATGGCCACCGTGGCAGAGATTCGTTTGGGACTTCCAAAATCAGCAAGGGTGGAAGGGCTTGAGGAGGGAACCGCACACAATGCCAAGGAGAGTAGGGCTTAAGCATCATTCGCCTGGAGAGTCAGAAGCTCATCGCAGCCGGTCTTCGAAGTTCAACAGTGATTGGCAAAGAAAGAAAGTGCGGTGGTGGCGCACGCC
Organism: Acomys percivali; assembly: GCA_907169655.1. Taxonomy (NCBI): domain Eukaryota; kingdom Metazoa; phylum Chordata; class Mammalia; order Rodentia; family Muridae; genus Acomys; species Acomys percivali. The sequence continues at coordinate 12,344,996 of OU015751.1, forward strand.
TTTAATCCCAGCACTCGGGAGGCAGAGGCAGGCGGATCGCTGTGAGTTCGAGGCCAGCCTGGTCTACAAAGTGAGTCTAGGACAGCCAAGGCTACACAGAGAGACCCTGTCTCAAAAAACTGGGAAAAAAAAAAAAGAAAGAAAGTGGAAGTTCTCACTCCCAACAGGTTAGCAGGTCGCCCCTGTGATTTCATGATGGGCAGGCAGGCTCGACAGGCTAGGAGATAGTAAGTGCTCTGTGTTCTCACCCATGACCACTCACATTAGGCTCCAGAACAAACTATCTTTTATCTCCTCTGAGGCAAGAAGCTGTTTTCTGTAGATTGTGGACAGGTCTGTAACTACTGTTGCCCCATCCCCCAAAACTGGCATCTGACTCCATTCTCAGGCCATCCAGTGTAAGAACTCGATTCCACGGGTCTACAAGGAGCTCCGGCCTCAGTCACTGATTTGGGCCTGGGGAGATGTGCAGTCTTGTAGACTAGGTGACCCCAGGGTTCTCAGCCTGTAGAGAACCACTTTTGTGGGCTGCCCAGACCCTATGGATGCAAATCTATTACACACCCTCTTGTTATTTTTACTCTTGCTCCTCCTGGGGCATCTGCCTGATACAAAGCCAGGTTCTGGACCTAGTTATAACAAGAACAACAACAACAAAAGTGAGGGTGAATAGGTGAAATAGGTGAAGCACAGAAAGAATGGCAAGAGGATAGAGAAGTAGGAAACTAAATTACAAGTGAAAATTTGAACAATAAAATACTATGAAAGAAATGATCAACAGATGGTCTCAAGGTGACAGTTCATGCATAGTTAAATCAAGCCCCTTGTGACCTTTGTAATAGTCTACTTGGTTTAGTGTCTGTTATGATTTGAATCTGAAGTGTCCTCCCAGACTGGTGTTGCTGTAAGGGGTGGGTAGGTGGGGGCTCTCAAGCCTTTAGGAGGAAAGGCAGAAGTACTCCACTAACTAGATCAAGATAGGTCAGGAAAATGCTCCTGATATATACAAAGGAGACCAGGGAACATTTTGATTTTGAGATCCCTTCCTGACAGTTGAGGGGACATGGAGAAATGGGTATAGGAGATCTCTGCTCAAGATGGATTTCAGTTGGGGACAGCAGTTCGATGCTGAGAGCAACACTGAAAATTGACATGGCAGAATGGCAGAAGCACTTACCTGCTACTGTTATTTTTATATTACTGTATTTGCTTCTCTTAGTTTCTTTCTTAACCCAGCTATCACATGAGTAACTAAGACTCTTTTATTTTTGTTTATAAAGCTTTACAACACAATCTTGAGCAGTTTTGGTCTGTTCTTAACCCTTGATGTTATCCTGACTCCATCTTTGCCAAAATTCCCAAGTTACTTGCTTTTTAGTTCTTTCTTTGCTCCAGCTGAATTTTCTTCATCTCTCCTGTACCTCTGCCTGTGTCTGAATCCCCTACTTCCTCCTCTAACTCATCCTCCCATGGCTGGCAGGAAGTCCAGCCCTATTCCTTCCCTTGCTCAGTGATTGGCTGTAAGCCACTTCATTGGCACATTAGGGGACAAGTGGGAGCAGTGTTTACACAGTGTTGAGATAGGAAATTCACAGAACAAGAACTGCAACCAGATATAGGGGATAGAGAAATCGGCATTTGAATTACACAATAGCCTTGTGCCTACACTTACCCACAGTCTTGTCTCCAGGATTCAGTTCTATTTACCCACACTTAGATCAGGACTGTATGTTATGAGATTAGAAAACATCTAATATATAACAAACATTGCATTGTACTTTCTAGAATAAAATATAAATTTAGGAAATTAACAAAAATTCAAATTGCTAATGAAACCATTAGTAGATTTGAAAATTATTATTATAGTACTTCTGGGGAGGAAACAATAGGACAGCCATAGTTGATCTAGAAATGAAGTTTCAATGTTCAGTGCACACAGAGCTGTGTCAGAACCGTTGGAGGAAGTGTCTATACCCAGAGCAGGAAGGAAACAAGAGCATGTGGCCTGCTAGTGTACCCCAGATAGGGTGACATAACAAAGATACCCTTTCACTCAAATCCAGTTTGTGAAACAGTGGGCTTCTTGGGGACCATGTTTGCCTCTTAGACAGCTGCGTAACCCCAGTAGAGGTGGGGAAAACTGCACACGTAGGGCTCCCTGCACAACTTGCAGGAGTGTCTCTTCTCCCTGAGTCCACTGCTTACGTGACATCATGGAGTGATAACTCCTCACCCTCTCCCTCAAGAGAGTTTCGCTGTGTAGCTCTGGCTGTCCTGGACTCGCTCTGTAGACCAGGTTGGCCTCGAACTCACAGAGATCCGCCTGCCTCTGCTTCCCTAGTGCTGAGATTAAAGGCGTGCGCCACCACTGCCTGGCTTCATCCCCTTTTAGATTGCCTTGTGTTTCCCTGGGGTTATGCCATAACTCTTGGTTTGTTTGTTTTCGAGACAGGGTTTCTCTGTGTAGCCTTGCCTGTCCTGGAGTCACTTTGTAGACAAGGCTGGCCTCGAACAGCGATCCGCCAGCCTCTGCCTCCCAAGTGCTGGGATTAAAGGTGTGCTAAACTATGTCATAACTTTTAAAGCAGGTCACTGCATGACTTGTCATTACTGAAACCCACATCAGTGACTAGACTCATATATATCTCATTTTGCAGTCCTCTGTGATTCAGATGGATTCCTTTGATCTGTGGTGTGGAGTGGCAGACACAGGTAGTTCCAACTACTAACCAGCCAGCAATGTGTGTCCAAATCATTTTTAACTGGATGCCTGTAACTTCTCTCTGTGAATGATGTAATTGTTTATGCTTCCTTGACTTGTCTCTCAGAGCCACATTTTTTTTTCTTCTTGTCCTATGATTGTACTGCCCATCACAGGGGTCTGGCAATTGTTCTCATTATCATAACAACAACACTGACAATCTCTTTTCCTAAGTGTTTGTCCCTCTGTGGTCTCACTTGTACAGCTAGGCACCTCTAAACCCTTGGCAATTTCCTGTGAACCCGGCAGGGTGACCTCCCTTGATTCAGATTCCAAAGCCTTGAAGGAGATCAGCACATCAGCCTCCCTAGAGACCTGATTACACAGGCCCTGACCCCACATGTAGCTCCAAGCCTGCTGTCACCTCTGCTCCCCCCATACCCTCACCCCCACCCCTGTAGCCTTTCATCCTCACTGCCTCAAGGGGAGCCCCATTTCTTCCCCAGGAAGAAAGCAAACAGCAGATGGACAGAGCAATGATGTGTGTCCCCATGCAGGGGACTTCTGATCTCCGCCTGGCCTTGTTTGCAAATGCCTTTCCCTAGCAGCGCAGAGCTTCAGAGAAATGGGATGGGGACAGTGGGGGACAGGACAGGCACCTGGAAGCGAAGGGCTTTGCAGTCTAAGCAGAACGTAAGAAATGTTTTCTTTTGGCACCTCCAGCTTGCAGGGGTTTGAAACGGTGTGTCAAGGAGTTTGCAAATATTTAGAGGGTCTTTTAGAGGGTGGCATTGGAGTTGAGGCAGGTCTCCCAAAAGGCTCTAAAGCCGCAGCCGAGGCGGTTTTGAAGACGTATTGGAAGTTGGCTGGGTAGAGCCCCACAGAGATTTAAAGGGAAGAGTGCACTGAAGGCAGCGGGCAAAGGGAAAGTGTCTGAAGTGAAGTGTGCTCTCAGTCATCTTCCTTATAAAACGATCTAAAACCACATAGAATTATTATTAACATAGAGGAAAAGAGAGGGATGGGAAGTTTAAGGTGGGCTGGTGTTAGGAGTGCGTGGCATAACTATGTATTAGATATACAAATCACACCATGCGGCAGACCCACATAGGCTTTATTGGGAGGGGGTATACAGAGGTGGTCTCTGGGGAGACTCAAGGAAGAAGAGAGCAAGGGTGGGGTGATCCCCCTTTTATAAATGACCTGGCGCATACACAGAAAGTGCTCAGGGTAACTTAGGGGGCCCTGGATCCTGGCTGTGATGTGCTTTTGGTATTGGTGACATGCTTCTGATGACACTGACGTATTTGAGGGTGGTCCTGAGGTTTCCTGTTTCCCATGGTCCTCAAGGCCTTTGGGATGGCTTGTACCACTGCCTAACTACTAACAGCTAGCCTGGGACTACCAGCTCCCCAGTCTTAACCATTTAGGCAGAAAGACAGAACCACCTCCCAGTGGATGCAATACTGGGGACCTAACCGGGGAGGCAAGCAGGACACTGCAGCGGAACATACCCCACATGTGGATGGGAGGGGCATCCTCTGATGTCACTTTACCATGCAGCCCATCATTCTGACAGGTATTTTGGGTCTCCAGACTTAAACTCGTCAACTTTGGTTTAGCGGTTGCACACTTCATTCCAAGAACCTGCTTGTTGCTAGTCACTTGCTTTTTACTGGCTGAGTCCTGAAAAATCACAGGGTCCTGTCAGAATAAGCAAGTTAGCAGCAAATCAGACACTTTCCAGTAAGGCTTACTGGGAAGCCATAGTTCACCTGAACCATGACATCACCTTTCTGATCTGTTCACGAATCCCTCTGATTACACAGGATAAATAGGGCTGAGCCAATAACAGTAGAGCAAACGTGACCCGAATGTCAGCCGACCAAATCACTTTATAGTAATTTTGTTGACTGGTCTGGAGGCCTTTTCCTGGCGGGACTAGACCCTATCTGGTGGGGTGGAGAAGCAGTTTGTTTTACAGACACTAGAGGGCAGCAGAAGGCAGCATTTGGCAGAGTCCGAGGGAGACAGGTTCAGGCTGGTCAGCTAGGGCTGTGCTCTCCCCTTCTTCCTTGGTTACCTCTATTTTTAAGCCAGGAGATACCTTTCCCTGTTCAGGTCACAGCCTACTGGGCCCCCCACTTCTTCCAGGGTCATAGAGAGCTGGCTGAGATTCCTGGTGCCTTAGCACTTCCTGTTCCTCCTGAGATGTCTCCAGTACTTTACAGGGGTTGGAAAACTGAGGTCCCAGCTGCGATTGCAGCGTGGTCTCTCAGACAGGCCATGAGCTATTTGGAAGGCACAGCGGGCAGAGCCTGGCATGGATGGAGTACGCTTTCCCTAGTGGCTCCTCAGGTGCTGGCTTCAAGGGTGACAAGGCACGGGGTGTGGGTGTGGGAGGGCAAGGGTTTTTTGTTTCAGCACAGACTAGCAGCGGTGTGGCTTTGAAAGCAGCCTCGTTCCTGACTGCTGTTAGTCCCAGGAAGATTTCTGACTCCACCGTCTTGGTTGTGGCCGGGGTATCTGCACCAGGGAGGCCTGTTCCTGGTACTGCTCTTGAGTATTTCCTGAATTCCACATGTACACGTACTTTTCCAGCCTTCCCACTATTCTGTCTGGAGCCAGTCTTCTGCATTCCTTCAGTCTCTTCCTGTTTAATTAAAGTGCTTTCTAGTTCCTGACACTGACCCTGAGTGATGCCCAGAGCGAAGGTGGGCAACAGCTGCAGCCTGAAGCCAGCCCCACAATTGGTGTCTCTGACTGTGTCCCTTCAGTTGAATCAGAGGACATGCCTCGGTGGAGCTGAACCTCACACATGGACCACATGACCATTGTAACTTGTCCCTGTTTCCTCAGTGAGTGACTGTGACTCCCTCTCGCCACTGCTAATGGCCTAGGGGGTGTGCTGGGTGATCTTTTAGGGCCAAGCTCATAGCCCTAACTCTTCTAAACAAGCATTGCCCTAGATAGCGAGGCAGCCTGGAGTGGTTCATCAGAATCTGAGCATGTTCACACAGTGTATAGCTCAGCTTGCCAGGGTCCACAGTTATGCTGGCCGGTAGGACAGACAGACGTGGGGGTACCTCCTGATATCCTCTCCTCCCTCACAGGCCTTCCTGTGTATCAAGCGCAGCTGGCCTGTGTTCCCTGCTGCAGTTTTCGGACCAGCGTTAGAGATATGGACCCTGGGGCTGTACGGAACGGCTCAGTGGAACTTAGTAAGCAAGCAGAGGACTCAGCACCCACATAAAGAGACTGAGACTGTGTGTGCTTGTAAGCCCAGTGCTGGAGGGTTAGAGACAAGAGGACAGCTGGGGCTTGCTGGATCCCGGAATAGCTGGGAAGAGGAGGGGGGGTATCTACAAACCACGCAGGTGCCTGTGTATGTATGGAGGTCAAAGGACATCTTATAGCATTATCTCTGTTTACCATGTGGGGTCCCTTGGTGTTAAGTTGTCTTTAATCTTTGGCAGTCTCACCGGGCCCCACAGTGGAGCTTAGATTTGAGATCTTTTGTGTCAGTTGAATCATGGGGGAAGTAGTCCCTTATATATATCTAACTAGGAGGGCGTGGGTGCTCCTGCAGAGCATGCATTGAAAGGTGAAGGGAAAAGAAAGGATGGTTGATCTTCATTGCTACCTTGATGTGGGTTAGAATCTCCATGGTAACAAACCTCTGGGCCTGTCAGTGAGGCAGTTTCCTGATTGAGATTGACAGGGTCAATCATACCTGTCAATGCACTAACTCCCACTTTTACCTGCTGGTCCTGGGTGAAGCCGGGCTGATCCGCAAGCCCCAGGGAACCTCCTGTCTCTGCCTCTCTAGTTTTGGGGTTATAGATGTGGGCTACTGTGCCCAGCCTTTTTATTGACATTCACTTCTATCCTCACACCCACTTAGCAAAACCAGTGATTTAAGATGCCACCTTTAATAGCCACCATGATAGATTGTTGCCTCAGACTGTGTGTGAGCCAGGATGAGTGAACCCTTCCTCTCTTGAGGACGGTGTTGTCAGGTGACTGGAAAAGAACTGATACAGGCACAGAGAGCCTCAGATAACAAACAGAGCTGTGATAGCGGGATGCTCCAGAGAGAAGGTGGCCAGCCTGTCGGAGCAGGGCTTAAAGCTCTCTCCACTCAGGACTCCTTTTGTCTAAGGAATTTTTACGTAACCCTGGGTAGACAGACATGTAGAATACATACACCGAGTGTCTTAGTTTGGGTTTTATTGCTGTGAAGAGACACCAATGACCTTATAAAGGCAAACATTTCATTGGGGCTGGCTTACAGTTCAGAGGTTTACAGGAAACATGGCAACATGCAGGCAGTCGTGGTGATGGAGAAGGAGCTGAGAGTTCTACATCTGGCTCCACAGGCAGTAGGAAGTGACCGTGACATGCTGGCCAGGCCTGAACTTCTGAGACCTCAAAGTCCAGCTCCTAGTGACACACTTCCTCCAGCAAAGCCACATCTACTTCAACAAGGCCAGACCTCATCAAAGTGCCACTCCCTATGGGTTTAGGGGGGGCTGTTTTTATTTAAACCACCACGCAGAACATATATTTTCTATTATAAATAACAAGTTGGTTCGACAACAACTCTTTGGCTTACTATGGTATTTGAAATTTTACCAGTAATTAAAAGATGAAAGCAAATCTGTATACTGGTGATGTCTGTGCTTGTTCAATAAAGAACCAAAAACACAGCAGCATTTAGTGTTTTTTTTTTTCAGCATACTCTGATACTCTGATTTTATAGGTGCCAATGCTGAGAATGCCACCTCACATAAATACATAATACAAAATGAGAGGCGTGCTTTCAGGAGGGCATTTCAGAAATTGTTGGAGATTCCACCATAATCCCAAGCCAGAATTTATTTTGTGAAACTCAAGTCAGCACCTCAAACAGCAATTTTTTTTTAATGTATATGACTGCTCTATCTGTATGCACACCTGCATGTCAGAAGAGGGCATACATAGATGATTGTGTTGCTGGGAACTGAGCTCAAGACCTCTGGAAGAGCAGACAGGGCTCTTAGCCCCTGAGCCACCTCTCCAGCCCAGAACAGCACTTTTTAAAAGTCAAGCATTCTGAGTTTTTTTTTTTTTTTAAGAACAAAATCCCAAGGTATACTAATATGATACTTTCACACAGAGGAATGTCTGTAAGAAAATATTAAAAGCCTTTGTGTTTTCATAGTTAAACTGTTATGGTTATAAAAGACCAGCCAACTGTTCAGGTATGGAAAAAGCTGCAGTTCATAACAGTGGGCCCAATTCTGTGCCAAGGTGATCTGGGCGCCTTTCCTCGATGCTGTGTGGTAGACAGTGCATGCGGTCCACTGTGCAGTGTTTTCATGAGCAAGCCTGCACTGAAGCCCCATGATGCACCGTGGGCCAGTAGAGCCCAGAATCATGAAAGGCTTGGTTGGGGATTAATTCTTGGTTAATGCACAAACCTTTTATGCTTGGCAAATTGCCTCAGCCCCTCACGCTCAGGTATGCTATTTCACATGGGGTCAAGGCTTATGGAGCCGAGAATTAGCCAAGTCCAGTGAAATTGCCAGTCACTCATGTGCTGTGCTGTGCTGTGAGGTGCTCAGTCACTCACTGGGTGACTTCTTTAGGAAGATGTGATTTGAGCTTGAAAGTCATGCTGGATCTGAAAGCATGGATGGCTGAAGTCACTGGCAAGGCTTGTTGACGCTCCCCCATCAGCCTCTGTCCCTCCTAAACCCCCTCAGGAGTGCCTTAATGGGGGAGTCAATGTCTCTGGGCTCAGGATGAAGCAGTGAGGGTTGAACAAGGCCAAGAAGAACCCCTGCTGGTCTCTCCTGACACTCAGTCTCTGCCCCTTCCCCACCAGGCAGGCCAACCACACCTATCAATGGAGTAACTCCTGCTCGTCCTAGGTGAACCCTGTCTGAGAGAGGCAAGCCCCAGTTGCCTTCCTGTCTTTGTCTCGATACTTTGTGGGGTTACGTGTGGGCTACTGTGCGCAGCTTCTTTATACGCACTCACTTTAGTACTCATACCCAACAGAACCAATGATTAGGGATGCCACTTAAAGGGCATTTAATTAATGCTTGTGTATCGACCTAATTTTGGATTTTAAGATTCTCTTGGAAGCCTGGTGAGTTGGCCTCATCCTGTCTTCCACAAATGCTATACTAATTCACTATATCAGACTTACAACTTTATTTTCTTTATTTGATGTGGGTATGTTTCCTCCCCATCAACACACTGTCTTTCTTGGCTCCTGGCTCCTGGCTCTGTGTCTCTGTTTCTCTCTGAGTTTGGATACTCTTTCTTCCTTGTGGGAAATCTTGGTGCCTTTGCTGAAATCACAACAGACAAATAGACCAACTCTCATGGCTCAAGCCTCCCATTTCTCAGGGTTAATACTGTGTCTTTCAGATGTTCTTTTCAGTTTTCCTCATCAAGCTTGCTACCTTTCTTTTATTTCCCTGAATTGTCTTTCTTTCTTTCTTTCTTTCTTTCTTTCTTTCTTTCTTTCTTTCT
>OU015751.1:12354231-12383791 GCA_907169655.1 Acomys percivali
TTCTTTCTTTCTTTCTTTCTTTCTTTCTTTCTTTCTTTCTTTCTTTCATCAGTCCGGGGTGATGTCTGGTATTCTCACCCACACTGCTATACATAGTTACAGCTCTTTCCTTGTCATGCTCCTCAGAATTTTCTTGTGCTAACATAACAAAATGCATATCATCAATGGGGACTCACAGAGTTTCTGGATTTTGCAAGGAAAAAAAAATAATGTTTCCATGAACGCTCTTCTAGTAAAGGTAGGCACAGATTTCTGTTGCATGTTCTAAAGTCAAAGAATATAGGAATATACTCATGTGTGACAGGATACAATGTAACTCTATTATATTTACCTGTGTGCTATTTAACGGCAGGAATATGTTCAGAGAAATGAATCAGAAGGTGATTTTTTTTTTCTGTTGAGTGATCATCAAAGAATGTTTTTACGTAGGTCAAGGACTCAAAGCAGCCTTTGGTGCCATCACGGGACAGTAAACACGAGCTGTTTAAGACTGTTGTCGGTTCAGCATTGTGTGTGTTGCTCACAGTAAACCTTTTCTAAAAAAACTATTTTGTAACGTGTATGTGTGTGTGTGTGCACACACGCACACATGTGACATAAATGCAGGTACCCTGGAAAGCCAGAAGGCATCATATCTGCTAGGGCTAGAGTTGGAAGTGGTTGTAGGCTGCCAGGTGTGGGTGCTGGGTCCTCTCTGTATGATCAACACAAACTCTTAAAGGACATTCACTCTGAAATTGGTATATAAAACGTGGTAAGTTCTTACCCAGTAACACATATTTATTTTGTTCTTGCATCTTGTTAACTGTACATGGTTTTCTGACCTGTACCTCTGACCACTATTATCACAGTAGGTTTGTTCACACACCACCATGAGCACATGCAAAAGTAGAGGAATTGGGGAGATGCTCAGACAGTAATTCTTGCGGTGCAAGCCTGAGGATCTGCCTTTGATAACTAGCACCTACTTTTAAATCCAGCCATGATGATGTGAGCTTGTAATTACAAAACAGTGGCAGGCAGATCCGGCCCCTGACCCCCAACCTCCCCTGTCCCCCTAGTGAGAGACCTTATCTCAAAAAACAAAACAAAACAAAACAAAACAAAAAAAACAAACAAGGTGGAGCTGGCACAGTGGTATCACAGGCCTTTAATCCCAGCACAGAAGCAGGCAGATCTCTGTTAGTTTGAGGCCAGCCTGGTCGACAGAGTGAGTTCCAGGACAGCCAGGGCTACACAGAGAAACCCTGTCTCAAAAAACTAAAACCAACCAACCAACCAAACCAAACAAAAAACAACCCAAAAAAAACCCCACCAAAACCAAACCAACCAACCAACCAACCAAACAAACAAAAAATCCATTAATAATACCATGGTAAAAGCTGGGAGTGGTAGCACATGCCTTTAATCCTAGCACTTGGGAGAAAGAGGCACATGAATCTGTAAGAGTTCAAGGCCAGCCTGGTCTACATAGTCAGCTTCAGGCCAGTCAAGCCTACAGAGTCTGTCTCAAACAAAATAAAACAAATCAAAACAAAGTGAGGTGGGTGGCTCCTGAAGAATGAAGGATACCTAAGATTTACCCCTTGCCTTCATACATAGAAACATGCACATCCATCCATCCACATAAATTATCCCCCCTCCAAAACAACAACAACAACAAAAACAAACAAACAAACAAACAAAAAACCAAAACAAAACCTCTAAATTAGAAAGGTAAGTATATTAGTTACTTTTCTGTTGCTGTGGTTAAACACCTCAACAAAAAGAAATTAGGGGAGAAAAGTCATTTTTTGCTTCATGGTTCCAGAAGGACATAATCTATAATGGTAGAGGAAGCAAAGCAGCAGGAGCAGAAAGCTGGCTGATCACATTCCAGGTGCATACAGGAAGGAGGGGGGAGGGGAGGGAGTGGGGAGGGGGAGAGGGAGGGGAGGGTAAGGGTGAGGGGCTGGGCAAGGGTAAGGAGAGAGGAAAAGAGAGGAAGAGGGAAGGGAGAGAGAGGGAAGGGGGGAGAGAGAAAGAAGGAGAGGAGAGGACAGGAGAGGGAGGGAGGAGAGGAGGGAGAAGGAGGAGGGGGAGGGGAGAAGGGAGGGAGAGGAGGAAGGAGAAGGAGGAGGGAGAAGGAGAGGGAGGAGAAAGGAAAAGGGGGAGAGCAGAGAAGAGGGGAGGAGGAGAGGAGGGTCAGCTATAAGCCCTCACAACCAGCCCCCAGTTAGATACTTCCAGCAAGGCTCCACTTACTAATGGTTCCATAATGTCCCCAAGCAGTGGCCACCAAAGGGGAAGTCAAACACTAACCTGTTGTAGACAGTTCCATCAAACCATATCAGCAGGCTCATGGAGTGAGCCTACATTAAGCTGCACTCAGTAGCTTCTCAAAGTGGGTCACTCATTTAGCAAGGCTCGCATTTCAGTGTGGCCTGGACGACAGAAGGGGTCGGAGGCTGTCTTGAGGTTTCGATGCTAACATCTTCCCACTGCTCTGTCGAAACTGTCTTTTCTTAAAGTGGTCAGAGGCTGATGGGAGAAGCCCTCTACCTACCTTCTTCCGTGGTATGCTATAGTGAGAAGAGCCTCTGTCATTTTGGTCAGCCCCTAGGAGACGAAAGATGACTCAGCATCCCTGACTCGGCTTCCCAGAGTTCTCCTTACCACATCAGTGAGCTAGGCCCCGCTGAGAGACATAAACATAGCTGTGGTGTTGATAGCAGTTCCCACAGAGAGCCGAGGCAGATGGGAAACCGCCCTTACCCACCATGCCTTGGGCTAGAAGGGTTTCTTCAACCAAGTCTTTTAATTGTGTCACTTTCTTTGTGCATATAGAAAGTTTGGGGATTTAGTTTTGTTTGGTTTTTTCGAGACAGGGTGTCTGTGTAGCCTTGGCTGTTCTGTTCTGGAACTAACCCTGTAGACCAGGCTGGCCTCGAACTCACAGGAGTCCGCCTGCCTCTGCCTCCCAATGCTGGGATTAAAGGCGTGTGCCACCACTGCTCGGCTAAAGTTTGGTTTTTAAAAAAAAACGTTTCAAAGTCATCACTCTGAAATTCAGAGCAGTGTTCTGGTCTGTGGCTTGGGTGTGACAGACAACTGATATAAGGTGTATTCTAATGGAATATCTTATGTGACATTTTTCATTTTTCCCCCTTTAGTGACATCACAGACACTAATACCTTTTCATTGTAAGTCAATAAACTGTCTCCCTTAAAATTTATCTTTTGATCGTAAAGGGGAAAAACTGAGTTTCAAGGTCAACTTTGGCCACCTCCCTGCTTGTTCATAGCAGTATCTCAAAGCTGCTGCACTGGAATTGTACCTCTTCTGTCACAAGCAAACAGCGTCCGATCTCTGCATATCCACGTTCGGTTCTCGGTGCCTGACATTAAGCTGGCACAGGTAAGAGGCTTTGCCTCAAGTGCTCCCAGAACAAAGCAGGCAGGCCAAGAACACTCTAGATGTCTAAATAACAGAATTCTGGGCGGAGTGGGGGTGGAATCACATCAAAGTTACCATGACAGACGCGTGTGGCCCCAGTGTAAGCACGCTGACGAGGTCTTTCAGTAAGAGGGCTTTTTTTTTTTTTTTTTTTTTTTTGTAGGTAGACAAGTGGGGAGAATTTTCTTTTGACAAATGTTATGTTTAGAAATTTCCCACCACCTCTTCATGGATGTTGAAAGAGTTATTTTGAAAGCACCTGGTTGTTTGGGGGTTAAACTTCCCAGCCTCTCCGCCCCCCCCCCGCGCCCCTCCCCCTTCCCCCCTCGCCACCGGGGGAGGGGGGAAACAATTGCTGGCTCATTTAGCCAACTCACTATATATTTGTATAGAGAAATCACTACTTAACAAGCGCAGTTTTAGGCACTAGGAGGAGAGAAGGTGTAGAATGAAACCAGGTGGGCCTCATCTTCTTGGAGATCACGTGACCTCGGGGAGCCCAATGTCTCCGTGACATGTTCCATGTTCGATGAGTGCCTTGGCAGCTTCGGGAGCTACTGAGGGTCGTGAGAGGGCGTTATGGAGGATGGACCTGGCTTCCTACCCTTGGCACAGTAAGTCAAGGGAATGCCAGGTGAGTAAGGCAGGCACTCTGCTTCGCTTCTGGGTATGCTTTCCTCAGGACCCGAAAATTCAGGCACTAACATCTGAACCAAGGGGCCCATCCAATGCGTGGCGCGCATGGACCAACCAAAACATACCGGCTGTTCTTTCCCAGAAAACCGAAAAGACATCCACTTTGGTGTAATTATCCAGCAGTAGGTTTAATCTGGGGTGGGGGCGGGGGTGGGGCGGGAGATGATGTGCTAATTATATGCCTCCACTTCACAGTAATGGAAGCCCAGGGCCCTATTTTATGTTCTGCGGCTAAAAAAAAAAAAAAAAAAATACCCGGGGTCTGTTTTATTTCACGGCACGGGGTTGAAAGCGTTTGTGGGACAGAATGTTGTTTTGGTTCAGTAGGTTGTTAAGGCTCCTTAGCCGTTTTTATCCGGTAACTGCTTTCAGCTTTAAGAAATTAATATTTCCATTCGGTTCTCAGATCCAAAGGCTTTGTAAGCAAATTCTTCTGTTTTTCATGTCTCGTCGTTAGTGTGGTTTAAGGTCATCAATCATATAACGAAGAGGTTTGTTTTGTTTTGTTTTTAATAATGCTGGCTAACAGTCTGACACAAATAAAACTTCCATCCGACTGGGGTTGCACTCTTCAAGGATTTCAGGAATTGGTCAAAGTCAGACCTCAAAAATGCTCTAGAATTTTGGCTCCTGCACAGCTTGGGAAGCTGCCCCTTGAATTAATTCAGGTAAGGCCCTGCGCAAGCCAGCAGCTGAGGCTACCTGACACAACAATGTGCTGGCTGATTCCCTGCGCTACCTCAGCAAGTTTCTATCCATCGCCAGAAGGGAAGAACTCTTTCTCTTCTGCTTTTCCTGTGGCCTGCAGCTAGCAGTTGTTTAGAAGTACAAAGAAATAATTCATAGCACTTATGGCTCTGGGCTCTGAGGATCCCTTCCTTTTCCATCCCCAGGGGGCCAAAGTTCAGTCCTGTGTGGCCCGAGGTTACCACCGGCCCAAGCTTTTTGCCCAAATGCTCTGCTTCCCGTTGTAGTAGTTTCCTACTGTCATACTAACAGATGACTTCAAATTCTCGGAGCTTCCACAGCTCATCTCCCTTACTGTTTGAAGACAGCAAGGCTGAAATTATTCCACTGGGATGAAATCAAGCCTAGGGATGCTTTGCTCTCTCTGGGCCCCAGGGGAGAATCCATCTTCTGGTCATTTGTGAGTTCCTAGGGGCTTCCTAATTTTCGTGGCTACATCAACAAGGCACACAACAGCCAGGAAACTCTTCCCCAGGCCAGATCTCTTTGGCTTGGATTGGCTTGGTGTGGCTTTGTTTCATTTTGAGACCTGGCTCTGGCTAGCATGGAATTTACTATGGTGGCCAAGGCTAGCCACTAACTTGTCCACCTGCCTCCACCTCCCAAATACACAGATGACAGGCGTGCAGCCGTGTTGGGCTTGCTTTTGCCTCCAAGCCTCACTTTGACCCTCACCCTCCGGCCTCCACTTTCTATTGTCACCTTTGTAAAAGCCTTGGTCTCAGCTCCACAGCCCCCAGATAATCCTTATTTTTAAGGTCAACAGCCGGCAGCAGGAATTCCTTCTTGCCGTGTAACTAGTGGGTCACATACTCTGGGGAGAAGGGGACAGACACACTGGGGGTTTATTACTCTGTCCTTTAGCCTTCTTCAGTGTTAGAAACATTTGCCTTCAATCCCTAGTGACTCCCTGTTGAGGTAAAAGATAGACCTGACAACTGAGCCCAAAGAGAGAGTATACAGAATCCACCTCTGCTTACTCTTCCATATCAGTATACATAGCCTAAGGCAACCGTGGTCCCTCAGGTGCTGAGCCAGAAGGACCTGCAAAGCACCCTGGAACCACTTCCTTATGACCCTTGGTGGCACCCTGCTCCTGCTACAGTCATCTTCCTTTCCTCAATAACCTCCCAAGTTTTCTGCCTCTCTAGATTCACCCAGGTTCCTTGAGCTCAGGATTCCTGTGTACAGGGACTGACTGATGCGTTCTTTCCCACTCAACTCCACCCCTTACAGTTTGTCACCCATGATGTCATGCCAACAATTTATTCATTTTGGTGATGAGAAGAATTAAATATTCTCGTATGTTGTCTGCGTTGACAAAGTTTCTGATTCGACTTCCTAATTTGTGATTAGGTTTTTTTTTTTTTAATTTTTTTAGAGAGTTCTCTCTATATTTTTGGGTACCAATTCTCTAGCAGATATGTGTTTTTAAAAGATTCTTTTTTTCATAGTGCATGGCTTGTGCATTCATTTTTTTTAAATTTATTTTTCTAAAGATTTCTTTTTATTTAATAATTTTTTTGTATTTAGTTTGTTTTATGTGTGTGAATGTTTTGATTGCATGTATATCTGCAAATGGTGTGCCTAGTGCTCACAGAAATCGTAATAGGGCATCAGATCTTCTGGAACTTGAGTTACAGATGCTTGTGAGGCACCATGTGGATGCTGGGAATAGAACCTGGGACCTCTTCAAGAACAGGTGCCCTTAACCACTGAGCCATCTCTCAGTCCTCCCTTCCTTAAATAAATACTTTATTAAGTCTTTGAGTATTACAGCCAATGTATTTTCTTCATATTTACCAGAACTCCCATGTCTTGACCTCATGTCTTCTTAATTTTTATTATTTGATAATCCATGATTCTAATTTGGGTTGTCCAAATACTTTTGGGTATAGGGCCACTCAAAGGAGCACGGTCAACACACCAGGGCCACAGGCTTAATAAAAGCTGGCTCTCCCTCATCCAGAAGCCATTGCCTGTCGGTAGCATCTCAGCTCCTCATGAGTCCTTCCCCGTCCAGCTGGACCATTGGCTAGCTCGAGCTTGTGCGGACAACCACAGCTGCTGTGAGACCATGAGTGCCCTGGTCCCATCATGGTCAGAAGACAATGTTAAATCCCAATTTTCCCTGACTTCTGGTTCTTGCAGTCATTCTGCCTCATTTTCTGGGACGGGGCCTGAATCCTGGGGAGTGGTGCCTTTCAAATAATATTTTTTCACCATGCCAGCCATATTGTCAAACAGGTTTTTAAAAAAGTTATTATAAAACATGGAGTTTCCTTATGATATTTCACATCTATGTCACGGTATCATGCCCATATCCACCCACTGCTCTGATTTTCTTTTCTATGATGAATAAAATCACACACACACACACACACACACATTCTTACATTTCATTTATCCATTCATCTATTGCTGGGCCTCCAGGCCGGATTCATGTCATAGCTGCTGTAAATTGCACAGTAAGCAGCATGGATGTGCAAGGGACCTGTGCTGTGCATGAATTCTGTCAGGTGTACACCCAGGCCTGCTGTGGCCAGGCCTATGTAAGCTCTAGTTTTCATTTTATGGAAGGAAGTTCACACCGGTTTCCACAGTAGCCTCACTGGTTTGCACTCCCACCATCTAAGTGTGAGACTCCTCTTTCCCCGCATTCTCTTCAGCTTTTATTGTGGTTTTATCTTTCAGATCATAGATACTCCAGCTGGAGTGAGAGGAGAATATTAATGTGAAGAGAGGTTTTTTGTTTTGTTTTGTTTTGTTTTTTTTTGATGAGCAAAGAAGTTGTGTTCACGTAGAGGCTGGAGGTCAGTCCTGGGATGGTTCTGAGGAATATGTATCTGAGAGAGGGTCTTTCTCTCTTAAGACCTGGAGTTTACTGATAAAGGCTGGCTGACCATTGAGCCTTGGCGATCCACCTGTTTCCACCTCTCCAACACCGTGTTATGAGCATGGACTGCCACCTCAGCTCTTGATGTAGGTGTTGGGGATTGAACTATTTCTTCAGTCTTTATTTATTTATTATTTATTTATTTACTTATTTTATTTTTTTTTTTTTTGAGATGGGGTTCCTCTCTGTAGCCTTGGCTGTCCTGGACTCACTTTGTAGACCAGGCTGGCCTTGAACTGGCAGTGATCCTCCTGCCTCTGCTTCCCAAGTGCTGGGATTAGAGCGTGGGCCACCGCTCCCCACCCCCTGCCTATTTCTTCAGTCTTAAGACAAGGTTTTTTTTGTTTTGTTTGTGTGTTTTAATTTTGGTCATATCCAATGATCACTTTATTAGTTTACAAAGTATCCTCTGGAGAGAAAGGTGAGACTTGTTTGCCTAACCCACAACTGCCTTGTATTTTGTCACTTTTCTAAATGTCGCTATCATATCCATTTCTGATTTTTTTTGTTGTTGTTGTTGCTGTGTACAAGACGTCTATACTGTTTATTTCCTTTCCCTTTTGCCCCAGGAGCACCGTGTCTGTCTTTTCCACTTTCATTCATGTCGAAACAAGGCAGGGAGTTAAGTAGTGTCGGCACTTTATCTATCTATCTATCTTCTATCAATTTATATCTTCATGGAAATTTTAATTAATATGTAACATGGCAGAATATTTACATATGGCTTATGCCACTCCCCAGCAAACTTTCAGTCATGTCTATGTTAAGGAATGTAGTGATATAAAACCTTATGTAAGTGCTGTGTAAATAGGCACTGTATACTGTGGCTTTGTTGTTTGTTTTTGTGACAATGTCTTTCTATGCAGCCCTGGTGAACTTGATAGTCTATTGTGTAGCCCAGGCTGCCCAAGGATGCATGGAAATCCTTCTGCTTAGTCTCCCAAGTGCTAGGATTTTAGGCATGTATCTCTGTGTCCTGTGCTTACTGTTTTGTTTATAGAATCACCACGAGGCAACATGTTTAGAACATTGTTTCCCCTACCCCAAAATATTCACAGCAAACAGTTGGCAGAATATACAGACAGGTGCAGAACCCATCGTGATGAAGGGTGACTGTGTTTTGTACGTGCAATTTTTTTTTCTTATACAGTGAACTCATTGAGATGATAATCTTGCTTGTAACTTGGCGCCGTCAGGCACCTGAACTGGAAATGAAGAGAAGGCTGGAAAGGATTCTTTGTCTTCCCCAGGCAGATATTACAAGCTCCTCATGAGAGATTCCAGGGCTCTGACAGCCGCTGGGAATGACAGCTGCCACATGCTGCCCAAGAATGCATAGGAATGGGCTAGAGAGATGGCTCAGCACCTAAGAGCACTGGCTGCTCTGTTAGAGGACCTGGGTTTGATTCCCAGCACCCACATGGCAGCTCATAACCATCCATAATTCCTGTTCCAGGGATGCAGTGCCTTGTGTGGGCACCAGGCATGCACATGATTACATATATATTATGCATATTTGTGTGTGTAAAACATATGCATTATATATACATACGCATATACATATATTATATACACACATACATAATGCTTGGGAAGGCCTCACCAATTAAGAGAATAATTGGTAATTATCCTCTTATCTGATGCTCATAAATCCAAGATAGCAATCCAGAGCTTTGTCTCTGTTTGCCACATAAGTAAACCAGACCCAGAGACATACCACAGCTGGGTGGGTTAATTCCCACCTGTGTGAGTTAATTTCCACAGCCTCCATTCTCTCTTGTTGCTCTACGTTTTGTCTGTTTTTGTGCCACTATTATGCTATCTTTCTGTTACTAAACCCTGGCAGTATACCCTGAAATCAAATATTGTGACACTCCAACATGGTTTTGTTTTTGTTGTTGTTGTTATTGTTTTGTTTTTGTCTAACTCCTTTTTCTTCCTTTCCTATGTGAAATGTCAAATATTCTGGAAATATTCTATTATATACTGATTCAACATTCAACAATTCAAATGTATTGATTGGTAATTTTATGCTCAGTAGGTTTTGTTCGTAGTTTAAGAATTCCTTACCATGGCAGGGAGATAGCTCAGTGAATGAAATGCTTGTTGTGTGAGTGTGAGGCCCCACAGCAGATTACACACACACACACACACACACACACACACACACACACACACACATATGCTAAGCTTTGAAACCATGGCAGTCCTCATGTCTTAGCCTCGTGAGCGTTGAAATTACAAGCATGAAGCCCAGTGGTGGTAGTGGTGCACGCCTTTAATCCCAGCCCTCAGTGTGGTAATACTAGCACTCTATGTGGCTCTCTGAGTTCAAGGCCAGCCTGGTCAGAGTAAGTTCCAAGACAGCTAGAGCTACACAGAGAAACCCTGTGTCTTAGGGTTTCATTGATGTGAGAAGACACCATGAGCACTGTAACTCTTATAAAGAAAAACATTTAGCTGGGGCTGGCTTATAGTTTTAGAGGTTTAGTCCATTATCGTCATGGTGGGAAGCATGGCAGCATCCTGGCAGACATGGTGATGGAGAAGGACCTGAGAGTCCCATATCTTGATCCAAAGGCAGCAGAAGGAGACGGTGTGCCACCCTGGGTATAGCCTGAGCATCAGAGACCTCAAAGCTGTCCCCCCCTCCTCCAGTGACACACTTCCAGACAAGTGCCACACCTACTCTGACAAGGCAACACCTACTCCAACAAGGCCACACCGCCTAATGGTACCTCTCCCTATGGGCAAATCCTTCAAACTCATTGGTCTATGGGGGCCATTTCTAGTCAAACCACCACACCCTGTTTTGAAAACAAACAAATGTACAAAAAACAAAACAAAACAAAAAACAAAAAAAGAAAGAAAAAAGAAAAAAATTGCAAGAATGCGTCACACACCCAGCAGTGGATGTAGTAATTCAGCCTCTCTCTTTTGTTAATAGGGTTATTTCTTGCATGATGCACCCTCACGTTTTCAGAAGCAACGTACCTAGCCTCTTGCAGAAACTGCAGGCACACCAAGTGTACTTTTCTACCTCTGGCTATAAACAGGAGGCCTTAGAAATTCTTTTGAAGGAAGGAGAAGTGACACAGAGGAATGAAATTGTTACTGCTTAATTCAGTACCCTTAACGTCAGCAGCTGCTGTGACCTGCCAGTGCTGTATGGGCACACACTACCTTGTACATCAGGAAGTCATTCAAACCAGGGCAGGATGCTCAGGAAAAGAGGTCTTTGGACTGAATGGCTAAGCCACTGGGCAGTTTGAAAAGTACAGACCGAGACGCTCTCATAGGGATGAGGAGAGACAAGAGACCAAGCTTAAGCTGCTCCAGCGGGACTACAGGAAGGAAGTGGGTTGGAAACACTAAAAAAGAGAATTACTGTGTCACTGAATAAATTATGTGTTTCCTGTAACACAGAGTTATTCAGCAATATAAGGGGCAAGGGTTCTCCCAAACGTCTCCTGTGTTATGGGCTTGGAGGTCAGACAGCATCCCCATTGAGAGAAAGCTTAGGTCACTGGGGAGGCTGAGACTGTGAGTGTTCCTTCCTTGCTCCCTGACTTTCCAGACACTGAGGACTGAACAGCTCTCCTCTGCCATACGCTTCCCACTGTAGCATCCCGCCCTG
Source organism: Acomys percivali (assembly GCA_907169655.1). Taxonomy (NCBI): domain Eukaryota; kingdom Metazoa; phylum Chordata; class Mammalia; order Rodentia; family Muridae; genus Acomys; species Acomys percivali. Next base: position 12,365,643 of record OU015751.1, read on the forward strand.
CTACAGGTTCAGAAGGCAGCGAGCCAAAACTGAGCCGAATTGGCCATTGGGCGGATTTTAACTTGGCTCCCTCAGGGTTCTTGTCATGGTTCTACAAAAATGGACCGTTGTTGAGTGAGATATTTCTAAGAAGAAGAACGCTTAGGGCTGGAGAGGTGGCTCAGTAGGTAGGAGCTCTTACTGTGCAAGCCTGAGGGACTGAGTTCAGGTTCCTAGCCCTCATATAAAAGGTTCAGCATGACCCTGTCTATCCCTGTGACCACAGGGCTATGAGAATGGCATAGATATGGAAGGACCCTTGGCTCTTGCTGGCATCAAGCGGAACACCCAATGTCCTTTCCTAGCTTCCACATGTGCCTGTGGACACATACACCTGCACATGGAATTTCACATATGTCGCAAACACACGTGAACGCACAGAGAAATCTCTCCCATTAATCAGATTACAGTACATACCACCATCTTATTTTGCTTATACAAAAATAGGACACATTGTAAAATATTGAGACAGTATAATAAAATATCCTATTACCCTACTATATCTATAAATGTTTTCTAATTATCTTCCCAGTCTTAATAAGACAAATGTGTGTGTTTCAATGCTCAAATTTGAGCATTTTAAAAATATATCCTGTTTGTGTTACTGCAGTTATCTCACAAATACGTTGATTTTCGTTACACTGATCCATGTCACATACTTTTTGTGTTTACACAGTAACCCATTGCTTTAAACACTCCAGCTGGAGGCGCCATGGCCAACGTTGGATGGACATTCACGTTGCCTCAACTAGAAATGATGTTCTGTGTCTTGTTGGTGTAAATAATTAATGCTTCCTTGTGAGAAGGATGGATTCTTAGCCATGTGTTATCTGTAAAGAATAGACACGTCAGAGAATTCCTTGTGTGCACTAATATTGGAGCACTAGGATTGGTCAATATAAAGCCCTAGACATTTTGTTGCGGCATCTTTGTATTTTAGGTCACTACTTAGTCGGGAGGACTTTGCCTTGTAGCCGGAGTGGCAGGATCTACTTTGATGTTTCATACACACTGGACCAGTCTTTGCTACGTTTTGAATGAGCAAGTCAACAAACGGCTCTAACTCACGCGTGACGATGGGTTGTCAACCCATGTCTCACCATCTGGATGCAGTTTATTTTCAGTGTATTCCGATGCTGGCAAGATCTGGGGAGTGATTTCGACAGAACGTGTACTTCTGTGCTGGAGGTTTGCTGGAGTCTGGAGCGCTGCCCTGAGAGCTTGATCTACAGTGTCTGTGTGAGGTTTGGGGCTTTGCTTCCTGGACCAGTGTTTCCACAGACTCCCCCTCCACAAAAGGGAAAGCTCTCGCCTGTGGTGGAAGGGTTTTCCCATACTTTTTATCTCGGTGCAGTTGGGAGCTGAGCCTGGGCCAGGATACTTGGCTGCCTGACTCTGTTCTCTGTGAGCTTCAGAGTAACAAGGAGGTTTGTGTTCAACTCGAACTCAATCCTGTTGTTCTCATTATGATGATTATTTTTTCTTTGTCAAGGGAAAACATACTTTTAGTTTAGATCAGTGTTTGATTTGGGATCCAGCCAACCTGAACTATAAACACTTGAAACGGAGACTTTAGACCAGTTTCTGTGATGGGTACTGTGTGGTGGAGTACTCAGCACTCACTCTGAGCACTGCCTAGGGGGAGTTCTCAGTGCTCATCATGAGTACTGTGTGGAAGAGTGCTCAGTACCCACCATGGGTACTGTGTGGAAGAGCACTGGGTATTTGTCCCGAGGACTATGTGGAAGAATACCTGGTGTCTTCCCTGTTCTAACATTTTCTTTAAAGCAGTCAGCTTGACCACTGGAGTGAAGTAGAGATTGTTTCTTCTGTTTTTCGTTTCTTGATAAAAATGGAATTTTGGGACCTGTGCACAAACACACAGAAGTGTTGTAGTCAGAACCCAAAGCTAGGTTCATGTGATCCGCCTGTCTTTGCTCCTATGGCTCCTTGCAAAGTTATTTCTCACAAGCTTCATCTTTCCTTTATGCTTGCAGTCTAGGGGTGTGATGACTGACTGGCTGTGTCCCTCTGAGACGCTTGGCAGATGATAGTCTTGCTATGCAGGGACACCCTGGATAGCGTCATCAGAGCCAGGCTGTACATGAAGATCTCTGCTCCTCGCTGCCCTCCCCCCGCCCGCCCCTGACCAAGGGTGTTCGCTCCTGACCCCTCACTTTAGACTTGAGGAGCTAAGAAGCTAGAATGTCACAGTGGTTCACGTGATTACAGCTTACTATAAAACTGAGACCGGTGCTCCGGCCTTCTGCCTCCCAAGCTAATATCTTCCCACTGTGCTTATGTGGCAATCAGACACTTATTGTTAAATGTTCAATATGAGTTACAATCCAAACCAAAAACCACAGAGACCCCGGGGTCATCATTTTTATTCTGTCTGAATGCCCTGCGGTGTCATGGACTGGTTTAGTTGGGGATAAGGTGTGTGACAAACACACACTGTGGTACTTGAGGCACCTGGTTACCCATGAATCCTTCCACAGGGATTGGCTGGATGTGCCTATGCTGGGGACCTCGTTAGAGTAGGTCTCCACCGTCAGGACATGGTGGGTCTGAGGGTGAGTAGGCTCCCCCCCAGCCTCCAGGATAGACCTCAAAAGAGCCAAAGTAAATAGACTTTTCCTCCTCAGCAGCTGTATTTATCTTGGGCAGTTCCTCCACCTACAATGCCCGTTTGCTTCCTCGGTGCTCCTGGATCTGTTTATTTTCAGCCTCTCAGAGTCATCCAGCTGCCATATCCCCTTATCACAGAAGAGAAGAGTCAACAAGTTCTTCTGGAACTTTTTCTTTTTCTTTCTTTCTTTTTTTCTTTTTTTAAGATCTTAAAGAATGTCACCCAAAGGAGAGCTCACCATGTAGCTCTTTCCTGTGTGAGACACCAGCCTGCTGTCACACGGTTCATCTAAGCTGATCAGGAGGTGTCACTGGGAAGGACATGGGCACTGAAAATTGGAGAATAGTGAGAGGTGGGTGGAAACAGAGTCAGGCAAACTGTGCCTTAACAGGTTATTTCCTAGCAGAGGGCTGGATGGAGCTCATAGACATTTTGACTGGTGTGCTGGGCTAATACTTTAAAAATTGAGTTTGAACAAAGATACCTGTTTCTGCCTTTATTTGAAACAGTAGATCTAAAGATACGTTTGTCGCCTGGCCATCGATGGAGCTGTTAGTGACTTAGCTAACCCACACCTCACCGTCTTGCCTCGGTTCTTAGCGCTTCCGCGTTCTATCCCCCGGTATCGAGGCTAGCTCTCAGTTGCCTTGTGTCTCCAGCTTGAAATATGGATGGCTTCTCTTATTGTCATTCACAACAGTTTGCACTGGGTGCCAGACACGTGAACATTCCCTCGCCATGGGCTTTATCCAGTTCACTTTATCCACTTTCACTAATGGGAAAAGCAAGCCTCAGAAAATGCATGGCCCGCCGAAGCCAACCAATTTGTGACAAGTAAGGGATTCAAACCTAGCTGATTTAAGTTCTCCCCGGCCTGTGCTGCCCTGCCCACTCATGTGCTGCCCCGCCCATTCAAATGCTGCCCCGCCCACTCATATGCTGCCCCGCCTACCCCGGCAAAGCTGTGTCTTAGACCCGAGCCTTGGATTTACCGAACTCAGCAGCTCACAGGCTTCCTTCCTTCTGCATGTTAAGGCAAATATGGAAAGTACTCACGGTGAAGCCAGAGAAACTGGCAGCAGAGCTCCTTCCACTGGGACATGACTTCCCTGCACTTGGACTTTCTGATGACACTGTACTGTGCTCGCTCCTAAGGTGAAAGTAGACCATTTTGTCACTAAACATGTGGTTTGTATTCCTGGGGTAGATACTTTACAAACTTTGCACACTGCAGTCTACTAGAAAGTGCTCAGAAGCTACTAGAAAGAGCTAAGCTAGAAGCAACACAGGATCTCACAAAGAGGCTAACCAGGGTCTGTCGATTACAAATGGCCACAGCATGTGAAACAGCAATAACATCTGCATTTGAGGCTTTTAGGGGCGAATTGGGGTAAATCCCATCTCCTCAGCAGTGGCCACCAGAACTGAATGTCAGTGGACCAGGGATGTAGGATGGTGGCAGAGCATATGCTTGACGTGTACAATGCCCGACACCGCACAAGCAAGAATGTGGCTGCGTTTTGTGTCTTGGTTTATTTATCACAAAATACCCAAGCCTGGATGATTTGTAAGGAATAGATATTTCTTTTCTTGTAGTTCTGGGGGCTGGGTAGTCAAAGACCAAAGACCTCCACAACGTGGCTGTCTACCAAGGGAGCATTTTGCTTGTCATGTACCACCTGGATGAGTATCCTCCGAGAGGAAGAAGAGGCAAGGCATGATGGGAAATCTCATCCTGTCCCGGGAGGAGGCGTTCCTATAGTCTGAGAGTGGGTTTGGGTGGAAGTGAAGGAGAGAGGGAGAGAGAAGGAGGAAGGGGAGGGGCTGGGGAAAGGAGAGGGAGAAGGAGGGAGGGAGGAAGAAAGAGGGAGGGAGGGAGGAAGAGAGGGAAGGAGGGAGGGAGATGAAGGGAGAGAAGAATAAAAGAGAAGCAAGCTTCCTGAATTATAGATCTGGGCTGCCTGAACTCAGCTTGACTTGTACAATGCATGCCTTGGTCTCTCCCCCAGGGAGGTGATGCCCTGGGGTACAGGACACTCTGGCCACGGCTTTTACTGTAAGCCATGAGTTGTCCCTTTTTCTGACCCAAGAGTCCTGTGTTGTCCATGGGAAGACTAAAAGACTCTGCATAGTGCTTTGAATGACTTTACTATTCCAATTTTGCAAAATAGAAGCCAGCGCCAATTGGTGTTTGTGAATGTTGGTGTGTATTATACTGTCGCTGTTTGACTCTCAGTCTATAACTGGGGTGCTCTGCCTTATTGCTGAGGTCAGTCCCATTTCAAAGCATCTCTTTGACCCTGAACACCGAGTTTTAATTTCTTTACCAGTGATAGTGATTCACCTGTATTAGTCAGGGTTCTTTAAAGGAACAAAACCATTATATATATATATATATATATATATATATATATATATATATATATGCACACATATATAACATTATATCTAATACAATCCATACATGTACATATATAGAAATGCACACACACATATGGAATTTACTAGAGTGATTTACAAGCTGTGCTATGACTAGTCCAACAAATTCTGTCTCCCGTTGGAAAAGCCAAGGATCTGGCAGTACTTCAAGCCACAAGCCTGGATGTCTCACCAGTCTCAATCTGGTGCTGGAGTTCAAGAGGATTCCTAGGGAACTACCGGTCTTCAGTCTACACTAGAATCCTAAGAAGTGGGTTCTAACACCAGCAAAGGGATGCCTCCACAGCAGGATAGATGAACTTGCCAGTGAGAGTGAGAGCAAGCAGGCAAAAAGCACAAGCTTCCTTCTTCCATGTCCTTTTATGTGGGCTGCCGCCAGGAGGTGTGGCCCAGATTTAGGGTGTGCCTTCCCACTTCAAATAATCCAACCACTGAAATGCCTGACAGGTGTGCCCATCCGCTTGGGTTTTAGTGAATTCCAGACATAGCCATTACACCACCCCGATGTTCACCAAGCACATTTATATATACCCTGTTCTCATCAGTTCTCTCAGGGAATGCAATCTCCCTTGAACCCCAACTCTTTTACTCATATGATAACAGTGGATAGTAAGTTAAAAATATAGCTGTACAACCATTGAATACACGAATGCACTCAGCTCCGTTACCACCATGGCAAAACTCTCAGGAAAAGCACACAGAGGAAGGAGCCATTCTGGCTTGAGAAGTTTCCACCTTTAGCCACTTAGCTGTGTTTCTTCCAAGCTGCCCCATCACCTTCGGTGAGTGAGTACCTAAGCCGCGGCAGAAGGCTGTCTCTGGAACCCCGGGTGCTGTGTTTAGAGCAGATCCCCAGATGCTATGTCCAGAGAGTTAGAATCAAGGCTGGAACCAGAGGAGCCAGCTGGTTCTGCTGTGTCTGGGCCTTGCTCTCCTTAAGAAGTATTGGTATTATGTTTTTGTTTTTTTCCCCCCCTCCTGGCCCTAAGCTCCTGGAATAAAGACTCACGAGACTCAAAATAGTATCACAAATACCTAGGCCACATAGCTAGGCTCTTCTCAGACCATCTTGTAACTTAAAATAACCCACTATACTAATTTACGTTCTGCCATGTGGCTGGTTACCTCTGTTCAGGGCCCGTGCATCTGCACTCCCCACATTTTGCCCTGAGGAATTTCCCATGCGTGGCTCTATCCCAGGGTCCTTTCTGTCTGTCAGGTGTCCCACCTCCTGTTTCCTGCCTCAGCTGTAGGCTTTTTTTATTGACAGGTGATGTTTCCGTACAAAAACGAGCGATTCCTTCTACACTTTGTTTGTTGGGTAGAGGGAAACTCAGGTGGGGAGGCAGCTCTGTGTGTAGTCCTTGCTCACATCCCACGCTACATCATCAGCTAACTTGTACTTTCATGGCTTACATGTTATCCCTCTATTTCTCCCTTGTAGACCAAGCAACCGCAATTCCTCCTCCTCTTCCTAGTTCCAGCACCTCCTCCTCTAGGTCATGGCTGTGCTTTCTCTCTCCCGCCCCCGAAAGCTTGCTGTGCACACATCTTTCATTTACTTTTACAACCTTTTAATAAGATTATGTATATATGCACCCCTGTTTGGCATCAGACTGTAAAGTCCTTAAAGGAACGATGCATTTCTTATATGGGAAGCCTTTTATGGGAAACTGCAGTATCTAGTTCGTAGTAGGCACTGAAATTTTAAACATCAGTTCTTGTTCAATGTGGGGGGGGGGGGGGGGGGGGGGAGGAATAAAACATGAGTCAAGTTATCATTTCCCAGGTAGGTTTTCTCGTCAAATCCCATTACAGGCTCAGTCATTTTCCTAAAATATTTATTATCATAGAAATCTAGAAATGTAAAACTAGCAGAAAATTACCTTTTAAAGTAAACAGGGGAATTGTGATTTGCCCAAGCCTCTTTATTTTGCAGAGAAAGAGTTACCAGCTCAGAAAGGATGGGTGGTTTACCCAGTAGTGCACAGCATACTAACAGTAGAGAGTGCAAGCTGTGACTATTGCCTTAGTCCCGTGTGCTGTCAACTGACTGTCTACTTCCCTCCCACTGAACTAAGGGCCAACCCAAAATATCCACACTCTGACCTTCATTGACCTCACTAGGTATCGATCATGGAGTTGCTTCATGTTTCCTTTGCATAAATTTGCCTAACAAACTTACCCGATCTAATAGAATCAAATTTTTTTTTCTGTATTTATCAACTTTACTACTTATGTTTTTGTTTTCACATGCTGCAAACCATATCTGCCTTCTTATCTTCACAGATCGATCTCAGACCAGATAGATTTTCCCAGAGTTGACTTAATTCACAAATGTTCAGGGAAAGAGAATACGCTATATTAACCATATGCTTAGTCCCACCAACTCACCCAAACTACAACTGTCTCCATCTGGGTTTCCTCTCTCACTTCTGTAATCAGATGTGGAAGATATTTAGTATCCCATGGAATCCTCAGTTAAAATTGGCACATATAATAAATAGCACGGGGCTGTTTAATATGCTTTCCCACAGGAACCTTCATCTTTGCTCAGAGGCTTTGACTGTAGTGTAATAAAGGAATGGCCCTTTGAATAACTCTTTGCAATATGAGGTCTAAAGCAGGTCTATGAATAATTTATCAGACCAAGAGCTTGTTTCTGTTTTTGAATTATATCATGGAGGCCCTTGGAGCTAGACCTGAGCTAGTCACAGAGTCCTAAGATACAGAGAAAAAAAATTGCCACAACTTTTCAAACACAAAGCCAAGTTCAGGGGTGCAGGCAGAAGGGGGGTGGGGGGGGCTTGTCAACTCCTTGTGTTGTATCCAAAGGTTTTCAACTATCAACAAAAGATAGCATACCGACCCAATGACTCCTCGTAGATTCCAGTGAGGGATTCCAGGAAACTGTAGCCGTGTGGGCGTATGTGGTCTGAAAAAACAGGAATCGGTGAAAATTTCAAGTGTAAATACACAACTGAGATCATTTTCACATCACAACCAGACAAACACATCCCATCGAGCTGGCTGTGCCATCCACAGGAAGACAGGGACTTGTGGGCCACGTCCCAGCCCGGCTCCTAGCCTTGGTAAACTAGCCGAATTCCATCTTGTCTCTGGGTTTGCACCAGGCGTTTACAGCAGCCCGTTAGCTGCATGTGTCAGGAAAGTTGAAACCCTTGCATAATCCTCTTGCATAAGTCAGCCAGAGATATAAAACACCCCAGAGGATGCCTTGCTCACCCCTCAGACTGTGGTGGGAAAAAAGCCATCCTGGTTTGCTGAGCCTGAATCTGACCCCCTCATTCCTAGATAACTCCGCTTCTTTCTTTTTAAATGCTCATTTGTTTTCAGAGTGATTCTGCAATCCAGAAACACCAGCAAAGTGAGGAGAGAAAGATTCTCCAGCAGAACACAGGGAGGTTGTTTTATGCAAAACCATCTCTGGGTATAGAGCTAAAAGGCTATTTCTAAAGGCAACTTCTGGCTAACCACATACACATCACTGGCTTCACTTGGCCAGCTGCTAGCAGGAATGGTGGAGGCTGTCTACGGAATAGCAGTACCCTCCCTTGCCTTTGTTAAGTATGACTGAGATCATGTCACTGAATTTTAATTGGCTCTTCACCACTATAGCATCAACTGCATACTCTTCTTTTTAAAGACTCTCTCTTTCTCTCTCTCTCTCTCTCTCTCTCTCTCTCTCTCTCTCTCTCTCTCTGTGTGTGTGTGTGTGTGTGTGTGTGTGTGTATGGGAGAGAGGGGGGGGGAGAGAGGGGGAGAGAGAGAGAGAGAGAGAGAGAGAGAGAGAGAGAGAGAGAGAGAGAGAGAGAGAGAGAGAATGCATGTGTTTTGCCACATGTGTGGGGTTTAGGCACATGGCTCCCTGGATCTGGACTAGCGGGCATTTATGAGCCAGATGATATGGGTACTGGCACGACACTCAGGTCCACTGTGAGAACAGTATGTGTTTTTAGCTCCAGCCCCCCATCTGTGCACTCTTTAGCTGACTCTCAGTGATAAAACACTTCCTGTTCTTCAGGAGTATGGATCCTAGGTTGTTCTCAAAGGCCTGTGTGATAAAAGCTTGGTCCTCAGCTTGGCTCTATCAAGGGTGGTTGGAACCTATGAGAGGAGTAGGTCTAGAGTCATTGAGGGGTGTACGCTTGGAGGAGACTGTAGGATTCTTGCCTGTTTCTTTATGTCTCAGCCTCAGCCACATGCTACATATGGCATGATATACTGTGCCACCATAGGAACTGAGTGGAGGGCCGATCAGTTATGGCTGAGATCTATGGAAATGTGAGCCAAGGCCTTGAAAAGCTGGATACAAGTAGATTATACAGGACGAGTAGAATATGTGTGTGTGTATAAATATACATACATATATATAAAATTATGTATAATATATGCATATATATATTCACCTAATAACAATGAAAAGAGAAGTCAGTATCTGAGAGCAAGGAAGAGCCTATGGGTTTGGAGGGAGGAAAGGGAAAGGGAGAAATGTTATAATTTTATTATCATCTCAAAAATAAATAAAAACCCAAACCTTCTCTTTTTAAGCCAACTTATCTCAGTTGTTGGTAAGGCAGTGGAAATCTATCCAACGTTTCTACCCTTAATATCGTGTCATAGGTTGGTCATGGTTGCTGCAAGCTTAGACTGACATGTCAGTTGGTCTGGGCCTTGGTACCCAGTTGTATGTTCATGATTCTTGATGATTCTCTTATTGAGTAGCATTGAATCGATGAACTTTGCACACAATAAACTGCTCTCCATATGATATAATGTGTCTCTTCCAGTGCTCTGAAGTCCCCAATAAAACCAAAAGCCTTTTCCATGTCTCCTCACCCTCATCTAGAGGAACCTTCTGCCTGGTGTTGGTTTTCCCTTCAGCCCTGACCTGATACTGCAGCATGAGGGCCTTCCCTGCCCTGCAGACTTGCCAGCCTTCATAGTCCTATGAGCCAGTTACATACATGCATGCATGCACACACACAGGCACACACACACGAGCTTTCCTGTTTTATTGTCTTTATTCATAGGCTTTTGCAAATGGGATTGTAACAGAACTGTATTTTTAAGATAGAGTCTCCCTGTTGAACCTAGGTTGACCTAGAACCCATGATCTCAACCCCACCCCCCCGCCTGCCTCCACCTTCCTAGCGCTGTGATCACAGATATGTGCAACCATTTCTTTTCTCTTTTCTTTTCCTGTTTCCCTATCCCGTTCTCTCTCCCCCTCCCTCCGTCCTTTCTATTTGCCCTCTCCTCCCCCTCTCTCTTTATTTCTTTTACACTATCCTCCCTCCCATTTATCTTTCTCTTAAGGAGTAAACCCAGGGTCTTGTACATGCTAGGAAAATGTTCTATTATTGAGCTATACCCCCAGATCTTAGAATAGAATCTGCTAACTACTTACTAAATGCCAAATACCAGGAGATGGTGTTCGCACATCCACCTACACACATACAGATGGAAGTAAATCCTTTAAAAAAAAAAAAAGTAGAAACACCATACTTCATAAAACATCTCACAAAGTTCTGTATCAGTACCAGTGATGGAGGATGTCATATGCTCAGGGATAGGTTGCCACGGCAAACTGAATGGCAGAGAGAGGAGAATCCTGGGCTCAGGGCCACTGCCCTTGCCCTTTCTCCACCACAAACCCACCTTCCCAATCCTCCCTTCTTCTGCGTACATCTCCTGATCATAGAACCTCTGATGTGTTTGAACAATTACAGTGTGCTTGTTTCTGGCCAAGTGTGTCAACTGTCTTATTCTATTTAGTATCTAGGGAAACCCTGTGATGTAGGTAAATTCTTAGCCATATCTTATAAAGGAAGAGTCAGAAGATCAGAGACGTTAAGCAACGTGCTTAATGCAAATCAGCCAGTCTGCTCGTTGTATCATGCTGACTTCCATCCCGGATTGATGTGCTAGCTGGTGCTGCATTCTAAAGTGAATGCCTTGAACTCGGGTGAGCTTATGGCCATCCAAGGAAATGTAGGGATGCAAGTAAGTTTGGGAAAACTAAGAATCGTCTTTGCAGAGACATCTCAGAGTCTTTAAAAATATTAAATATACTCCAGTGAGATGGCTCCATGGGCACAGGTGCTTGCCACCAGATCTGATGACTTGAGTTTGATCCCTGAGGCCCCACATGGTGAAAGAAGAGAAGAACTCCAATATGTTGCCCTTTGACCTCCAAATGTACATCATGGCACAACTGTTCCCCCATACAATATAAATAAAATGTAATTTGAAAGTAAATATACATACACACACACACACACACACACACACACACACACATATATATATATATATACATACACTATGAATTTTGTGCATAGCTTTCTCTAAACTCCTCCGACCACAGAATTCTTTTTGAGAGACTCTCCCCTTATCTTCCTGCTGTGGAACACATGCCAAGCAATGTTATTGTAATGGGATTTGTTCCTTCTACAAATTTAAGATAATTTTCTTTTTTAAAAAAATCAAAGGAATATGATACACTGTGTTTAAAGCTGATAAGAATATCTTTAACAACAACAACAACAACAACAACAAAAACACTAATGGAAGCAGCAGACTTGGTCATTTATTATTTTAATCACAGTTTTGTCTTCCAATAATTTCCGCCCCCTCACCCCCATAATCATCCTCAGACAGCGTTCCTACGTTCGGCATCCAAATACTCAAGTAGTACCCTATTAGGAGTTAGTTACGAACCAGGCAATGCTCAGCCTTTTTATGGACAGCTTGGTGGCATAGGCGCAAGTTCCAGAAAAACACTAAGGCCCACTGTCGCTGTGTGACACAGTGGCATTTTGAATAATGCAGTCTGAGTATGAAGTGCCCCAGCACTCAGAGGCTTGCGCTGTTTTGGGGAGGCTGTGGACTCTTTAGGGGGTGCAGGAGTAGCAGCATAGTTGGAGAAACATGAGCCTTCTCTTTCCTGATTTACGGAGAGGTGGAGAATAAACTCCCACATGACACCATGGATCCAGCCAGTTCAGCGGCCAGAAGTCTTCTATGCAGCGATGGGCTGTTCCTTCTGAATTGTGACCCAAAGTAAATCCTTCCATCCTTAGGGCGACCCTCTCACAGCAACAGGAAAAGTAACTAGGACACGACATTGGCACAGTAACTGTGATCCCTGTCTTGACAAGCCTCCTATCTTCGTGGTTCTGAGGCTTTTGGGGGAGTTTGGAGATGCGGGCCGGAGAACCTGGGAATGCTCTAAGCAGAGCTTGTGGGTGCTTCCAGTGGAGACACAGAGACTGAAGTACACAATCAGTAAAGGCCACATTTGCAGGATTTCAGTGGGGTAAGGACACTCTTGGGAGCTGGACTAGTGGACCAACCATGTTAGGTCTGGCTAACATCCTGAGGGTGTCCTGCCTACTTCCTGAAATTTTCAGTAGATCTGAATCAAAAAGAAATTTGATTGGTAGAGGAAACTTGATTATTGTACAATGATCTACTCCATGGCATGGTTACTACCATGAAATAAGTTTCTTTTCTTTCTCCGCCCCCCCTCCTTGAAATTCCCATGAGTCTATAGGAGCCAGGGACAGAATGTCACATATGAGTGTCAATTGCTCCCACGGAATCATACATCTGAATACTTGTTGCTCAGCTGGTGGCAGTGTTTAGGGACACTGTGGATCCATTAGGAGGTGAGACCTATTTGGAGGAAATGCATTGCTGAGGGCAGACCTTGTATGTGTAGGGGATATAGCGTAGCCATGTTTATGTTTTCCTGACTTTGTTGAAATATGAGAACAAATTGTTTATAAACTCCCCGCCACAACAGGGCAAGTTCCATCATTATCGTCCTTCCTTACCATGGCAGACTCTTTCCTCCAGACTGTGAGGCAAAATAGAACCTTCCTTTCTTAAGCTATTTCTTGAAATATGCTGTGTGTGCGTGTGCGTGTGTGTGTGTACATGCATGCCATAGCTCACATGTGGAGGTCGGACGACAACTCTGTGGAATCGGCCTGTCCTTCCACCTTTACATGCGTTCCAAAGATCACTCTGTCATCCTCAGGCTTGTGTGACAAGCACTTTTACCCCTTGAGCTACCACAGCAGCCCCCTTCTTCTAGTCAATTCTATCAGGCTATCTGTCACAGCTATGGGAAGAGTCGGTAATACCTAAAACCGATGATAAAGTCCCAGTTGGTGTCGCAGAAAAGAATCCGTGAAGATGGTAACACCATTAGGTCATAAGGCTGTGGGCAATGGATCTATTTTAAGGTTTTATTTGTATTTAATAATTCTACAATGATTATATATTGGTTTTCAGGTAAAAAAGTTATTGCACCAGTTCATGGGAGAATTCTCACCCTCATTCTATGCTTGGCTGCTATACCATCAGTGTCTGGGGGGGTCTCTTGGTTTCCTTAGAGAGCAACTGGGGTTCAATCTAATGATCTAACGTAATCTAATCACTTGCCATAGTTCTCAGGCTAACCTGGGCAAACAGGAGCTAGCCTGGGCAAACAAGAGCCCCCGTCTCACTCAGGATGATGAGGACACTCACTCACTCAGTCCAAGCCCCTGGCCCAGCAATATCAGTACCATGGCTTTGAGGGTTAAAATTCTATGTAGGTCAGGCTATGAGTGACAGACATCCAAACTAGAGCAAGTGTTCTGTTGTTAAAAGGAAATCTTGCAATTACCACAAAGTGAAGATAAGCTTTGTTTAATTATTAAAATTACATTCTTACTTATTTATCTTGTGAGCTCATGGGTCGATGCTTATGTGGGGGTTTTAGAGGAGAATTTGCAGGTGCCAATTTTCCCTTCCTACCTACCATATTTTTCCGGGGAACTGAACTCGGGTTTTTAGATGTGGAATCGGGACTTTTCTTGAACTCACTCACTTTAAGTCATCTCACTGGCTCAATCCTTTATTTTTCAAATCTTATATGTAAAGTATCTAAAATTATATCCATCTATCTATCCATCTTCATCTTCATCATCATCATCTATCAGTCATCTATTTATTTAGTGTGTGGTGTGCACGTGTGTGTACATGCCATTGCACACATGTGGAAGTCAGAGGACAACTTGTAGGAGTTGGTCCTCTCCTTTGACTATGCGGTCCTGGGACTGAACTCAGGTTGTCAGGCTTGGCCACCAGCACCTTTACCTACTGAGCCGTCTTGGCAGCCTTAGACAAACGTTTTAAAAAGAAGAATCTAAAGTGCTTCGGGACAGTGGCTCTTCTGACATGACACATTCTGTCCAAGGTCAAATCGGGGTTCCTCACAGCAGGACCGTGGTGGGATACTGTTCACCATAGCCTCACAGAATAGCCACTTTCTTGTCCCCCTCCCTCCCTCCCTCCCTCCCCCCCCCCCCCCCCTCAAAAGAGTTCTGCTTCTTGGGTGGCTAAGTCAGTCCCTGCTGGGACCATCGCAGAAACTCTGCCTGTGTTTTTGCTCTCGCTTGCCTGTGGTTCGGGGATTATAATCATCTTCTGGTTGTGGGAGTATCCCAGGAGGGGAAGAGTTTGCACTCTGTATGTGTGTGTGAAGGGGACCGGGAGGCGGGGGCTGGGGGGGGGGGGAGCTTAGTTCTTCAGCCACTGTCTTGTGGGCCATGGAACACGTGACTCGGGCTGTTCCAGGCTGAGAACTGTGGGGCACCCCGAGAAGACATGGAGAAAGAGTGTCGCTGGGATTTGAGTCGCCCTCTGGGGAGAGGTGGCTAGGGGAGCCACCTAGCATGAATGTGAAGGGGAATCCATGGCTGCCGAGGTTAGAGATCCGGAGGATCTGTGGGAGTTCCGGGGTTCATCTTACCATGCGGACAATGAAGTAATTGATTGACTCACTGTTTTCCGTTATGATCGCATTTCTGTGGTTTCCCTTATGAAAATAAGAGCGAGCAGGGAGGATGGTACAATACGGAGGAATGGCTTGCAGCCTTGTCCCCTCCCCCTGTGCTGAGGGAACTGGGAAATAGGGTTTGAAATGAGGACGAGGGGTTATTGCCCTCTCTCGCAGAGATGTGGGGAAACCTAGGCGCCAGGTGTCGGAGACACTGCAAGAAAGCACGGGTTGAGTGTTTCCCTTCTGTGATATAAAGACCCAGAGGTACAACAAAGAAACCAACCCAGAGCCAGAATCCAGACCTCTGGTCACAGTGGATGATATTTTTAAAATGCTCTGTCTCGTCAACTTCCCCACTTTAGATTTTCCACGTGACTCCGAGGAGGTCACTGAACATCCGGGAACTTTTGCTGTACTGACACAAAGATGTCTCTGTCGAGGGTTGGGGAGGTGGCTCACAGGATCTTTGATTGCGGTGCAAGTACAAGGACCTGAGTTCGGATCCCTAGTACACACATAAATCTGGAAGCAGTAATGTGTCTGTAGCCCCAACATTCTTACGGTGAGATGGGTGGCAGAGACTGGAGAAGTACTGGAAGCTTGTGGGCTAGCCTGGTGTATGCTGAGTGTGTGGGCTAGCCTGGTGTATGCTGAGTGTGTGGGCTAGCCTGGCATATGCTGAGGGGAATAACAAGAGCTGCTGTCTCCAGCATGATGGAAGAGAAGGTCAGAAAATGCGATTGCCCTCTGACATCAACATGTGTGCCCTGTACGCACACTTTTCAACATTCATACTCTTATGTCGAGCTCGCTCTCTCTCTCACACACAAATATAAAAGATCATATATCACTCACTCATTATTAATTTTTGCGGTATTTACCGAGAACAGCATACATCCCAGTCCCAAAGCTCATCAAACTCACAGATTTGCAACATTTAGCTGAGAGTAAATTTCCATCTGTCAGTGACTCTTTCTGAGCATTAACCCACAGAGAGCAGGATAGCCCAGGCATATAGCCTTTATCATTTGGCCAAACAAAGCTGGTGTACTTCTGCAAGTACTTGGTAATCCACCATGGGTTTCTGTCCTTCCTTCCCTCCTTCTCCTTCTCCCTTCCTCCCTCCATCCCTCCGTCCCTCCCTTCTTTCTATCCACTGCTGCCTTTCCACCTGTGGTGTGACCTCTTATACCAGCCGATTTAACAGAGGACAGCAAGACCGGGTAGGTGAACATCGAAGTTGAAATGGCACACACCTTCTCGCTCTGTAGCTGCCCCACATTATAAAATCTGTATTTTCCAAATGAGACCTTTTTCCAGTGTCAAGATTTTATTGAAGAAAAAAAAAAAGATTTTATTGAACACAGTGGGGATGTGAATAGTGGATTTCAGCTACCAGCGTGTGGGGTAAACAGAAATCTGGCATCAGTCCCCAACAGGGGCCAGGGCAAGAGGGAGAAAAAGGAAAAATGCAGAATGTCATGACTGTGCTTGACAAGTCCAGATTAAGCGGAGGGAGAGAGGCCCAGTCTTTATCAGAGCAAACAGTGTTATCTCCAGGCCTCAATGGGAACGCCCAATATTAACCCACCCGGACCCCGGAAGATATTTCCTCATGGCTGAGGAATCAAATTCCTCTGGCAGCTGAGTTTTAAGAACAGGAATGTGGGTCTAGGCCCCTGCCTTGTTCGAATGGAGAATGTGGCAAATATGTGTTTGGTGTTCAATTCAGTGATGTGTGACTCTGTTCTCTCAACTTACAGGAAATTAGTGGGAAGCTGTCTTGAAACTTGTAGTCAATAAGGATATTTTAAAACTTATTATTTATTTTTATTTTATGTGCACTGGTATTTTGTCTGCATTTTATGTCTGTTGTGAGGGTGTCGGATCCTCTGGAACTGGAGTTATAGTCAGTTGTGAGCTGCTACATGAGTGCTGGGAATTGAACTCAGGTCCTTTGGAACAACAGCCAGTGCTCTTAACGGCTGAGCCATCTTTCTAGCTCCAACAACCACATTTAAAAAGATTTGTTCAGCCGGGCATGGTGGCTCACGCCTATAATCCCAGCACTCAGGAGGCAGAGGCAGGTGGATAGCTGTGAGTTCGAGGCCAGCCTGGTTTACAAAGCGGATCCAGGACAGCCAAGGCTACACAGAGAAACCCTGTCTCGAAAAACCAAAAAAAAAAAAAAAAAAAAAAAAAGATTTGTTCTAATTTTACTTACGTGTGGGGGCCACATGAGTACAGGTTGGTGGGATCCCTTGGATATCAGTATCAGCTACACTTTCCCATGTTTGTGACTCAAGTATATGATGTCATCAACAATAGTGTCTAACCATCAAGTTCTAGAGGGTAGCCAAGAAAAACAAGGGTCTATATCATTTTTCAAGGTGGGGCATAAGACCTCATTAACCACAAATCAAAGGGAAGTAACCCACTCCTGGCACTGGGCTTTTTAGAGGGTAACTCCATTTAAACTAACTTATATACGAGTGGAACAGATAATATATATATGTGTGTATATGGAACTGGACAGAACATTCTTGAAGTACATAGCAGAAACGTCAATGAAGACAGGCTCTCTCCTCCCACCCCCAGTTTCCAGGTTATTATTTCTGTGTGTAAGTTCATTTATTTAAAAAAAATCATGGAAGGCACAATAGTATCCACCTCTTAGGGCTGGTGGAGTGATTAAATAAAGAAAACCATGTGGGAAGAACTTCATAACTAATAGTCATCATTATCATGATCACTCCTATAGGATTTTTAGCTGAAGCTTACCCACTTGGTCTTATGTTTCTCTGGGGCATGAAAGCTTGAGATCAGGTGACACAAACAAGAGGGCAAGGGGTAAAGCCACTTGCTGCTCAAGAACTAGGCACGCTAAGGTGGATGTGCAGCGAGACAGACTATAATCCCACCCCTGTTATGAGGAATTGGAGGCCAAGAAAGAAGAATCTTGGAAGCCCACAGGCCAGCTAGCCTGGTGGACTAGCAGAAAACTAGCAGAGACCTGCCTCAAGAATTACGGCAGGAAGGACTGATGTCCAAGATTATCCTTTGTCACATGTTGTGGTATGTCCACATTGCACATGGATTGCATGTGCACACACACACACACACACACACACACAGAGAGAGAGAGAGAGAGAGAGAGAGAGAGAGAGAGAGAGAGAGAGA
>OU015751.1:12383801-12405131 GCA_907169655.1 Acomys percivali
AGAGAGAGAGAGAGAGAGAGAGAGAGAGAGAGAGAGAGAGAGAGAGAGAGCCATAAAAACAACAGCAAGCTGGCCAAATCTGGCTTGTACTCTGGTTTTTTATTAATAATTTATCAGAACCTAGCCATTTGTTAACCTATTATTCCAGTGGACACGGTCAGGGCTTGGAAGCTGTGACAGAGAATTTGGGGTGAGTCTGTTAACCCTGATCTACACAATTGTATTTTTAAAAAACATTTCACAGTAAATAGTTTTGCATATAGATACAATCCAGGACCTTGGTTCTTCTCTCTAACTTAAAAATGTACACACGAGACAGGATGAGACCCTAGGGATTTTCTAGATCTCCTCTGCTGTCTTGTCTCTCCTGGAGTCCAGAGTGTTGGCAGTTGGTTTTTTAATTCCTTAGACTTCCAGAGAGGAAAGACAGAAGCCAACCCTGTGATGGTTTAGTGTGGCTATGGCCTATCACGTTGTATGAGAGGTGCTTTGTTCCAGAGAGAGGATGGCAGGCTCTGTCGGCTGGCTGCTGGTAAGCATCTGGCCACGTCTTGGAGGACTTAGCAATATTGCAGATTCTTTGCCCTTTTGTCCCCTTCTCTTCTGGGGACAAAAACTTGCCATGAAGACTGAGCTGCCCTCAAATTTTATAAAGATTCACCTGCCTTTGTTTTCCTGAATGCTGGGCCAGGCTCCACTCACGCAGAATGTGCGAGACATTGTAAACTTCAGAGTGCTTCAGAGTGCTTGGGATAGGACTAACATCCTCAGACCCCCCCCCCCCGTTTTTTTTTTCCAAGACAGGATTTCTCTGTATAGCTCTGGCTGTCCCTGACTGGCTTTGTAGACCAAGCTGGCCTCAAACTCACAGCCATCCTCCTGCCTCTGCCTCCCTGAGTGCTGGGATCACAGGCGTTTGTCACCACACCCGGCCAGACTACTCCATTAATGCCATCTCATGAACTACCTATTTTGGAGTCCGTGTCTTAAAAACTGTGATATAAAACTAACAACAAAATGCAGTATGGGTTTGACGTGACTTGACAAATTATAAATCCATACAAACGCAGCTAAACTCAGTAAGGGAGCATTTCCATTTCCACCACGTCTAACTGTTGCCTTATGCACTGCTGAGTCACTTTGGAGGACGCCCCTCTTCATGTTTCTGTTGTTGGAAGTTATTTTGCTGTTGTAGGATTCAGTGTAAATGTAACCTTGCTGTAATCCACCCCCCATCCTACCCCTGCCAGTAACTAACTGCTGTCATTCTGCTTCTTCTCCAGGTAGGCTCTCTTCTCCAGCACTTGTCCCTTAGACTCCCCGTGTCCTCCTTCCCAAATCTGGACTCTGCAGTGTCCCAGCCTCCCACCACCCACCAGGTGTGCTGCCTCCAGCAGGAGCTCTGGCAGGCCTGAGTGCCATCATACGGTGGTGGGTGGGGGTGGGGGTGGGGGTGGGTGGTGGGGGTGGGAGTGGGTGGTGGGGGTGGGTGGTGGTGGGTGGGGGTGGTGGGTGGGGGTGGGTGGTAGGGGTGGGTGGTGGCGGTGGTGGCGGCATCTCAGGGACTTATTTAACCGGGAAGTGCCAGCAGTCCTCTGTGGCCTTTGAAGTTCAGGCTTGGGAAATGGCGGGGGAGGGGGGGAGATGGGGGGGGAGGCTAGCTAATGTTTGCAACTCCCCAGGGGAGCCTGGGCAGGCAGCTGGGGACCCAGTCTGTCTTGCTCTAATGTTGAATCAGCCTAGCTAATCATTCGTTTTCCCTGAGCCTCAGTTTGGTTTTGTGAAATGAAGAAATTCTTTAAAAAAAAAAAAAAAAAAAGTATTGTACTTTCTGTGAGTGCATGGGGAGGTCGGAAGGCACCCTTGGGTGTCATTCCTAAGGACAGTCCTAAGCTGTCCACTTATTGTTGCTTGCTTGTTTTTCGATGGGATATCTATCTATCTATCTATCTATCTATCTATCTATCTATCTATTTTTGATTTTTCAAAGCAAGGTTTCTCTGTGTATCCCTGAATATCCTGGAACTAGCTCTGTAGGCCAGGCTGGCCTCGAACTCAGAGATCTGCCTGCCTCGGTGCACCACCACACCCAGCCTAGTGACATATTTATTAATGGAATACTATTTAACATTAAGAGGGAAAATAGTTTATATCTATGGGAGTATAGATGAATCGCAAAAAGATCATGTTTTGCCAAATACAGGCTCAAGAGAGTCGATACAATAGGATTACATTTATACCGAATTCTTCAAAACGCAAAATTAGCTTCCAACAACAGAAACACGAAGAGGGGCGTCCTCCAAAGTGACTAGGCAGGGCATAAGGCAACAGTTAGATGTGGTGGAAATGCTCCCTTACTGAGTTTAGCTGCGTTTGTATGGATTTATAATTTGTCAAGTCACATCGAACACATACTACATTTTGTTGTTAAAATTAAATCACAGTTTTTAAAACATGGGCTCCAAATAGGATTCCATGAGATGACATAAATGAGAATGCTAATTCTATCCCAAGCACTCTGAGGTTTACAGTGTCTCACACATTCTGCATGAGTGGAGCCTGACCCAGCGTTCAGGAAAGCAGAGACAGGTGGATCTTTGTAAATTCAAGGCCAGCTTGGCCTACATGGCAAGCTTAAGTTTTAAAGTTAAAAAATGTCCTGTCCATTGGCTAGATCTGGGTAGGGGTTCGAAGCTTACTGCATGTATTGTCCTTGGTTGGTGCCATAGTTTGAGCAGGACCCTGAGCCCAGATCTGCCCTTCATAATGTTCTTCTTGTAGGTTTCTAGGACCCTCTGGATCCTTCTATTTCCCTATTTTCCCATGCTTCTCTCACCTAGAGTCCCAATAGGATGTCCTCCCCTCTGTCCCATTTTCGTCCCCTGGATGGGGAGGCCTGGTGGCACTCAGAGGAAGGATAGCAGGCTACAAAGAAGAGACTTGATACCTATGAGCATATACAGGGGGAGGAAATCCCCCTCAGTCACAGTCATAGGGGAGGGGAGTAAAGGGAAAATGGGAGGGAGGGAGGAATGGGAGGATACAAGGGATGGGATAACAATTGAGATGTAATATGAATAAATTAATAAAATATATTAAAAAAATAAAGTTAAAAAAAAAAGCCAGTCTTAAAGTGAGTTTTGACACTCAGTCTTCCTGAAACCGATATACTGCCTATGATGGGATGTACACACTTTCACTTCTTAATTGGATTCAGTCCCAAACTCATCCTGCCTCAGCTCCCAAGCATGGTTGCTGTTGGTCTTACAGGTATCTGCCTTTAAAATACAGGACTTGGGGACTGAGGAGATGGTGCACGGTGGCTCCTCTAGAGGACCAGGGTTCAGATCCAAGCACATACAAAATGACTCGCAAGCATCTACAACTCCAGAACCAGAGCATCTGATTCTCTCTTCTGGCCGCCATGGGTACTGCATACACATGGCACACAGACACACAGGCAGGCATCCATAGACATTAAATTAAAAAAACAAAACAAAACCAAATCTTTAAATAAAGAAACAAACAAGCAAATACATGGTTGGTTTATGATTTTTTTCATTTCAAAATTACCTCATGTTTATGTGACAAAAGAATATTGTTCATTTTTGTGGCTTCTCAGCTGAGGCTGCCTCTTTCTCTATGGGATCTTACCATTGTGTACACTTTTGCTGTGTGGAGACCCCCATCTGGTTAAACCACCAAAGTCTAACCTGCTCTCTTCTTGTTGTCCAAGTCTGCAGGTGGCTTCCGGGCCACTGCTGGGTCTGCAAAGCTTTGGAGTGTGCAACAATGAAAAAGCATAGGTTTGGGTCTTTGGGTTTTTTTTTCTTTCTTTTTCTTTTCTTTTTAATCTTGGAGACGTCATTCCTTTCAGATTGCTCTCACTACAAGACCCGTCCTGTAGCTCCCAATGTCTAAAAAGCTCCAGCAACCATATCGCATTCTGCTTACTTTTAAGTAAGCACTGGGAACCTCATTCTCTGACTTTTCTGCATTGCTTTCAGTGGATCTCCCTTTTCTTTAGGTTGTCAAAATGGTTTTTTTTTTTTTGTTGTTGTTGTTTGTAATGACCCCCCCCCCCCAGTGACACATATACCATTTATAAAGTATGTGTTGGGAGGACATACATACATGTAGGGACCTACATACATTTTAGATTAATCCCTACAAAGCTCTAAAGAGGTAAGTATAATGACTTCCATATCACAGGTGAGGAAACTGGGGAACGTGGGAAAGAACGGTCTATCCACCTTTGCCTGAGGAGCAGGGAAGTGACTCGAGCATTGACATTATTGTTTTGTTTTGTTTTGTTTTTAAAAACAAGGTTTCTCGGTGTAGCCTTGGCTGTCCTGGACTCCCTTTGTAGACCAGGCTGGCCTCGAACTCACAGCGACCCACCTGCCTCTGCCTCCCAAGTGCTGAGTTTACAGGCCTGTCTGCATCGCCATTCTTATGTCTATGATATTCTTGACAAAAAGGGGCCCTCAGTGTCCTGCGTTGTTTTCCATGTCCCTTCCTACATATTGTTGTGGTGTGAATCCCCTACCATTCTCTCCATCGCCATTAAATGATAGCCTGGTCACGCTAAGGTCAAAGTAGCATGTAGCTGGGTGGTAGTTGCAGGATCTCTCTTCAGGACCCTCTCTGGGACTGCAGTCACTGTCACTATACTGGGAGCCCCCGTCTAGTCTGTTCATCTCTCACAGGCAGGATAGGAAGATAAAAATGCCACGGTGTGGGGAGGGCTTTTCATTTCTTAGTGACAGATTATTAACAACTATTCAATACATGTTAGAGATTTTTAGTTTTTTTTTTGTTGTTGTTGTTTAAATAGTAGGCCCTCCCCCACTTATCCTTTTATAAGTCACCAAGTTACAACCACTCACCTTTATAGCAAATTTATACTTAGAATGCCTTTAATATTCGTTCATGCTCACTCATGCCAATCCTATAGGTTACGGAGGATTTTTGTCGAGTTTTAAGATTTATTTTTACTTAGGTGTATTTTTGAGTGCATACCACATTGCACATTGAGTGCAGTGCCCGCAGAGTCCAGAAGAGGGCATCGGATCTCCTGGAGCCGACTTTACAGGTGCTTGTGGAGGAGCTATTGTGGGGCTGGGAAGGGAACTCAGGTCCTCTGTCAAGTACTTTTAAGGGCCGAGCTGCCTTTTCTCCAGCACCGTTCCCTGGTTTTAAGTCTGCGCTCTTTGTGACAGTCTGTGTACACACTCATTTTCCCTCCAGTGTTCCTGAGACTCCCATTTAAAAGCCCAGCAATCGGGAGGCAGAGGCAGGTGGATTGCTGTGAGTTTGAGGCCAGCCTGGTCTACAAAGCAAGTCCAGGACAGCCAAGGCTACACAGAGAGACCCTGTCTCGGAAAACAAAAGCAAACAAACAAATTTAAACAAACAACAACAACAATAAAGTCTGTTCCTTCCAGGCTCGAGGAAGCAGGCCTATTCACAATGGGCTTCCTGCGCCCTTTCTTTCTCCTGGGCCAGTGCAACCCAGGAGCGTCTTATTCTAACACTGCCTCACACACACCTCAGGTCCTCCATCAGGGTCTACCTCCACACAGGCAAGGGCCTTTGATCATGACTAAGTGGAGCATTTTGTAATCCCAGCGCTCCCAAGGACTGCTGCAGCACTGTTGCTATCATGGGCTATAGAGCGAGTGGGAGCTCCGCCTGGAATGCATATAGAAACCCTCATTAAAAAACAAAATGGCTAACTAGAAATAAGCAGGGAAGACTGTGGTAAGATAGCAGTGTCCTGGGAAAGGAAGCTATAAAGAAGTTTGTGTTTTTCTTGCTTTTATTCTGTTTCTAAAAGTAACACATACTAGCTTTGAAAGTTTGAGCAGCATAGACAGACTTAAGACAGAGAACTTTACCTTATAGAGGCAACCACGGGAGACAGTTGAGGTACTGTTAGTCTAGACTGGTTTTTGCTTTTGAGTGGTGCTAAAATTCTGAGGTTAATAGTTATGAAGCCTCGTTGGGGGAGATCTAGTCTCCCACAATCTCCAAAGCCTTTGAAAAACACCAAGACCTCTTCTCTGGAGCTAGCCAGAATTTCCAGTAAATTCTGTTCTTTAAAAAAAAAACTTTTAAAAAACACTGAAGTTGCAAGAAAGCATTCTTACCCCACACACTGTTTTGCTTAGCAACTACCGGTCCTACAGTGCCCCTGAGGCTGTTTTCTAAGTAAACTAAGTGGGCTGTGGATCCATCACAGGTAAAAGGACCTGCTGTGGCCCCGGACTAAAATTCAGCTACCACTTGAAACATGACTTCTCAAAGAAAATGTAGATCCAACTTTGGTCACACAGAATGGAAATAGATAATGTTGACTCATTGCTGGGAAGTCCAGAAAGGGGACCAGAGTCGGACCAGCTTTCACTTAGCACCCAGCCTAGGACCTCTCCGGTTTGAGGGTGAGTCGTTCTAATGTTACTTGGTAATACTGTAGTGGATATTTATTATTCTACTTATGTGTGTATTTGTATGAGTGTGTGTCACATGTGTGTGGGTACCCACAGAGGCCAGAAGGGGGTGTTGCGAGCTGTGAATAGTGCGAGTGCATGCTGGGAACCAAAGTCAGGTAGTCAGGTCCTCTGAAAGAGCAGCAAGAGCTCTGAACTGCAGAGTCATCTCTCCAGCCTGGTGTTGGACCAGATTTGGTCCACGGGCATGACTGTTACTGTTTGTGGAACTGATACAACAATGTGAGTGGAAAATGGCAGAGATACAGCTGAGTCACAAGCGAATGCAAGGGCAAAGCTGAGAGTTGGGGTGCTTGGCTCCTTTCCACGGCTCATACAGCCGCACACGTGTTTCTTCCTGCACAGCCGCTGCTCTGTGATTTTGACTCATGGATGATGCACTGACCCAAGAGCAGGACCTGGTTCTGGATGTTCGTTTGTGCTCTTGCTGTTGGCTTTTCCAGCTGAGTCTGTCTGTGTCCCAGTGCCTAGTGCCTAGGATGTAGAAATCTGGCCCAGATTGTCCCCTGCCCCCAGGATGGACAGGAGTGGATGTCATTAGAAATAGGCCTGGTAGCACATCTGTAATGGAACTGAAGTGACAGGGAGAGGGTTTTTGACCCTCTGCTAAATCCTTTTGGGGATGCTATATTTTAATTCATTTCAACAAGTATTCAAACATTTTCAGCTCAAACCCCCTCTATATCTTTGTGTGTGTGTGTGTGTGTGTGTGTGTGTGTGTGCATGTGTGTGTTTGTATGTGTGTGTGAGAGAGAGAGACAGACAGAGACAGAGACAGAGAGACAGAGACAGACAGAGACAGAGAGACAGAGACAGAGACAGAGAGACAGAGACAGAGACAGAGAGAGGTGTGTGTAGGTGCCTGTGGTGACCAAAAGACGTGATATTTTCCTGGAGCTGGAGTTACAGGTGGTAGTGTGTCACTCAACATATATGGTGGGAACTGAACTCAGGTCCTCTGGAAGAGCAGTTCATGCTCTTAACTGCTGAGCCATCTCTCAGCACCAAAAGTCACCCCTCTACACAATGCAGTGTAACTTACATCTCGTGACACTTGGCCGTCACTGGGTTGTGTCTTTTATCCTTCTCCTGCCCCAACCAAAGTCTATTCACAACTTGATTTAAAGCAAAGGAAGCATGGCCTGTATTGAGAGGGTATTAGTTACTTTCTTTGGAAGATGTAATTAAGGTCTCCCCCGCAATTGGGACCAGGTTGGCAGATGGGAAAGTCCGACACCCTTTTCCTGCCACCATCTAAATCATGTACCCAAACAAAAAGCTGCCTGTGTCCCGCTTTGATTTATGAGATGAAATCCATTCAAGATTCCATGGTGGTCTTGGGATGGAGAGCTCTGAGAAGCAAATATTTATTTCTCAGAATAATAATGATCAGCGCTGACCAAGCAGGAAGTGCATAGCAGAGCACACGTGGGCACAAAACACAGCTTCGTGTGCAACCAAATTCCAGGCAGTTGCTTCCTCTAATTCACTCAGGATTTGATTTTTTAAAAAGAATGCTTCCTTTGGAGCCCAAGTTCTTCGTACTTGGTTCCAGCCCAAAGGTGAACATTTTTGGGGAAAGGTTAAATCTTTTCAGATGTTTTGGAGGTTCACAAAGAGGAAAAGCAAAGCGTTCTCTGGCGTGTGTTACTTCCAGCTTCGTGCTACTCCAACGAGCCTAACCATTACTAGTTTTACTCAGTTTTGATAGTCTCATGATTTGCTTAAAAAAAAAAAAAAAAAAAAAACCTAGTTTATGGGGAAAAATTCTTGTCAAGTAAATTCTGAAAATAGTTACTTTGGTACTTGCTTTGAAATGTCAACCCTTCAAACCGTGTGACAGGTATTCTAAGATAAAAGTGCATTTATATAGAAACTCATCAACAGGAGAAGAGTGGTAGGTGGAGTACATTAAAGTTCCAGAAAAAAAATGGAATAAAATGCAAAACATAGGTAAGCTTTAAAGTTACCCATTGATTGGGGTTAAAAAAAAAAAAAAGGGATGTTCAAAGTGAAAACTGAGATATGATAGTAACCCTTTGAGAGTTGGTAGCTGTGTGTTCTTAGTTAAACCCTTCCTCTCTCTGAGATTCCACTTCTCAAGAGGTCGTGATACAGGAATCTACAGTAGAAGGTGGTTGGCAGAGTCAGGGGTAGTAGTCTGTGATCTTACAACCCTCTACGATCTCCAACAATTGGGAGGCTGAGGCAAGAGGTTTGTGAACTTGACCTGCCTGCATAGGAAGCCCCTGTCTTTAAAAAAAAAAAAAAATGAAGCTGAGGCAGCTGGAGAGATGGCTCAGAGTTTAAGGGCACTGGCTGCTTTTTCCAAAGGTCCTGAGTTCAATTCCCAGCAACCACATGGTGGCTCATAACCATCTATAATGAGATCTGGTGCCCTCCTCTGGTGTGCAGGCGTACATGCAGTCAGAACATTGTATACACAATAAATACATCTTTAAAAAAAAAAGAAGCTGGGTGTGGTGGCTCATGCCTTTAATCCCAGCACTCAGGGGGGTTGGGGGGAGGAGAAGAAAGAGGAGGAGGAGGAGGAGGAGGAGGAGGAGGAGAAGGAGGAGGATGTTACATTAAATGAAGTAATAGACAAAAAGCACCCAGAAACGTGTGTTGGATGGTGTAATACATCCGCAAACGTTTTCTGTGACTTATACTTCAGCTGCCTGGAGATAAATACAAATATTAGCTAAGGAATAAACGTTGCCATTTTCATGACTACTCACTTCTCAAAAATCTTAGTTATAGCTCAACATGGAATTTCCCCCCTTTTTTAGCGTGATGATTCCCCGTGACACACCAGCTTCTCTCTGTAGTGCGTGAAAGCTCCCCAGCCACAGTGTAGATGGAGGGAGCCATTTGGAAACGGAGCAGTTTTGGAGTATGAGCTATCAACTATGCACAGTAAAAATTCTGCAGACATTTGATCTTCCCTGGAAGAACAAAAGATGAATGAGTCATGTGGAAATAGAAAATGTCTGGCTCCTAGCAGACCTCTGTGCTCAGCCTCTCTTCACCACCCTGACACACTTGCCTTGTCTAAGAATGCAAATATTTCTGATGCCACCAAATTTAAATTACTTTGTACGTTTGTTTTTTAAAAGCATTTTTAGAAACTTAAAAAATGTATTCATGTGTGTCTGTGAGTGTATGCACAGCGATCTGCCTGCCTCTGCCTCCTGAGTGCTGTATGCTTCCCTTTTATGTGATACAAATGCATCCCCAAATTTCTGTCTGTCTGTTTGCCTGCTTTTTTTTGAGTCATGGTTTCTCTGTGTAGCCCTGTCTGTCCTGGAACTTGCTCTGTAGACCAGGCTGACCTTAAACTCAGAGATCCATCTGCCTCTGCCTCCCAAGTTCTGGGACTGTATGTAGTAAACATATTTTAAATATTCAAATATTTGTTTAAACATTGAAATACTTTAAACATGTTTAAAATATGTTTACTGAGGACACTTAAATACTTTAGGTTGAAGTGTTTCTTATTTTTTTCTCTTTTGTAGCCTGCCAATATCTACCTCATCCTCCAAGTTTCTGCTCCTAATACCAGCATTTCTTCTGAATTAGAGGAATTGATACCTTCATTTCCTTTTTGAATATTTTATTTACTTGCTGCATTGCATATTGAACCCAGGGCTCAGTGCATACTATCCATGTTGCACCCTCTTAAATCTATTTTATTTTAGTTTCTTATGCCTCTACCTCCATTCTCTAGTCATTACTCCCCCTAATATTTCCCAACTCCCCAACTTTAGGTAGGAGAGAAGAAAGGTTAGTGGGGAGAAGGGGGCATAGTTTCCTTAGCTATTTCTGCTGTTTAGGGCCATCAGCTTCTTTGGGGGCAATATAAATCTAGTCACCAGGATATCCAGCAGGTCCAGCTAGCAGCAAACAGCAAAAACAGCAGACGGATGACCCAGCAACAGCACTGGGAGCAACAGCCTTCCTCTTTCTCAGAGTTTTCAGCTCTCTCCAGCCTCTGATATTTATACCTTCCACTAACTGAAGCTGGCAAAGAGCACAGCCCTTTCTGAGGCAGTTATCAACTGTAGATCAGCTAAGGCAGCCCCATATCCCACATCCCACATATGAGATTAAAACAAAACTATGTTTACATAACGTGACTGCGTTTTTTAAAGGGAACAAAAACTTCCACTATATATCCCCTCAACTCTAAGGCAGTGGTTCTCAGTATTCCCAATGCTGTGACCTTTTAATGTAGTTCCTCCTGTTGTGATGATCCCCCAGCCATAAAATTATTTCATTGCTATTTTATAACCATATTTTGCTACTGTTATTAATCATAATCCAAATATCTGATATATAGGATATCTAAAACGTGACTCCCAAAAGGCCATAGCCCACAGGTTGAGAGCCATTGGTGAGGGCTCTGTGCAAACCATCTTCTCATCACTCTAAGGACTCTGTGCACGCCATCCCTTTTTGGAAAGTCTAAGTTTCTACATGGCAGCTTGTCTTGATGTGCAAACACACCTGTAAGCGCATATATCTTACTATCAAAAGACGAACAGAAAATACATTTCAAAGGTAGAAAATGCCCTAAATTTTATAATCCTAAATTTGGTGGCAAGTTTGACAATGTGAATCTTAAGAAAAACAAAAGATGAACTTAAATCTCCTAAATATAATAAGAAGCGTATGACAGAAAACCCAAGGCATCTATTTTCTCTTAGCACAAATAGTATGTGTTCACTAGCTAGAAATGGCTGTGATTATGTGGTGTACAAAAAGGGGCCAAAGACAGGGAAGGAGTAGACCAGACCAGAAGGCATGTCCAGAGTAAACAGTTCCCCAGACAACAGATGCCATTGGTTTTTAAAAAGGCTGTTGTGTTTTGTCCCCCTCCAGTTTTAGGATCTTTATGGACAACCTTTAGTTTTATGATCTTCATATTTTAAATAATTAAAATGCAAAGCTTGGTGTCACATAGTGGCTTTTAGGCGGTCACGTATTCACTATGCTAATTGAGTCAGCTTTGGGGTATTGCGTCAGGATGTTAAGCAATGGGAAAGCTGCCGTGCATGCATGTTGTCAACAGGGGCGGAAGCTGCTTGGGTCACTCTTCATGAAGAGCAACAAAGGGATATTGCATTTAAAAGTTGTCTTTCATTCATCAGCAATGTGACCGCTTTAATTTTCTTTAGTAGGAAGGAAGATGAAGAATAGTTAGTTATAATCTTGAAAAATGTCTCTCTAATCATACAGGATTCAATATATATTTCAAAATTTATGTTTAGTTTGCATTTGTTAAAAGATAAAATATAAATACAAATAAGCCAAGTACTTTAAAAAAATCTATAATTATATCTAAAGGTAATCTTATATGTATATGTATACGTATATGTATATATCCAGCCTCTTGGACTATCACATGGTCACAGTCAAGATTTGCTTTTTAGATCTCCCTGTGTGTGTGTGTGTGTGTGTGTGTGCAGAAGCTAGAAGAGGACATGGGATTCCTCTAGATCTGGAGTTACAGGTGGTTGTGAGCTGACATGTTGGTGCTGGGAACTGAACTTGGGTCCTTTGCAGGAACAGTAATAGCTCTTAACCACTGAGCTATCTCTTAGTCTGACAGTCAAGATTTAAAAGTATAGATTTTAAAAGAATACTATATATCCACAATACAATGTAATATTTTAAAAGATTTATTTATTGTGTGTATGTGAATGCTCTATCTGCATGTGAACCTGCAGACCAGAAGAGGGCATCAGATCCCAGTATAGATGATTATTAGTTACCATGTGGTTGCTGGGAATTGAACTTGGGACATCTGGAAGAGTGGACAGCGCTCTTAATCGCTGAGCCATCTCTCCAGTCCAATATAATATTAATATATCCAAGGAATTTTTTCCTGAAACCTGTTTTCTAAACTGTATGTATTTTAGTACAGACATGCTGACATGTCACA
The DNA here is from genome assembly GCA_907169655.1 of Acomys percivali. NCBI lineage: Eukaryota > Metazoa > Chordata > Mammalia > Rodentia > Muridae > Acomys > Acomys percivali. The sequence goes on from OU015751.1 coordinate 12,396,261, forward strand.
ATGTGAAAACTCTGGACCTTTCTTGCTTCTCAGCAGGTCACAGGGAGAGCTGGTGGCTTTCAGACACCCAGTGGCGGCATGCTGGCATAGACACACGTGCCGAGGCATCACTGAAGCAACTTCCTGTGCAGTGGTCATGGATATAAGGGAGATTCTTCGTAGCAGGTCATGCTGACAGCCTGGTCAACCACGTGCTCTTTGAGCATCATTTGAGTGGAACTGACTTGCTTCAGGAGATGGAGATACACATGGTTCAGAATCAATGTCAACTTTTTTTTTTCTGGACAACACACAGTTGCGCCTTATTTCTTTAGCCCTCTATATCTTTGCATTGGGGGCGTCCAATCCATTTATGTTTGAAGTAATTTTCAGGGAAGGGCATACTGCTCTTCATTGTTTTCTGTTAATCTGACTCTTTCTTTCCTCACATAGTCTTTGGTGTTCTATTGATTTTTTCTTTTATTGATATATTTTGATCCTTTCCCCATTGATGTAACTATTTTAAGCAGTTGTGAATGAGTGTGGTCAGCTTGAGGCTGGTAGAAAATATGCAGCACAGTCTTTTAAAAATCCCCAGTGGGTGGGGAGAGGGATGAGTCAGTAAAGTAGCTATCGTGCAAGCATGAGGACCCGAGTTTGGTTCCCTAGCCCCCACATAAAAAGCCAGGTGTGGCAGCTGATCTATAGCTCTTGCACTGGGGAGCAGGGGGATTTCTGGGGTTCAATGTTCAGCCAGTCTAGCCAGGTTCAGTGAGAGACCCTGTCTCACAGACTAAGGTGGGAGGTGATGGAATACATGCCTGGTCTGCACGTTGCACACACATGTTCGTGTGCACACACACAGAGCAGACCAAGAACAACCTACAAAAACACCACACCTTTTATTTCTCCAACCTGAATGTTGCCAGTTCCACCATAATAATACTGTTGACACAACTGACACTTTGCATATAGTGTATCTTGTGGCGTGTTCCCAGGCACAGGTATTATTACTTTGTCTTTTAAATTTTACCCTATAGATGCCGTAGTTTAAAGTGCCCTATGCCCACCTTGACAGTAATATAATACTCTGTAGTTGTCTCTAAATTTTCTTTTCCAAGACAGGGTTTCCCTGTGTAGCCCTGGCTGTCCTGGAACTTGCTCTGTAGACCAGGCTGGCACTCACAGGTTTGCCTGCCTCTGTCTCCTGAGCTCTGGGATTAAAGGCGTCAGCCACCACCTTTTATATTTCCTTTTAGCTGCAAGCTTCTTTCTTTGACATATGATCATGGCTGTTGAGCAGAGGATAATTTCTGCTTGAAGAGCTCTCCAATGATATTCCCTTTCTCTCTCTCTCTCTCTCTCTCTCTCTCTCTCTCTCTCTCTCTCTCTCTCTCTTTCTCACTGCCCCCCTCTTTTGAATGAACTGCACCAAGGACATGCTTCCAATGAATGTACAAAGTACATTATGTCACTGAAAAAAAAAAAAGATAAAGGCATGTGTTGGCGCATGCCTTTAATCCCAGCATTTAGGAGACAGAGATAGCCAGGGATTGCTATGAGTTCTAGGCCAGCCTGGTCTACATAGCGACGAGTGTCTAGGATAGCCAAGGCTGCACAGAGAAACCCTGTCTCAAGAAAAAAAAAGCTGTAGCTTTCTCACCCCTCTTTCCCTCTCTCTCATCTCTTCTCCTCCTCTTCCTCCTCCTCCTCCTCCTCCTCCTCCTCTCTCTCGTACCCCTCTACCCATTCCTTCTCTCCTCATGTTCATATAATAAACTTCTTCATTAAAACAAAGAAAGATGTATTTATTTTACCTTTCCTATATGGGGATTTGCTTGTGTGTACCTATGTGCACCATGAACGTACAGTGTCCCAAAGGGCCAGAAGTGGGCATTGGATGCCCTGGAACTGAAGTTACAGACAGTTATAAGCTGCCATGTGGGTGCTCATAACTGAACCCAGGTCCTCTGCAGGCACTCTTAACCTCTGAGCCATCTCTGCAGCCCCACATCACTTCTTGAGCAGCTCAGAGAGATAACGTTACATGACAGGTATGTTTCCTTGTTTCCCTCCTTGCTCCCTGAGATGAGAACAAGGCTCCATGCCACTCTTGCCCTATGGAAAGGCCCAAGCAGAAGGGACCCAGGGGAGCATCTAGCCCACAGCAACTGTGTTGTCAGCTCTCTGTTGTGGTGACAAATACCTGAGGAAAACAACTGCAAACAAGGAAAGGGTTCAGATGGGTTCCTGGTTCCAAGGTTTCAGTCCACGGTCTGCTGGTTTCATTTCTTGGGGTCTGTAATGGACACTGTGGAAGGAGCGCATGGCAAAACAGGCCCTGGTGGCCAGCAAGCAAAGACAGCAACAGGAAGGGGCTGGAGTCCCAGTGTCCCCTTCAAGGGTACAACCTAAGCAACCTGACTTACTTCTTCTAGGTCCCACCTCTTAGCAGGGCCAAGCCTTTAACTCATGTGCCTTTGGGAGACATTTAATATCCAAACCATAATAGTCAGAGAGGAGCTGAGCCTGCCCCTGCCCCCCCTGCCCCCTCCCCTCCTCCCCATGCCCCAACAGCCAATAAGGAAATGACTTTGTCTAAGAACCACATGAGTTGAAAGTTGGTCTTCACTCAACTAGGCCCTGGCAGCAAGCACCCATTTAAACTATATGGGGACTCTAGACCCCCTCAAAACCCAGAAGTAAAAAAATTATGTTTCCTTTTTAACTTGCAAAGTCTTCATAATAAGGTTTAAAAAATATCCAAGACCCAGAAATAATAAATGTTTTATTTTAAATCACTAAATTTGGGAGTAATTAGCTTTGCAGCAATAGATATTTCACGCTGGGGTACAAGGGCCCAGGGACCCAGTGTGTAGTCACCAGGGATTTGGCTTGAAGGGCTGCATTCTTTTCTCCATGTGACAATGGCTGCCCGACCTCCAGCATTCTGAGCTGCTTTACTTAACAGTGCCAACGCCATCGGCCTTCTGGTCCTCTCTACTTTAATTCACTGTTCCCTCAGTCTGTTGCTGAACTGGTCAGTTAGTTTCCAACTGAGTAACCAAGGAAGTCATGAAGATATTGTGTTTTGCGCAGTTCCCCTACAGTCCATGTCACGTCAACATTTTTGGTTTCTTGAGACAGGGTTTCTCTGTGTAGCCTTGGCTGTCCTAGACTTGCTTTGTAGACCAGGCTACAAAGAGATCTGCCTGCCTCTGCCTCCCTGGCTGCCGGGATTACACGCAAGAGCCATGTTTCCAATTTTTATAGGTAAGGGTTGGGGATTTAGCTCAGTGGTAGAGTGCTTGCCAAGCAAGTGCAAGGCCCTGGGTCTGGTCCTCAGCTCTGGAAAAAAGAAAAAAAATGGGGGGGGGGGACAATCATTATAGATAGACTCTAGTCCATCAATAATGAGACTTGCCCAAAGTTACATAACTAGAGGAAGTAGGTACGTGTGTGTTTAAACTCCACATCTCCTGGTGTCCGGTTAAGGGTTCTTGATACTTGAGGTATGGACTCACAATGCCACCTTGGACATAGCTTGCTGCCCATTCTCATCTGGATGCACTGCACTCAGTTGGATTCCCAGTCATTTTCAGCTGTGCAAAGATCCTGAAGGGATGAGCGGAGACATAGCGTTTCCCTTCCTCTTAGGCTCACTTCCACGGAGAAAGAGGCCAGCAGCTTATGCTTATCGGGAGCGGTCTGTTTTCTAGCCCTTTAACCACAGCGGCGGATCCAACTCGGCGAGCAAGATTTATATTGAGAGCCAACTGCGAGTGATCAGCCTTGGCTGCTCGGAATGTGTGTGGAAAAGCATTTCCTGACCCGGAGTGGAAAAGAGCTGTGATCAGCTAGTAACGACAGCCATGAAAGAGGCCAGGGGTGTGGTGAAGTGAGGACCATGGACTTGGCCATTGGAGTTCCTGCGCACTTTGGTCCTGGCTGCGGCTTTGAGAATCTTCTCTCTCTGCTATGATCCATTCTTCCCACGCAAGCTGCCTGGGAAGGCTCCCTTTCAAAACTCCATTGGCTCCAAAATTCTTGGAAGTGATTTCTCCTCGTTTGATGTGAGGTTTAGCATGTAAGTGGCAGTGGTGGCATTTACCTTGTCACCAAGCGAGCGCAGCCTCAGAAGCTGAGCCAGCCTGCGGGCTGAATGCTTTTCTGGCTCTGTGTTCTTTAATTCTGGCTAAACCTAAAAGTCACATTGCCAGTAGACTGTCAGTTCGTTAAAAAACACAATACAGGAAGGTACAACTTTGCACTTACTTACTGTTGTCTTTCGCCAAAAACATTCCATTTTCTGAAGTTCCAGGGAGTCATGAGAACAAATTTACATGTGGGTGTTAGTCTAGGAATAAAAGGGGTTGCAGGTGAAGCCAGTGAGGTAGATCAAAAGCTCAATTAACACAGCCTTGAAACCCTGACAACCAAAGACGCTGTGAGTCTGGGGCCAGGACACCTCTTTGGGTGGCAGTTTCAACACAGCACTATTCTTGTCTCTTTTCAGATTTTTTACTTTTGGCAAGGTTTTGTATCAGGAAATGTTCAAATTTAAATAACGGTGAAATTCATTTCTGTCTTCAGTATCCTTGTCTCTCATTAACTGTCCACATTCTTCCATTCTGTTCTCTTTGTGATGGCCCAGTTTTGGGTTGTCTCACTTTTATTGTTGTTGTTGTTGTTGTTGTTATTATTATTATTTTATTTTTATTTTTATTATTTTTTACCATTGAGATGTTGAACATACCAATAATAACTTTTCACTTTTGAGGATTTTGTTTTGTTTTGTTTGTTGTTTTCCAAACTCATGGAAACAGCAAGAGAGTTCTAACCACGTTCTCTATACCTAAGAGGACTTTACCCATGACTTCTGCAAAGTGCCAAACCCCTCCTCCTCTCATGAGAAAGGGATAAAAAAAACAAAAACAAGAACAGCACCCTTCAGCAGCCTGGAGCTTCTTGGCTGTGTGATTGTGACTTTATACAAAGGTCAGGGGGCAACTTTGTGGAGTTCTCTTTCTCTTTCCCTCTTCACTGGGTTTCTGTGGATCAGACTGGGGCGCTAGGCAAGTGCCTTCACTCACAGAGCCATCTCGCCAGCCAGACCTGATGAGTCTATGTTTATTTTGTGTCAGATGGAAATCCAGTCCTTCCGTGTCTTTCTGCAGGTCTGATCTCTTAGCTGCCAGTTGCAGAGAATGTTGCTGCTTACCGATCACCTTTAGTGGCAGTTAGAGTGGCACTGAACTCTTCTTTTTGTGTTCCTTCAAGTAGTTACTCCATGGCCATGCAGTTGTCTAAATTGAATGATAGATTAATTCTCAAATATGATGATGATGATGATGATGATGATGATGATGATGATGATGGTGATGGCGACAACAACCTCTGAATTAAAGGCAAGACTGGTTGTCTTAGTCAGGGTGTCCATTGGTACAAGGAAACACCATGACAAAAAAGCAAGTTGGAGAGGAAACGGTTTATTTGGATCAAAGCCCATCATTGGAGGAAGTCAGGACAGGAACTCAAGCAGGGCAGGAACCTGGAGGCAGGAGCTGATGCAGAGGCCATGGAGGGGTGCTGCTTACTGGCTTGCTCCCCTTGGCTTGTTCAGCCTGCTTCCTTATAGAACCCGGGACCACCAGCCCAGGGAAGGAACCAGCTAGGATGGGCTGAGCCTCCTCCATCAATCGCTAATTGAGGAAATGCCTTATAGCTGGATCTCACGGAGGCATTTCCTCAACTGAGGCTACTTCCTCTTTGATGACTCTGGCTTATGCCAAGTTGACACACAAGATTAGACAGTACACTCATCTGCAGAATGAGTTCCAGGACAGCCAGGACTACACAGAGAAACTCTGTCTCAACAAACCAACATGGATGCGTGAGGAGTGTGTGAGCAGTATAATTGTTTACATGTATGAAAATTTCAAAGAATAAATAAAAACTATTTTAACATCATTAAAAAAAATAGAACAGCCTCTTTAACATAAACTCTTGTGACTATTACAAAACATCTAAGTTTGGGGTCCATATTTCTATAATTTGCCTTAGAAGAAATGCATTGGAGGACTATTGTGCCTGTAAAAGAACACCAATCCATTTTTTCTTAAATCATAACACGTAGTTTTCCTTCAATCATTAGTTAATCATTAATTAATTAATCAAGATTAGATGTCTGCAACATGAGCACCTTATTTTTCTAAAAATTTATTTTGGCATTTTTCAAGTTTTGTGAATTTGAAGGTTTTGTTTGTTTGTTTTTGTTTTTCAAGACAGGGTTTCTCTGTGTAGCCCTGGCCAGCCTGGGCTCTGTAGTCCAGAGTCCTTGAACTCACAGAGATCCACCTGCCTCTGCCTCCCAAGTGCTGGGATTAAAGGCATGTGCTACCACTACTACCTGGTGAATTTGAAGACTTCCTATGGTTGTAGGGTTGTATTTTTGTTTTAATTTCCAAATGATTTTTTGGTTCATTGAAGGATCTGTTCCTATACTTGGAGTTTCATGTGGGTTGAAATCTCTTTCTCAAGAAATGGGAAGTTTTTAAAAACGCCAGAAAAACATGTGCACAGGAAAACAAAAAGTGGAGGTTTCTGGTGTGCTTCAATTTTTATGGAAGGAGCATGGTTCCCATGAATTCCCAAAGAATTCATGGTATTTACATGTTTTCTTTCTTTCTTTCTTTCTTTCTTTCTTTCTTTCTTTCTTTCTTTCTTTCTTTCTTTCCCTCTCTCTCTCTCTCTCTCTCTCTCATATTTTGTTTTTTTTCCAAGACAGGGTTTCTCTGTGTAGCCTTGGCTCTGTCCTGGACTCACTTTGCAGAACAGGCCTGGCCTCGAACTCACAGAGATCCCACCATGCCTGGTGCAACATGTTTTTTTTATTTATTTTTATTCCAGTGATGATATAATAAGAATAGGTTGCTTTAACTGCTTTTCCAAAATGAAACTAGCAAGCTCATATGACTTAAACAATCCAGAATAAAAGCCTGAAATATTGATGCCTTCCCTCCATTTCCTGCTTTCTGTAGGTAGCTACTTCCAAAACTTCTAGGTTGACCCTGTTTCCATTCATGTACCTTGGAATAACATGCTAAGATAGCTAATTAGCTAATTCTAGGTTTTCAAAGAGCGTTATTCATAATTTATTGATGTTCTCTCAGGAGTGACTTCTTTTTGTTTTTGTAAAAGCACTGCTTCCTCTTTCACACCTGCCCCTGCCCTGACACGTCTCAAAATTCTGTATTCTTAGTCTAGCTGTACATAACTTAGGGTAGATCAGCATTCATACTTGTCACCATTCTGCCTATAGGACACTAACGACAGCGCAGCTATGGTGCTTATACCAAAAACTTTGACATTCCTGCATAAAACCTTGCTTCACTTGGACTCAGTAATTGGGTTGACAGATAACTCAAACTTAAGAATCAGTGATACCCAAGTCTTCAACCAGGAGTTTTGAATGCCTTTGAGTCTCCTATACTTTAAGAACTCAGTTTGATGTGGAAGAAATCAGAATCTTGAGACCTAGGGCCTGTTCCAGCTCAGCTTCTACTTGCACTATCATCTTGAATCATTCCTTTACATCCCTGTGCTAGACCATTCAGGTTTTGTATTCTATGTTTTTTTTCTACTTCTAGCTTCATTCTCTTATTTGGGTATTATGCGATCTTCAGTAGCTACCTTAGAATACTATCTGTCTGTCTATCTATCTATCTATCTATCTATCTATCTATCTATCTATCATCTATCACTCTCTCTGCCTGCCTCCCTCTTCCCCTCTCCCTCATCCCCCTCCCCCTTCTTGGTTTTTCAAGACAAATTTTCTCTGTTGTATCCTTGGCTGTCCTGGACTCACTTTGTAGACCAGGCTGGCCTTGAACTCACAGTGATTTCCTTGCCTTTGCCTCCCTGAGTGCTGGGATTAAAGATGTGCACCACCACCCTGGGCTCATAGTTCTCTTATCTTAAGAATGAGTTTGGGGGGGTGGGCGGTGGCTGGCTGGAGAGATGGCTTAGTGATTAAGAGAAGTGACTGCTCTTCCAGAGGTCCCCGGCTCAATTTGCAGAACCCCTCACACAGACACACATGCAGGCAAAACACCTAGGTATATAAAATAAAAATAAATGTTTAAAAGGAATGAATTTTAGATTTGTGTTTAATTGGTGCTTCTCCCACTAAGCATCGCTCCATTGACTTTTACTTCTTGATGCTGTATGTAGTTGACGAGACTCGTATTCTTTTTGTGTCTTTTCCATGAAGCAGTGGGCACTTGGGGAAAGCCTCAAGCAATTAGAGGATGTGAGCATCCACATGAAACGGACCAGCTCAGCCTTTCACGGAAGCAAACGCTGTTTTAAAAGTTTGCAAAGGCCCCGGGGAAGTGGATCAAGTAAAGTGCTTGCTGCACAGGCATGGGGACCTAAGTCCTGGAGACCCCAGAACGCACACAGAAAATCCAGGTGTGGTGGGACGTGCCTATCAGCCCAGTTCTGGAGAAGCAGAGACAGGCAGATGTCAGAGCTCTAGGCTCTAGACCATATTTGTCTCTCAGTCCGCGACCCCAGCACTAAAGTCCAGACTGTTAGAACCACTTGTTTGTTTGACATCTTTTCTTAGAGTTCTCAATAACACCCCATCCTCATTATGTTGAGGTCTATGTGATCATCCCTCCAGTACAACAATCTCCCAGAAATCTGTCATTTGTCTCACAGCACCAATCTTTCTCTGAGTCAACCATAATCCTGTAGACCTGCCCCCTGGCCATCATTCATGTCTCGTCTGTTACCAGAGTAACTGATGACACCATGGAAACGCTTCCCACAAATCCTCTCATCTCTCTCTCTCTCTCTCTCTCTCTCTCTCTCTCTCTCTCTCTCTCT
>OU015751.1:12405141-12440546 GCA_907169655.1 Acomys percivali
CTCTCTCTCTCTCTCTCTCTCTCTCTCTCTCTCTCTCTCTCTCTCTCGTCTCGGATGCTAATGCCATTGCCATCTGTGATGTAGGATTCCTAGGTAGTGTCTACATTGGTCCAGCTCCTTCGGGTTTTTTTTTTTTTCCGAGACAGGGTTTCTCTGTGTAGCCCTGACTGTCCTAGACTCATTTTATAGACCAGGCTGGCCTTCAACTCACAGTGATCCACCTGCCTCTGCCTCCTGAGTGCTGGGATTAAAGGTGTGAGCCACCATGCCCTGCTTGGCCCAGTTCTTCTTCTTCTTCTTCTTCTTCTTCTTCTTCTTCTTCTTCTTCTTCTTCTTCTTCTTCTTCTTCTTCTTCTTCTTCTTTTTTTATTATTAATTTATTCAGATTACATCTCAATTGTTATCCCCTTACTTGTCTCCTCCCGTTCCTCCCTCCCTCTTTCACCTTATTCCCCTCCCCTAGGTCTGTGACAGGAGGGGACCTCCTCCCCCACCATATGGTCACAGCCTATCAAGTCTCATCTTGGTAGCCTGCCTATTCTTCCTCTGAGTGCCACCAGGCCTCCCTACCATGAGGAAGTGGTCAAACACAGGGCACCGGAGTTCATGTTAGAGTCAGTCCCCGCTCTCCACACAGCTGTGGAGAATATCCTGTCCATTGGCTAGATCTGAGTAGGGGTTCAATGTTTACTGCATGTATTGTCCTTGGTTGGTGCAGTAGTTTGAGCAGATCCCCCTGGGTCCAGATCCGCCCGTCATGATGTTCTTCTTGTAGGTTTCCAGGTCCAGCTTTTCTATCCTTGCCCTGTAGTCTGTTCTCTAAACTACGCTGGCGGCTCTTTAATGCTCTTTCTTAAACTATACCACCTTTTACCCAAAGCATTTGCGTACTTTGCTTTTGCTCTCAGAATGTAGAATCCCCGACTGGGCTGATTAGGGTGTAACTCGCCTCTTACTTGAACCTTCCATCTCGGCATATGCGATCCCTCATTTCCCTGGCCTGGCCCTACTGGCCTTCTCCTCCGTTCCAGGGACTGAGGGAAACATGCCACCTCCACAGAACTTTTGTGTTAATCTGGAGACTTTGCCTCAGTTTCCTCAACCATAGAACACAGATGATGGTAAAATCCACTTTCAGGGATGCCATTGTGACCGTATCCTACTTTGCATGAATGACTCCTCCCTTCTCCCTCCTGTCTGGGTAATATTTTCTGCAACAGATGAATTCTTGAGTGAGTCTTTTGATAAGCCCTGATGACCTCTTTGGACCTAGTAAGTCCATTATAGGTTTTCTTATGTCTTGAGTCCCCTTTTACAAAGATTGCTGCTGGGACTTCTTTGTTTGTTTGTTTGTTTGTTTTCAAGACAGGGTTTCTCTGTGTAGCCTTGGCTGTTCTGGGCTCACTTGTAGACCAGGCTGTCCTCGAACTCACAGCGATCCACCTACCTCTGCCTCCCAAGTGCTGGGATTACAGGCGTGCGCCACCATTCCCGGCAGTGTAGGGACTTCTTAACACATATATTTACCTTGTGGGAGCCCCCTGCCTTTCTTCCAAGAAGGCCAGTCTCAAGAGTGCCAGGATTGTGTCTTTCTTTGCTTACCATTCTTCAGGCCTAACAGAGTACCCGGAGGACAGCAAGGTTCCCACAAGTATTTACTCCCAGAGGAAGAGGGTAGATACCCTCATGGAGGGCTGTGGGATGTAGCCAAATACACCCTGTTGGAGGTACCTATGTTCTGCTGAGGAACCACTAATGGCAATCAGAAAAACCAGGGGCCACACGTTGGCAGGGAGCAGCTGAACAGGATATTTGTTAGGTCAGTGGAAGTCACACTGGGCAAGAGGTGGAGGGATAATGCCCCAGGCAGACAACTAGCCTTGATTCTTGCTCCGTTCCCTACTTCAGTGTGTCCTTAATCAAGCCGCTTCTTGCTTTGTTTTGTTTTTGAGACAGGGTTTCTCTGTGTAGCCCTGGCTGTCCTGGAACTCACTCTGTAGATCAGGCTGGCCTCGAACTCAAAGAGATCCACCTGCCTCTGCCTCCCAAGTGCTGGGGTTAAAGGCGTGCGCCACTGCTGCCCAGTTCAAGTCACTTCTACATGAGTCTTCATCTGTAAAGTACACGGATGCACAAGCTCAGCCAAGTAAGGCTGGTCCTGGAAGAATTTAAAAGTTACATTTGTCTGTCTGTCTGTCTGTCTGTCTGTCTGTCTGTCTCTCTCTCTCTCTCTCTCCATGTCCTCACATGCATGTGCCAGAAGATGACAAAAGAGGGCATCAGATGCCTCTGAGCTCGAGTTACCAGGCAACTGTAAGCCATGCAAGGTGGGTGCAGGGAACGGAACCCTGGTCCACTGGAAGAGCAGCAAGTACCTTTTAACGGCTGAACTATCTCTCCAGCTGGAGATTAAAAAAAAAAAAAATCCATATCACTATTAGTTTGTTTATGTGTGTTTGAGTGCGTGTTCCAAAGTGCTTTTGTGATGGTTAAAGGACAACTTGCCGGAGTTGGACCTCTCCTTTCAGCATGTGGGCCCTGGGGATCGAACTCAGGATGTCAGGCTTGGCAGCAAACGCTCTTGCTCTCCGAGTCACCTCTCCAGCCCTCTCCACTCCCCTAAGAGTTTTGCTTTACCCTAAATACACTGTATGATTGCAAATGGACCCAGGTGAACCCTATGGCTAGCCCCGCATATAAACCTACTGCTTCCCTCTGTAGCACAGTGATATTTTGCCATATTTATCTTCAATGTCCCTCCCAGGAAGAACAAGCATTCTTGTGGTTTGGTTATTCAATGGAGGACGGCAGTGTGAGTCTGCGTGGTGTGGGGGAAGGAGAGCTTTCTAAGCTTATAGCAGGGCCTGGTCCTCTGAGCTTTGTGCTCATCTTAGAAAGCTGTGGGGCATGGGCTAGTCCAGAACGCAGGAGCAGAAGTTGCAGACCTTCCTCTGTGATCCGCCTAGAACAGAGTGGAGCCCTAGCAGCCTACCCAGAGGATGAGCTCCTGAGAAGCACGGATGCTTCAGGTGGTGAAACGTCTTGCTGAATAGAAACCAGAAAAGAACAAAGTCAGAGTCACCCTTCTTCCCCTGCCCCAGCCATTTCTAGCTCTTCCTTGAAAACCACAAAAGATTTGTAGAAGAGGCCTCCTTTTGCTGCCCACCTTTGCCCTGTGCCTCTGCTTTGGCAATGTGAGAAGGGCCCTTTGGATTGGAACCCTTAGGTGCTTGCGAGTCAGGTCTTCTCTGATGTCTGCAAAAGTTGGGCGTCGATCCTTCTTGCCCCCAGAGCCCCCCCCCTTTACTCTCCACTTCCACTCACAGACTCAGGGTGTCCTGAGGGTGTGTAAATAGAGTGGACTTGCCAAGGCACTCCTTGAGCACTTTAGGGCCACGCTGGGCTTGAACTTGGTCGCGTCTAAGTTTGGAGTATTCTGAGTATGGAGAAGGGTGGAATCCAGGTGTAGGGATAGAAAAAGTGATAGTTAGTGGTGCGGGTGTGGATAAGCCAACTTGTGAGCCTGGCAGGCACACGGAACTATGGGCTTGAACTTGGCCTTTCAGGAAGACCTGCGAGTTTGTGAGTTTGTAGGAGGGATGAACTCTACATGAAAGCATAGAAAAATGGCAGTAAGTGACCAAGGGCGCCTAGCGGGCACCTGGGAGCTCTGGGCTCGAACTTGGCAAGGGTGTCCAGGAGCCCGAGGGTCCCGGCCAGGGCGGGGGTTGGGGGGCAGGCTTTCCGGACGGCGCCGTGCGCCGTGTGGACGTGGTGCGTGTGAGAGGGCGCGGGCCCGCCACTCCCGCCCGCTGCTCCCCGTGGGCCGGGCCGGCCAATGAGCGCGCGAGGCGGCGGGGCAGGCGGCGGCCGGAGGCGCGGGCTGCGCTCAGCGCTTGGAGCGGGCGCTGCAGGCGGGGGCTCGGGCCGGGGCACAGCTCGGCGCGGCGGGGCGGGGGCGGCGCCCGAGGCGGGGATGCGCAGGGCTTCCCGCGGCTACGGCGGCGGCGGCGGGGGCAGGAGCTAGCGCTGCGGTGCGCGGAGCTAGAGTAGCCCGGGCCGGGGCGGCGGCAGCCCGAGCGCCGCGCGCACCATGGCCGCGCAGGGCGAGCCCGGCTACCTGGCGGCGCAGTCGGACCCCGGCTCCAACAGCGAGCGCAGCACCGACTCGCCGGTGGCCGGCTCCGAGGACGATCTGGTGGCCGCGGCGCCCCTGCACAGCCCCGAGTGGAGCGAGGAACGCTTCCGCGTGGACAGGAAGAAACTCGAGGCCATGCTCCAAGGTAGGCATGCCCCTGCTCCCGATCCACTCCTTAAGGGCCCACGTCGCACCCAGTCCGCGCACGGGACACCCCACTCTGCCAGCTCGCCGGATCGGAGGAGCTGGAGGCCCGAGTTTGTTTGGCCGATCCTAAGTTGCTCTTCGTACTGCGGAGATGCCAGCTGCAGCTGGGACATCTGGGCCGTGGCATCCCCACGCGCCGGGACCTCCCAGCGTGCGTGACTCTTGCTAGGCTTCCGCAGCCGGGAGTCCCGGCCACCCCTGCCGTGTCTTTTCCCTGCCCTCTTCAGTATCCGTTTCCTCTAGCTAGGGCCTGGTCTGGTCGCCTGGAAAAACGCTGCAGATGTCAAGGCTTCAGCTGGGAGCCCCCGCCCCCAAGCTGGAGTCTTGGGCTGGAGCAAGTCACCCAGGCATGGGGATCCATGTCCTGGAAGTGCGACGACAGCATGTGTCAGGGGAGCCGGGCTCCTAAGAGTTACATTCAGCTCATAAACTTCTCCCTCACAGCTGTGGGAGTCTGACTTTGTCTTTAATAATTCGGGGATTTTTAAATTTTACTTTTTATTTTGTTTTATTTATTTATTTTTTAAAACTCTTTATAGAGTTTCTGGGAATTTCCCAGGAAGAAAAACTTTCTCCACACTGGACTGGAAGCAAATTCTGATGTGTTGCGCTAGGATTAGGATGAATGGCATCAAGTCCAAGGTCATTTTGACTTTTAAAAATGTTCATTACCAGCCAACGTGTGGTCACCTGTGTGGCTTACCTCCCACATCCAAAGGCAGAAGTGAGGTAGCTGGGAACGACCGTTATTTTTTAAGACTTGTGAGGAGAACCGGTACCTAGTCTCAGGAAGAGAGAGTGATGAGCATTCGGTAGCTCCCATCCTTCATCTCGGAAAGCTTAGAGGTCTTCAGGCTCGCTTTTACGGCTGTCCGCGTGACTTATTTTGACTTTATCAGTCAATGTATCGCGGGTATGGGAGCGAGTTATTCCTCCCTGGAAACGCAGTGGCTTTTCAGAACAATTAAGAGGGTTATTTTTAAGAGAGAACAACATGTTTTCCCAAACAATAACTTGGTGGAAATAAGTATCAGGAGTGCTTGGCAGGCGTTTCTGGAAGGGCTGAGACTTTCTCTCCCTTGTTGCTTATTTCTATTGATAAACATCCCTAATGTCATGTCTCGGGCTCGTTTTCCCTTAAATTATGTAACTTTGTAGCAAAGTAATGGATTTGAAAATCGAAGCCGGGTTAACATTTCAGTAATTTTCATTTGTGACTCCTTCTTATTAGTTCCCTGACTTTGCCTGGTTTTGGAGTAGCAAACAAAATGTTACAATTATGTTGCAGAAGTATTGTTGAAGGCTGTTGGTATTGAACCTAAAGATCCCAGGCTGATCCATTTCAACCACTTTCCAACTTGCTCTTGCTTGTGTTAGGAACAGAGGGAGCGATTCCTCCTAAGAACACGGTGGTATCACCCTTAATGGGTACCCTGCACACACATTGCCACGGATGCCAGTTTCTGGGAGGTTCACTTGTAAAATCTGAGGTCTCCCAGGGGATTTCTTTTTTTCATTGAATTTTCATTTTGGATCCAATGAAATATGGCTCGGCCATTCTGAAAACGTGAAGTGTTAACCCTCTTTTAGGCCTGCCATTCAAACATGTGAAGGCCTAAATCGCTTTTCAGTAGCCAGATGTTTAGCAGTTAGCCCTTATCCACCACTACATAATGAATTCTCCACTTCGTGATTGAAAAGTCCTTTGCTTCATGTTCCAGAGTTACGTACAAATACATTACCCTGTTGACAAAGTAAGCCTTGAAGCCAGTTGAGGATAGAACCCAGCGCATATTGCACTATGGCATTTTATGACTCCACAGAATCACCACATTTGGTGAACTTAATTTGCATTTAATTGATTTATGCTATAGCAGATATGAGCCCCATAGTCACCCAAACTTGCATTCAAATCTCTGTGAGACCTTGGGCAAGGCCCTAGGCTTCTCTCTGGCCTCAGTTTCCCCACCTATAAAATAGAGGTTGATTTTTTTAAAGTTTGTGTGTGTGTGTGTGTGTGTGTGTGTGTGTGTGTGTGGCTTTGTGGGAAGGGAAACGTTTGATATTTCAGGAACAAGACTTGCTGCAGTGTTGGCGAATACCAAGAGCTTCTTAATGAAACGTGACCTCATGGGCCCAACTCATTTCAAGTATGAACCATAGTTTGTAACATATGAGATATATTTAACAAATACTTGGGGAACAGAAAGTGTTTGCAAGTTCAGGGTTACAGAAGTAAAATAGATAAAAACTGAAATCTAGCAAAAAAAAAAATGGGTATTTTTAGGAGGAAACTTTTCCTTTGGAAAAGGTCAAATAGGGATAGGTTGCATTTGTTTGTATTGATGGTGATTGTGAATGTGTGAGTTGCCTTTTTTTTTTTTTTTCCTTAATAGCCTTAAAAGTAGATGGGATTTTCCATTTTAAGCCAGGGTAAGTAAGGTTGTTGGCCTTCAAGTCTTCAGAGTGTAAATTGGTGATTATAATGCTTGGAATTTGTTTTTAGAGGGACTGTCCTGGGGGCAAGTTAATCTTTAATAGGTTGCATTTTTATTAGTAGAGAGAGTCTTCTACGCAATGGACCAAAAATTCGCTGAGGTTAAAATGGGCAGTAGGGTCGTAGTCAAAGAAATGAAATACCATTCTTGCATGATCACGGAGTCTAATTGATATACATAAAAACCACTAGACCAAAATATAGGGAAAATTACTAGTTTTTTTTTCCTTCCTTTTAACAAACAACTACTTTGAAGTAGCCATAAAGAATGCCCGGCATTTTTGCATTTTTGTTGGTATCTTGATGATAATTATCTATCTTCTTGGTGAATGATTTTTTTTTTTAAGCATGGGAATTTGCTTTTGAGTTTAGTTTTTTTTCCTGGGCATGCTCAGCTTTGGGATGTATGCCATATCCAGCATTCTTTAGTGGTAGGGAAGCATCATGTGCTATTTCTTCCATAAGTAGCCCTCAGTGTTTTGATAGACTTCACCAGGAGTCAGGTGTTGATTCACTTAAGGCCCTTAAAAGAAGTATACATTGTGAAAAGGAAAGGGTTGCTACAAAAGGGATAGGGAGTGGCCAAGAGCTTCTGGGATACAGTGGTGGGTCTGGACAAGGAACAGTAGTAGCAAAGACAGGATCCCTGAATGTATACTTTCCTTTTGTCATTACAAAACATGGGTTCAACACAGATTGAGAACTCCCCATATACAGCTTAAAAGCATCAACGTCTTCAAGGTTGAGTCCTGAATAATTTCAGCAGAGAAATAAAGAAGTGGAGGGATATGAGGATGGTTTATAAAGGAGACTGACGTCCAGCGAGCTTTCCCTCTAGGATACAGAAGACTTCAGAAAGGATGTTGGGTTTCCACAGAGCAGGGACAAACTGGGATCCCTGAGCGGGAGAGCTGGCTGCCAGCGCAGGCTAGCACTGTGAGCAGCAAGTGTGCCTGCCACTGCTCTAACTCAGCCAACTTTACCATATGGTTTGGGGACTGCTCATCCTTTCTTAGATATTGTTTGTAGAGGTGGGAGAAATATGAATCAAGAATAGTAGAAGGTGGGGGAAGTTCCGGAAGTGAACTTAAAGAGGAAAGCTCAAGCAAGCAGAGCTTTGTACCTAGAGCTTGATCAACGATAACACGTGTCAAGAAGCCAATTAGCTTCATGAGGGACAGTGGGCATGTGCACAGGGCTTAGGGCAAGATCAAGATTTGTCTGTTGGTATTATGTTACCCCAGGCTGTCTTTCTAAAAAGGAGTGTTAGGAACAGTTACAAAACCTGGAAGTAGTTGTAACAGTTAGGAAGGAAAAAAAAAAAAAAAAAAAAAAAAGAAGGGGCGTATAAAATGCCACAGTGGGGGCTGGAGAGATGGCTCAGTGGTGAAGAGCACTTGCTGCTCCCCCAGGAGAACTGAGTTCTATTCCTAGCACCTCCATCTGGCAGCTCACAATTGCCTGTAACTCCGGCTCCGGGGTATTTGAATCTCTCTCCAGGTCTCTGTGGATACTACTACCACAGGTGACATCGCTCACACAGACCTACACATAAATTAGAGAAAAAAAAAATCTTAGAAATTATCTCAGGGTTGGCTGCAGAGGAAATCCTGAATGTTCATTTAAAAGCCACAATGCATAGCATATGTATTTATATATTTAGAATGAAATTTATTAGTGAATAAATATGGTGAATCTGTACGGCTCTTTTAAGATTGTTGGCCTCAGGGTGTAGCCCTTGGTACAGCTGAGTAAGTCTGGGACTGGGGATGTAGAGGTCTTCTGAGCATCTTTGGGTGTGATTGCTTCCCCCCCCCCCCCCCCCGAGTCATTTCCATTCTTTGAAAGGCTTTCTATTTACTTGGTACTTCTGTAAGGACTGTTAACCCTTCTTCTGTCAGAAACTCTGTTCTTGAGCCTCTCTCATCAGTGTGTGGAAAAGACCTTTTTACAAGAAAATACTGGGCCCGGGTATGGATTTGCCCAGCAAAAAGATGCCATTTGCTCCTCTGTACAGAAGGGGCAAGGAGGGTCTCACTGTAGTGGGTGGGGAGAGTGGGGGAGAGGGAGGGAGAGAGTGCAGAGGTTAGTGGTTGCTCTTGTGGAGGACCCGGGCACCTTTGTTGGGCAGCTCACAACCCCCTATAACTCCAGTTCTAGGGGGTCTGAGGACGTATCTGGCCTCCACAGACATATACTCTTACAGACACATGGATACAAATAAAATAAATTAAGAATTTTTTTCTCATTGTAGGGAGATGTGAGCACAGAATGAGTTGTGTGTAAAAGGTTGTCCTAGGGTGGGGCACATGGCCCTTGGAGATGTCAGTGCAGACAACAGCAACAGTAGCATTGTTCTTTGGGATTGATAAAGAGTTCAAAACACAGGGCCTGGGGAGATGGCTCAGCAGTTTAGAGTGCTAGCTGCTCTTGCAGGGGACCCAGGTTCTGTTCCCAGGTGACTCACAACTATTTGTTAACTCCTTCTCCAGGGGCTCTGAGGACCTCTTCTGGTGTCCATGGGCACTGCACTCATATGGTGTGTTTACATACATGCAGGCAAAACCACACATTAGAAAACAACAACAACAAAAAAACCTTAAAGAATTCAAAACAAGACCCTGCTAGGTCTCTTAATTTAAAAAATGCATGTGATTCGTGTGTGTGTGTGTGTGTGTGTGTGTGTGTGTGTGTGTGTGTATGTTTTATTTTGTAGTGAACATCTTCCTTGAATGAAATCAGGACCTTAGATAGGATGATTGTAATTCAGTTAGGGAGCAGAACGCAAAGCCAAAGTTACCTTTTAGCCTGATGTTGAACTCACCTCAGAGGTCCTGTAGCTTGCCGTGAAGCACCCAGGTGCCTCTCTCAGACTATCCTGGACTGGAATCTGTCTTGGCCACCTGAAAAGGCCTGGAAAGATGTGCCGTTCACCCAACCAAGATCATAGGATAAACATTTTCAGCAAAGTGTACCCTCTCTGTAAGCCTTAACTCTGTGAAAATGTGGGGGTTCCTGGTCAAGTTGATCATTAATAAACTCAAGCATGGTTGGAGGGTTCTTTATATCAATGACTTTTGTAGGCAGGAATGTTATTTGGTGGAGCCGAGAAGGGGAAAAAAAAATCTGAACATTGGTTTACACAAGGTGGGGTCATGAGGTCCAGGCCTCAGTACATGAGCAAGGACATCAGCTTCCTTCCCCTTACAGGGCATCACCAGTTCAGCCAGGTCTTAGCTTTGTTCTGTGCAGTTTGTTTGTAAGTATCTGCCTGTAATAGGTACACCTGGAATTTATGCAGGCAAAGTTCTGCCTTTATGTGTGACAAACACTGCTGTCTCCTGACAAGTTCACTCGTGTGGTTTTTTTTTTGACCACTGTTTCTTCAGGAGTCCTGGGGAGTGTGTCTTCTTTTTCCACCCTGTGAATGAAGTAGGCAAGCAAGCATGGTGTCGGAGTGGACTCTGAGTCGTTTTATTCAGGTTTCCTGACTGTGGGCGAAGCACAGATGCAAACCTGGCAAGAGCAAAAGGCTACCTGTGTTGGAGGTTTCTGGACCGCATTTGTGACCCTGAAGCTGGAGTTCTTGGTGATGTTCGCAGAGTAATGCAGGCATACACAAGAGGATGCCTCTGCCTTCCACAGGTGCTTGGCTCTTCCTGCTCCTTCAACCAAGTGACCCCTGAGACCCGGAAGTGTCTTTTTCATACTGCTATAGTTGGAGCATCGTGCTTGTGCCATCCTTTTCAGCTTGAAGTTGCCCAGAATGAGCTGATGTGGTGTGCCAGTTGGCACCTCTGCCTTATGGCACTTACTTTAATAGAGTCCTCATATAAGGATGCACAGGATGAGAGCGAACACCTCTTTCTCCTTTGTGCACAATCCTTAGTGAGCTGTAGGGGATGAGGCACAGCCCTCATACTAATTACTAAGGCTTTTGCAGTGTGCGTGGATGCTTGGCAAGTAACTTTGACTATGAGGCTATAAGCGCCAGCTCCTTTAATGCTTTAGCCCTTTAGTATTAACAGTTAGCACAAGGCTTGAGATGTGCAGACCCGCCAGTAGACGTGCTCCGAGCACATTGCGCATTTATAAAGCTTTACATCTTTTGCTTTAAACTCTTTAAAAAAAATTTTTTTTATTAATTTATTCTTGTGACATCTCAATGGTTATCCCATTGCTTTAAACTCTTAAAATTACATCTATTTATCGTGTGTGTGTGTGTGTGTGTGTGTGTGTGTGTGTGTGTGTGTGCACATCCATAGTGGTGGGAATTCAAACTTGGGTCCTTTTTGCTCAGTGAGTCACTCCTCAACCCTGTTTACACAACACTTTCCACCTGCTAACCCACTGGTAACTGACTGTAGGTGCTCATCACATTTATTTGGGATAAGTATTAAATCCTGTTCCATTTATGAGGCTGGCTCCTGGAGAGACAACATTCACAATTCTAACTAAATGGTTTTGTGTGTGTGTGTGTGTGTGTGTGTGTGTGTGTGTGTGTTGGGTGTGTGTGTTGTGTGTGTGTGTTTGTGTGTTTGACATGGAGAAGAAACATGGAGAGTACACATCACTCTGTACGCTGAGTTGGTCTAGAGCCTAATGGCAATTCTTGTATAGTGAGGTATGAAGTCACAGGATTTGAAAACTACCCACAGCATTTATCTGTTGATTTAAAAAGCAAATGTAAACTTATTGTAGAATACTTGAAAAGTATAGACATATATACAAAACGAACACACAAATTCCATCACTGGCTTTAAGATTCATCAGTAACCAGTGGTTGTATTTCAGAAGCTTTTTCCTGGTCTTTAAAACATATGCCCGTATGTCATGTATTTTTAAAACTATATGAAGTTCCTGCCATATGTCACCTTCATTGCTCAGCACTGGGGAGCAGAGGGACCTAAGCCAACTATGGCTCCTACCCTGTGTGACGCACATTTGACAGTAAGAACATCTCTCTCCTCTTTTTTTTCTTTGCACTTTATCACGAGTGTTTTTATTTTGAGATTCTTTCTGTTTTGTTTTGCTTTGCTTTTTGTTTGCTATCTCAAGACAGGGTTTCTCTGTATAGACCTGGCTGTCCTGGAACTCACTCTGTAGACCAGGCTGGCCTCGAACTCACAGAGATCCATCTGCCTCTGCTCCTTGAGTGCTGGGATTACAGGCGTGCACCATCATGCCCAGCTGAAGGACATAATTTGAAATGTCTCTCTCTCACTCTTTTTTTTTTTTCCCTTTGACATATCAGGTTTTGTTGAAGTGTTTCAGTACTTAGAATGCCTTGGGTGGGCCCTCAGGGGAAAGAGCCTAACCATGTTTCTGTTCACTCAGATCCTGGCTCTGTGCTCATTAGCTGTGTGGTCTGGGACAAGTGAATTATTTCTTTCAGGCTTGGTGTCCTAATTCTTCTTCTTCTCCTTCTCCTCCTCCTCCTCTTTCTTCTTCTTTTTAACTTTTTATTGGTTCCTTTCAAATTTCATATCATGTACCCCCATCCCACTCATTTTCCCCTCCCCTCATACTCATCCTCCTCCCTTGCAACCTTCTCCCCAACGGAGGAAAACAATCTCATTATGAAAGTTGTAATCTGTCACAATGTGTCCCCACACTATACCTTTTTGTCCACACTTCTGTGCTTGCGAATGTTCATTTGTAATGAGTCCTTGGTTTGGTACAGACCTCTGGCTTCTGCTACACTCTCAGTAGTGGACCCTCACTGGGCTCCTCTTGGATAGCTTGTTGGATAGCTTCTGTGTCCTGGAGATGCTGCAGATTTGGATCTGTGGGACCAGCTCCTTCAGGCACTCCTGATGGAGTTGACGGGATAGATGTTGGAGTGGGCCAATTCAAAGCCCTGAATCTGAGCCTGAGAGGTATCTGGGCTGATCAGCCCACCGGCTCGCCCACTCTCACAACCTTGGGGCCAACTCAATTCTACTGAATGGTAAGAAAATTCTTTGAACCCTCTTGAACCACTTCCTGGGAATTT
This sequence comes from Acomys percivali, assembly GCA_907169655.1. Classification (NCBI taxonomy): domain Eukaryota; kingdom Metazoa; phylum Chordata; class Mammalia; order Rodentia; family Muridae; genus Acomys; species Acomys percivali. The sequence goes on from OU015751.1 coordinate 12,417,979, forward strand.
GATGAGTGTTAGTCTGAGGCTCCATAAGACTTAAGGGCAAGGGGTGCTGTTGCTCACACTCTTGGTGTCTGTCTTAGGGTTTCCATTGCTCTGAAGAGATACCATGACTAACTCTTACAAAGGACGGCATTTAATTAAGGCTGGCTTACAGTTTCAGAGGTTTAGGTCATCATGGTGGGAAGCATGGCAGCGTGTGGGTAGACATGGTGCTGGAGGAGTTGAGAGTTCTACATCTTGGTCCAATGTTTCAAAATCAATTTTTTTTTCCTAGAAGAAGCTTGAGGTTAGGAAAAAGAGAAGTAGGTTTGTAGGCTACCTGCCTCTTGTACCCACCATCCTGACAGCCTGGCTTGTTGGAGATGGCAGCTGTGAGCTGCTGGATAGCAGCAGGATGGTCGGTGCAGGGTGAGGCTTGTTTGTCTTTTATCACGGAAAAATTTAAGCAATTTCATCTTATCTTAGTAGCATGCCTTGAATCAGTATTTCCTAAGATATGTATACATCAGAATCCAGAGTTTGTTTTAAAAAGCTAACTTTCATCCTCTCCCAGAGTACAGTTCTTCATGTCTGAGGGGGCACCGGGGGCAGAGAGCTATGTCTTGAAAGCATTGAGCATCTACACGCCCGTGTGTGTGTGTGTGTGTGTGTGTGTGTGTGTGTGTGTGTGTGTGTGTGTTAATATGGACGGTTCCAGGACACATGAACCATGAGTAGGTGGTCGGAGAAGGTTAAATACTTCCAGGGGCTTTAGAGTCTTGTCTTCCGGGGTTCCCTACTACCCTGGGAGCTAGTGTTTCTGCCTCCTTATGAGGCCATCTTGAAATCTTTGCATCCAGGAGTGTAATTTCTGTGGGTCGAATACAGCGGCTTGTTGGATATGGTGGGCGAGCATACAGCTGTTCCTACTCATGTGAAGGGGAGAGCTGGTCTACTTTGCTGTATTGCCATTTAGAATGCATTCAGTTTTGTTTTTTTAAAACACAGTTTAGTGAGTTGATACAATAGCTACTAAGTATTTTATAAAATAGTTTAAAAACACAATCTTTTGGGGGGGCAATGGTGGAGTGGGGAAATGGCTTGGCTATTACGTGTCTGTAGAGCCTGATTTTGGTCCTTACAACCCACGACGCCTAGATGGATGCCGTGGTGGCACGCACTTATAATTCTGGTGACCAGGAGGAGGCAGCAGGTGGATCTATGGGCGCGTATTGTCCAGTTAGCCTCATCTGTTTGGTGAGTTGCAAGCCAGTGAGAAATCAAAAAATAAAGTAGATGGTGCCTGAAGTATGGCAGCTGAGGTTGGGTGGCTACTGTCTGCACATACATAAACATGTGTGCGCACACCCCCAATCCACACCATGCAAAACACTTTTCATTATAGAAATTTAAAAAACAATATGAAGAAAACATTTTTTTTGTTGTTGATGTGGTGGTGGACGGTGGTAATAGGAGTCAAATCCAGGACTTTGTATATGCTAGGCACTTCCTACCACTAAGATAAGCCCCCAAGCTCTAGAAGAGAATTTCTAAAAAAAGAAAAAAAATATGTATGAGTGCTTCATCTGTGTGTACACGTGCAGGCCAGAAGAGGGCATCAGATCACATTATAGATAGTTGTTAGCCACCATGTGGGTGCTGGGAATTGAACTCAGGTCCTCTGGAAGAGCAGCCAGTGATCTTAGCTTCTGAGCCATCTCTCCAGCCCCTTGAAGAGAACTTTTAGAAGAGAAATAAGGTCACAAATAATCTTTGTCCTAAGAGCTGTCTCCACTTCCTGATTTGAATATGGTTATAGATTGCTTGTATAGGGGTTTTTTGTTTGTTTGTTTTTGTTTTTCGAGACAGGGTTTCTTTGTGTACCCTTGGCTGTCCTAGACTCACTTTGTAGACCAGGCTGGCCTCGAACTCACAGAGATCTACCTGCCTCTGCCTCCCGAGTGCTGGGAATAAAGGCGTGCGCCACCACTGCCCGGCTTGTTTTTATAGTTTTTGTAGTTGTTCTTATAGTTGTGATTGCCACTTTTCACCCATCCTTCTAACCTAACCTATTAACTACTTGCTTGTTGTATTTCTGAGCATGTTTTAGAAATACAATTTTATTATTTGTATTTGTAACACATTTGGTAAATAAAAACCCATTATTTGATTATAGATCAAGTTGTAGTGACTATGATTATTATATAATTTTAGGGGGACAATATTGAAGTGCATGGACAATGAAGAAATGGGGGTGATCTTGAAAGGGAGGTCAGTTTTCATGGGATGTCTGAGGCATGCTTCCTGAGGTGCTAAGCCTGTGTAGTCATCTCAGCTCTCAGGAACAAGCCAGGAGGCAGGGATGCTGCGGAGATACACATTTTCATAAACGAACAGAGCCTGTAAGTTATTTAAATCTGAAGCCCTGGTTTCTTTTTGGAATTCTGAATGAGTCTGGACAACAGTATCCTCAAGGGTTGGAGTAGAGTCCAGACTCTGATGTGGGGGCGGAGACACATCCCATCTGAGTTCAGGGTGGTATATTCCACCTTCCCCACAGGCGGGGGGGGGGGGGGGGGGGGGGGGGGGGGTGGGGACTTTTGGAGTCCTGTGAAAGTGCACAGGATCTTGGTTGTGGACCCCAGTATGGATGAGAAGCGTCTCAGTGAGAAAGTAGGCAAAAGACTCTGCTTCCACTGTCTCTGGTCCAATTGTCTTTCTCTCCTTTGTGACCTGGGGATAATGATGCCTCTCTTTGGGCTGCGGTGACTCACAGTTGGGGCTCTGTGAATGGTCTGTGTTTTTCAAGTGCATTTTCTATTTTACCCCCTGGCATTGAGCCCAGTGCCGGTTAATAGCTGAATCCGCCTGCCTCTGCCTCCTAAGTGCTGGGATTAAAGGCCTGTGCCACCACCATCCGGCTTGAGGGACAATTTTTTTAATTAGCTATAAGCCATGGGCCATCTTGTAGTTAGACTAGCACATATCCGTGTTTGAATATGATTTAAATTTTATTATTTTATTTATTTTCTTAGTTCCTCCAACTGGCTTAGGACTTTCAATCTTCTTGCCTTAGTTTCTCAAGAGCTGAGGGTTACAGGCAGGCACTACCCTGGCTACCATAAACATAATTTAAAAACCTGTCGTATGACATCATCCATTCACTCTGAAAAAATGAGACATCTTTTATGTTGGCTAGCTGAGTCTTTTTCAGGTGGCGAGAAATGACCCACTTTTCCCAGTACAGTGCTGGCTAGCAGTCAGGTACAGACTCATGGCTCACTCTTGCCACTGACACTCCATTTTGGACAGACTCTCAGGGCTTTGGGTGGGAAGCCCCTTCAACACCCCATTTAAGCCCCTGCCTTCCAAGTCTTCTGCACAGCACAAGCTGCAGACCCACCCATCCTTTGATTATCCATTTGGTTGGAGGCCGAGTAGGCACGGCGGCTCTCACTCCATCAGTGAGCGACATGGGTGGTATCGGCAGGAACTTGCCTCTGTGTGTACCTCTCCCAGGAGGATAGCTGGAGTGTCATGGCATTGGAGCATCCAGCACTTAGGAGAGAGAGAACCACATGCCCTCTTTCCTGGCCTCTGGGCAGTCAGATTGGCAGCATCCTGTATCCTGTGGGCTGGCTGGCAGCTCAGTTCAGGCTTTCTATACTACTTGAGTAGACCATACCTGGCGCCTGCTAGTGTTGACACCCTGTATTACATGGCAGCAGAGGGTACGCTATTCTGTGTAGTACCGTCTCATCACATTTTCCTTTTCTTCTGCCAGTGAGTCCAGGTCTCAGATTTCCTGCGACAGGGTTTGTGCCTGGTGGCTAATATTCTGGCATCGTGTGGCGTAAGGACACCTGTATGTCCAGATCTCAGCTGCTTTCAGAGTTGTTTCAGGGAATTATGGAGAACTGTGTACAATGTTTTCCTCAACTGTTGTAGTAGACCACTGATGTGTGCTTTGCTTTCTTCTCAGCTGGTCCTTTTCAAAATCATGTTCTTCTGAGATTTTGTTGTTGTTGTTGTTGTTGTTAAAAGTACCGTCTACAGCAAAGCCAATATTCCAGGAAGATTCTTGTTATTAACTGGTTGATTATAATGATTTAACTTGAGAAAGTTAGAAAGTTTGTTTGTGCAGAATCAGCCAAGTAATGTCTGCTTTAATACAGGTTTCTAAAAATCCATTTTTAGTTATTAAGTTTTAAAAGATTTTGTTTTATCCGTATGGATATTTTGCCTGCATCTGAACCTGTGTCTGTGCGCCATGTGTGAGTGGAAGCCCGAAGAGCATGTGGGATCCCCTCAAACTGGAGTAACAGACAATTGTCAACTACTATGTGGGTGCTGGGAATCACACCCAGGTCCTCTGGAAGAGCGGTCAATGCTCTTAACCACAGAGCAAGCTCTCGTGTGTGTGTGTGTGTGTGTGTGTGTGTGTGTGTGTGTGTGTGTGTGTGTGGTGTGGTGTGTATGTGTGTGTGTGTGTGTGTGTGTGTGTGTGTGGTGTGCGTGTGTGCATTTGTATATGTGCAGGCTATGGAGCCCACAGAGGTTTACGTTAGGTGTCTTCCTTAGTCACTCACCACCTTATTTTTTGGAACAGGATCTCTCTGTGAAGCTAGACCTCATTGGTTTGACACATTGGCTATTCATCTCCGGAGATCTGCCTTGGAGCAACCTCTGCGAGCGCTGGTATACATTGGAGGTCAGGGTATCCCATCTCAGGCCCTCTTGATGGTGTTGCAGGTCATCTGATTGAGTGGTTGCCCCATCTCTCTAGGGAGCTTTAAAATTAAATTTGCTGATATGGGGAAATGAAACACAGAATTATTGCAGATCTGTAGAGTTTTTATTATTGTCCCAGAGACTTCACAATTTGGGAAAATATTGTTTGTACTCATTGTCAAAAGAAGAAGACTGAGAAAATAAGGTGCTCTCAGTGAGTGAGCACAGGGGATGCATTATTTATGTAAACCATATTTGTCGCATCCGAAACCTAGCATTTCACAATAAAACATGATGGAAGTGGAAAATCGCCTCATTATAAACCACTTGATGGAGATACTGTTTAGTGTTTACAAGCACTTGCTGCTCTTGCAGAAGGACCCGGGTTCTGTTCTTGGAATCCACTTATTAGCTCATAGCCATCTGTAACCCCAGTTTCAGGGTATATGACACCCTCTTGTGGCCTTGGTGGACAGTGCACTTTATATGTAAGTAAGTATCTCAAGACTGAAAGTGCAAGGGTGGGAAAAGACATTTCACAGTGATGGTCACGGAAGAGAGCAAGGTGGCCACATATGTGTCAGCCACAACTGCCCAAGATAAAGAAGTATACAAGTCTTGGTATATATTTAATATGTATTTATCATATATTATATATGTATTAATAAAATAATAAGAAGGCATGTCTGTCTCTGTACAGTATATAGCTATTGTGTGTGCATATAAACCTAGCATCAGATACTGAACTATATAAAGTAGATGTTTATTCTGTTAAGGAGGACATAGGCAGTGGCATGATAGTCGGAGATTTCAGTACTCCACATTAACAATGAGGTTGAACAAGGAAGAGCGGTTCTTGAACGTAATCAATGAGCTATACCAGAGAGACTTGCAGAAAGCATTACTTTGTCAGCGCATCAGGATTTCCTAAAGTGCATAAGGAGCTTTCTCCAGGGTCGAACATGCTATTGTGTACCACACGACTATTCTTAGCAGGCTTGCGGAGGTGATAGTCACAGCAGTTGGCTTTTCTGACTGTAGTTGAATGAAGCCAGAGATCAATAGGTTGAGAAAAGCTGGAAAATTCACAAGCATATGGCAGAGAACAAGGCCCTCCCCAAGGACAGGGGTTTCCAGTGAGAGGCCACGAGGGAAATTAGAGGTGAAAATCAATATAGAGGGTCGTCTGTGGTCCAGGAGAGGCGGCAGGAGAGAAGTTTAGATCAGTGATGTCTACACTGAGGAAGAATGTAGAACTCCAATGAGTGGCCTGACTGATAGCCCTGGGAGCAAGAAAAAGGAAAAAAAAAAAAAGAAAACAAACAATGAAACAAAACCAACCAAGAAAGATTAGGACATAAACAAATGAAATAGAGAATAGAAAACTAAAGATCAAAGCAAGCGACATTCCCCCCCCCCCCATTGAGGACAGTAAAATAAAAACTGTATTAGCTACCTTCTCATGAGAAAAACCAGGTGTGTGAGACGAGATATTACAACAGATGCTACAGAAGCAGAAAGGTCATAATAGGGTACCTTGAGCAGTCATTTACCTTGAAGATTGTGGAAATCTATAATCTGCTGAGACAGGATTATGAAAAAATTACACTATTGGAATAGATTTAATAAGGCGATTAAATTAGGATTAAAAACAAACCAACAAAACCTTTCCAACAGAAAACCCCAAGATGAGTTGGCTTTAACTGAGTTAAGCTTCCAGAAATTTTAATTGGCAATGACCTCAAATTCTTTCATAATCAACATGGAGGAAATACTTCCAACTTACTCTGGCAGAAGGCATTATTGTGAGACCAAGCCAAGCAATGGTATTGCAGAAAAACTGTGGACCAGGGACCACTGGCCCTAGTGTAGATCACTACGAAATTTGGGCTGATGGAATTCAACAGTACATCAAAAAGTTCACGTGTTGTGACCACATGAGATTCATTCTTGAAGTGCAGGAATGGGCCGGCATATGAGACTCACTATGATACTTTCTTTAAAAAGAAAAAAACAAAAACAAACAAACAAACAAACAAAACAACACCTCACATTGAAAGACAGCATACAATTGTCTCAAGTTGGTACAGAAAAATGCATTTGAGAAAACCAAGTTCTCTATTACAATAAAACATCCAAAAGACTAAGAAGCAGAAGGAATGATCCAAATGTAATGAAGGCCACATGTGAAAACAAGAGAGAGAGAGAGAGAGAGGGAGAGAGAGAGAGAGAGGAGAGACAGAGAGAAGGGAAACGGAGAAGCAGCGTGGGAGAAACACCATAGCCAAAGTTATAATCAGTGGTGAAAAACTAATGTTTTCCTGCTATGTTCAGGAACTATCTAACATTCTCTCTCTTGCTACCTTGACTTAATGTAGAACTAAAAGTTTTCACCAGAGCAGTCAGGCAAGAAAAAGGCTTCAAAGCTGGAGAGCATCTAGCCAGGGAAGGAGTACACCCAAATGGTCTCACCTGAGATGGTTTTATATTTAGTGAACTTTACTGAGCACATATACACATATGCGTGGTCAAATATGGGACACCAGTGTTCCTGTGAAAGTCAGTCCCCACTTTCCACTCAATTGTGGAGAATGTCCTGTCCATTGGCTAGATCCGGGTAGGGGTTCGAAGTTTATTGCGCGAATTGTTTGTGTTTCTTTATATGGGTACATACACTTACAGAGGCCTGAAGAGGATACTGGTTCTCCTGAAACTGGAGTTCCAGATAGTGGTCCAGTGTGCATGCTGGGGAATGAACTGGGGTCCTTTCTCCGCAAGAGCAGTACATGCTGTTAACCACTGAGCCTTCTCTGCAGCTCCTGGAAGTGCGGTTCTAATGTTGGGAGATGAAGGAACAGCTGAGTGCTGCACACTCGCTGAGCACCACTGTGTATGCAGTAAGCACCACTGTATACACAGTAAGCACCATTGCACTGCACACTTAAAATAGTTAAGATAGTAAATTTTATATTACATCGTTTTCCCTATAAAACAAAATATCCTGGGTTTTTTTTTTTTTTCCTTCAGACAAAACCGATTTGCTGTAGCAAATTCTTTGTATGCTTCCAGGATCTTTGAAAAAGTTTACTGTTATTTTTAAGTTAGCATTATGAAGTACTAGGCTTTCTTAATTTAGCTTCACACATTCTTTGTTTTGATGATCCTCCTGTCTCCCATTGCTTGTATTCACGCTCTGTCCACCGCTGCCCCTGTATTCCCTTTTCCACTCCCCTATGTTCTGTTACCCTCGTCCTTAAAGCTGCCTTTTCCCTCTTTTCTGGACCCTTTTCTAGTTTTTTGATCTCTGTCCAAACTTACATTTCTATAAATTAGCAGCTAGGATCTGCATATGAGGCAGTATGGGTATTTGTCTTTCCGGCCCTGGGTTACTTCACTTAATATAATATTTTCTAGTTACATTCATTTTTACAAAGTAAAAGGCACTTTGAAGAGTTCACCCATGACTAGTTTAAAAGATGGAGGAAATTCTGTTCTTTGTAAGGATGAAGGCATGGTTGCTATGAAACCTGAGCCCTGAGGATTTCTTCTGGGGACTAGCTGGAAAGCCCACCTTCCTAAAGGCAGCCCCCTGTGGTAGGTAACAGCATTTGCATTCAGGCCTGAGGAGCCCACAGCAAGAAAAGGAATTCAGTAGTGTTTTAAGCTCTGGAATCCAAATGTGCAGAGTAGACATTTCTTTCAAAAACGAATATTTGAGATGGTTTTGTGTGACTTGCAGTTTAGAGAGCCGGCTCCGAGTTCCACGGCTAACAGTCTTAACAGACCCACTTGCTCAGATTTCCATATTTTTAAAGTAGACTATCATGGTTTGGCCCAACCGCTGAGCTCAGTTTTTGCTGGCTTGCACATTCCTCCTGGTTACACTGCGATCTTTACCTCCACTGGAAAGTATGCTCCGTTTTCAGCATTTATTTTAGGCTGCTTGGCTTAAAGCGGCCCTCTTTAGTCTGGAAGCATGGGTGTATATGTGGGGTCTATGTTATGTATCCAAAAAAAAAAAAAAAAAAAAAAAAAAGTAGAAAAAAAAGTTACGATACAGATACAAAACATTAGCGATATGACAGACCTCAGACATGGTGTGATGACCAGCACACAATATAACTAAATCCTCCAGAATTGATAAGGATGCTTCTGGCTGTATATGTATGTTTCCATATGCAGTTAGACATGACATATGTGGCTGTGTGTGCCCAAATACAAGTCTAGATATATTATAATTGGATTGTGTCTCTAACATTTAGTTTTAGCTCCTTGTACCTCCAAATGTGACCTCACTGGAGATGGACCTCACTTGCAGAGGTAATGAAATTGATGTATTAGGGTGGGCCTGTAAAACATGGCAAGCATGGCTGTTGAGCTATGTGTGGAGGGAAAGCAGTGTGAGAGACTCAGGAAGAGCCATCTGTAGACAACTGGCACGCCACTCTGACCCGTCTCTCTCCTGGCCCCAAGAAAGAACACCTGTTGACACTTTGGTTTTGGGTTTATACCTTCTAGAATTTTTTTTCACCTGGTTTTGTGGTCCTTACCTAATGGTATTTCTAATGAACCAGAGTAAACGTATATTACTGTTACACTACAAACCAGGATATGCGTGTTTAGCAATATTGATTCATGCTTAGATATTTTATTTTATTTTAGGGTCTCTTTATTGTTGTTGTTGTTGGTAATTCATGCCTGCTTTCCTACATAACTGATATGTGAACTTAACTGCTTGTGACCTTAATCATTCATTCTTAAAAAAAGTTATTTGGGAAGTTTAGGAGAATTAGTTTGCTCATAATAACCTCTTAAAAAAAAAGAAGTGAGCTTATGGGATTGGTGGTGGGTGAGAGTGCTCGCTGTCTAAGCATGAAGAACTCAATTGGGGTCTTCAGAACTCCCATAAAAGTTGTGTGTGCTTATAGGACAGCATTGGCATGAAGGGCGGGCAGAGACACAAGAATATCTGGGCTTTGCCTGGCCTCCAGCCTAGCTGACAGACAAGCTTCATATCCAGTGAGAGATCCTGTCTTAAGGGAATTAGGTAGAGAGACACACAGGAAGGTGCTAAACATCCTTTTCTGGCACTGTTCCCCCCTCCCAGCCCCCCCCCCCCCCCGCATTCCCCCAATCCACTTCTTAATTTCTCAAGAGAGAAATTAAAATCACACGTGAGCATGAATCAGTTAGATGTGGAAAGTGGACTCTGGGCCTTTGACCCTATTTTGCATAATAAACCTCAGACTTCCTCACTGAGGCCTGTCCATGTTTGCATTATCTGTAGCAGCAGCCGAGCCCCACTGGCAGATCAGAAAGGCAGAGTCAGAAACAACCCACCCAATTCCATCCAGCACCAAAAAAAAAAAAAGTCTCAAAAGTCCACATGTTGAAATTAAATTTTGTGAAGATTGGAAACAGATGTGTTCAGATGGCCAGTTTTTCCACTGCCCTTGGTACCACTGGATTGTGCTCATTTTGCCCTCAGTGGGAAAGGCATGGAATTCAGTGTCTGGTGAGGTTAGTGTGGTGGTCCCCAGCTCCACCCCTCCACCCCTCTCTGCACCGTTCGAAGTGTCTGGGGTGTCTGTGGAACACTGGATGGTTGGGGAAAAGAAGTTAGTGGTGAGGAGGAAGGCTACTTTTCTGAGACATGGATTTGTGTTGTCTCTGAGAAGTGCTCGTCTTGAGTGGAAAAGGGTTCTGTAGCTCCTTGAGTTTTTAGACATAAGAATGGATGGCTTTAGGGCTGGAGAGATGGCTCAGAGGTTAAGGGCACTGACTGCTGTTCCAGAGGTCCTGAGTTCAGTTCCCAGCAGCCACATGGTGGCTCACAGCCATCTACCATGTGATCTTCTGGCATGTAGGTGTACATGTATGCAGAATAATAAGTAAATAATTCTAAAAAAAAAAAGAATGCGTTTTGTGAAACTGGACTGACAAGTGGTTTTCAGTTTCGAAAATGAGAGCAGGCCTGTTGAGACGGCTTAGAGGGCAAAACGCTTGTTTCGAAAGTTCATATCTCCAGCCCCATCTAAGAGCCAGGTATGGTGGCATGCATTGGTGACCGCAGCACTGGAGGAGGGGCAGAGAAAGCTGCGTGGAATCCAAGGTCTCAGAGGCCAGGCAGTCTGGCCAGTTGATGAGCTCCAGATTTGGCGAGAGACATTGCCTCAAAAAAGTCAGTGGAGAACAATAGATGAAGTCACCGATGTCGACTTCTGTCCTCCACGCCTACATGTATGGGCAAGTGCACACACCCTCACAGTGCATGCACACATGAACACACACATACATGCAAACAACCCCCCCCAACTCACACTCTTACACATCCATGTTCAGACAGAAGTGCACACACATACAAACCCATGAAAACAGAGCTGTTACGCTGGTGCTTGTACTTTTCAGTCATACTGAAATGTCTGATAGTCTAGGAATTCAAACATGCCCAGGTATGTCATGTAAAAGGTTTTCAAGTGTTGTTCAGTGTTAGACTTTATAAAGTGTTTGGTGTAATGAGGAACCAAAACCATTCAGAAATGTTGACTTAATATTCATTGATGAACTTCAGTGGTCAGTTCCAAGAATGAATGTCATGTTTATAATGTAGCCAGTTCAGGGGTTCATTGTGTTTATGAACCAGACACTTTAAGGGTACTGTATTTTTGGGCAATAGAATTATTCCTCACCATGCATGCCCTTATGAATATCTGCTCTGAGGAGAGTTTTCAAATCCACAAGGTTTTCAAAAATATTATAAAATATTCTAATTATTCAGTTCAGATTTTTTGTTTCTAGCATTTGAATTGTGAGGAATGAGACACATGTGAAATGTAGACAGAAGGTGCAGCTTAACGCATGATCTCTCGGGCTGGAGAGATGGCTCAGCGGATAAGAACACTTGACTGATCTTCCGGAGGTCCTGAGTTCAATTCCCAGAAACCACCCTGGTGGCTCATAACCATCTACAACGGGGTCTGATTGCCTTTTCTGGTGTGCATGAAGACAGAGCACTTATATACAAATGATCTTTTAGTCAGAAGAAGAAGAAAATACAGCACACAGCCTAGCCCTGCTCCCTTCATACCCATCCCGTAACCTCTGATGATTACAGCCTCTGCCATTTTGAGGTAGTATCCTTTGTCTCAGGATGGTCTTACTGTGTGCAGGGATGTGAATTCCTAAGTACTCTGCCTGGTTTTAGTCTGCATAAATACAGTTCTGTAATAATCCACGATTCGTTACGTCTGCCTCTGCTCATTCTGAACTTGAGATTCGTGCATGATGCTGTGTGTAGCTAGTTTATTCACAGACTTTCATGATATTTACTCTTGTCCTAACACAGTGACCTCTGGCTCTTCCTTGAATCGGTCCGCAGGGTTCTCTCCTGTCTAAACTGGCGTGTTTACTGTTGCACATTTGTTCTTTTGTGTTTGAAATATTCCAACACATAAACATGCTAGGGTTAGTTTGTTTCACTGTGGTCAGCCCTTTCTGTCATATTTATCTTTGGCTGCTGGGGACGAAGCAGCTGTGAATGTTCCCTCCCGTACACAGCTGTTTGGAGGCTGATCTCTCTCGGTTCCTAAGAGGGGTAAAACAAGGTACGTGCCAAGAATATGTTTAGCTTTAGTGGACACTGTTTATTAATTTCCCAAAGGGTCACAGTGCCTTGCACCCTCTTTTTAAAAGAAGAATTTTCAGCCAGGTGTGGTGGCTCAACCTGTAAAACTCCCAGCACTGGAGTGCTGGAACTGGAGGACGGCTACAAGTTTGAAGTCCTGAGCCTGGGCTTTAGAGAGTTCTGGAATAGCTTGGGCTGTGGAGTGAGGTGCTTTCTCAAACACAGCTTGCTCTAAAACAAAGCAAGACCTGCTATTTGCTCAGTAAACTTGCCAGTCATGAGGAGTGCTGCCAGCCTTCTTCGTCAGAGCCATGTCACGAGTGCACAGGTGCTTCCTCATGGTTTAACGCCCTTGTCCTTGATCAGGGATGAGGTTCGGCTTCTCTTCATGTCTTTAGGCTGTTTGGATAGTCACCTTGGGAAGCACACTGCATTTATTTATATAACATTAGCTTACATTGCCCTAGTGTCTGGCTCTTTGGCATCTGGCAGAGAGTCTGCTAACGGGGTGATGTGTTCTCACATTACTCTCCCCAGAATTAGCACTTATTCTCATGGAAAATACTTTTGATGGAAATCCTCACCAACTCAGTTCTCTGTTCCCCTGTTGGTTGCTGGCTTAGCAATCCTTCACTTTCTTGGTATTTTCTGAGCATGTGTGTGGATTGTGTGTGTGTGTGTGTGTGTGTGTGTGTGTGTGTGTGTTATTATGGCCAGGTTTTCCAGTCAGTTATCCACAGTGGGAAGGGCTACATTGTTTGTTCTGCTATTAATTGAAAGTGGAATTTCTAGGCTTGAAAAATAAGATGATTCGCATTTTCTACTAATTTTGGATATTTAGAGAAAGCTGGGTATGGTGGCACACTCCTGTAATCCCAGCACTCGGGAAGGTAGAGGCAGGCAGATCCCAGTGAGTTTGAGGCCAGCCTGGTCTACAAAGTGAGTCCAGGACAGCCAAGGCTACACAGAGAAACCCTGTCTCGGAAAACAAAACAAAAAACAACAAAACAAAACCATACAAACCCCCAAACCAACACCCTCCCAAATCAAACACCCTCCCCCAAATTAGAGAAAATGTCAACAGATATTAACATTTAGAGAAAACAAATTTTAAGGGAATTTAATTAAAACTTTATCTGTAGTTTTGTCACAAAATAGTTCTTGGCTTTTCAGAAATTTCTTGTAAGATGAGAGCACTTACATTTTTGGCTTCTACTTTACAATGCTATTTCTTGATGTTTTACAAAAATTAAACTGGGTGTGGTGGTCCACTCTTTTAATACCAGCGCTTGCAAGGCAGAGGCAGAACTCTGTGAGCTAGAGGCCAGCCTGTTTTACCAAGATTGTGTCATGACAGACAGGGCTGTTACACAGAAAAAGCTTGTCTCTGATAACCAACCAACCAAAGAGCAGCAGCCGCAGAAGCGACCACAGCAAAGCAACGCAAAGCAGCAGCAACAAACCCTGAAAAGCTAGAGCCAGTGTTTTTAAGTTAGGGTTGAGCTTCCAGGAGACCCAATAGAGAATCAAGAGCTGTATTTGTTTGTGTATAACAAAGACGATAAGGACAAAAGCAGGTTCTTCCACTGCAAAGTCTTAAATATCAAATACCTTTAAATATCAAAGACACTCCAAGGATGTGTTAGGGTGTCAGCTTGTATCCCTTTAAATGTAGGTGTATTCGAACATTATTCGTGATTAAGGCTTATAAGAGATTTGTGCCTGGTAATGGTGGCACATGCCTTTATCTCAATGTTTAGGAGGCAGAGGCAGGTGAATCTCTGAGTTCCCTGCCAGCCTGGATTTACATAGTGAACTGCAGGTTAGACAAATCTACACAGTGAGACCTTGTTTCCAAAACCCAAACAGTAACAGAACCATAGAAAAACATAACAAAACCCCCCCCACTTACCACCACCACCACCAAAACAAAGTAAAACAAACAAACAAACAAACAAAAGCAATAAAACAAAACAAAATTCTAAAAAATATTAAAATAGAGACTTTTGAGTTTGCTGTGTCCTTGGGACACTCATGTCCGTGGCCGCCAGCTGACTGGATGTGCTATCATGACTCCTTTATTAGCTAGCAAGGCTTAAGATTGAATATTCGTTTGGCTTAGTTGGATTATGTCCATTGGGAATTGCCACTGTGTCCCGTGTGGCTTCTTAGGCTAATCGGTTCTCTGATCTAGTTAGTGTCATTCTCCCTATGGTGAGCGGCCACGCTTCTGCAGCTCACTGCTGCCCCGAGGCATAGTGGGGTCTACTGCAGACAGAATTACAAATTGTTCAAGCCAGGGTATACAATTTAAATGCTTACAGTCTCCCCAATTTTATTATTGGCAACAAGCACAGATTACGGAAATGTTTGGTACATAATGTCCCAGCAGCCACAGTGTTTTCCTGATGAAGGAAAGACTCTCTTGATGTTGCTACGGACTCCCTTATCAATAGTTTCAGATGCCCAAAAAAGTCCATATTCCAGTTTTTCCACCCAGAGAATATGTAGATTATTTTTTTAAAATGACAGTCTTAAAAAAAATTCTGTCCTTCTTCTGCCTCATAAATGTAGCAGCTTTGATTTTTATTTTTGATATTTAAAGAGTGAGTTATGCTTTCAAATGTGCTTTGCTAAGTTGGCATTTGGATGTGTAATGGAGGCTTCTTATTTCCTTCATTGGGACACATTTGTAATACGGTGAAGTAGATCTAAAATGAACAGATTCCCCAGGTACCTCATATCCAATCCTCCCCTGATACTCACACTTTATATTAGTCAATGAACCATAAGGTCCATCCTTCCTCCAGGTTTCCTTCGTTGGTCTTGACTCACCCCTTCCCTTCCCTTTCTCTCTGTTTTCCTCTTTTCTTCTGCTTTCTCCATCCTTTTCCTTTCTTTATCCTAGAATTCAGCCCAGGACAACACATTGTGCTGTCATGTGACCCAGGCTCCCCCTGAGCTGTGACTGTCCTCACATTTGCCTTGTTCCAAATGAGCTGTCAGTTCTGAGGCATCTTGGCTGGGAACTCTGTGAAAGAACCTTGGCTGCAATGTGTGTGATTCTCTCTTCTTTCTTTTTCTTTCTTTCTTTCTTTCTTTCTTTCTTTCTTTCTTTCTTTCTTTCTTTCTTTCTTTCTTTCTTTCTTTTTTGTTGCCTTTCCATAGGTCATAAAATGGCATTCTCACAAGGGGACACACTGTGGGCGTGACCCGTGACCCGTTCCTAGTGTTGAAGGTCTTGGTTGCCCGGCTGGAGTAGTGTGTTTTTGGTTTGTGCAGCTCTGATGTCATAGAGGCTGGACTGCAGTTGAGCCATAGGTGTTTGCTAGACTTAGGTCATTACTGTTTCCCATACTTTATCTCTCTGATGGTTCAAGTTTTGATCCTTGTGACCTCCGGGGCTGACTTCTTTGTCCCTTTGTACACCGTCATCGTTAGGGATTCCTTTGTTTGGTTTCTGAGCACGTTTCTTATTTTGTGGCATTATATAATATTCCAGGTTCCGTTGCTCAAAGGAGGCATCGTGCCTAGATGGGAGAATTGGCCTTAGAGCTGGGATCTGGTGCCCTCATTGCTAATGGGATGTCTTCCTTTAGGCCCCTCCAGGCTGATGCAGCAGAGAGAGAGAGAGAGAGAGAGTTTGCATAATAGTGCATGTCTATAAACTGTTCTATAAGGATTTGTGATAGCCTCCATCTGTAACTAGAGTCAGCCAAACATGACATATAAGAAGGCGCCGACTCTAATCTCCCACGGTGTAGATCACTTGAGCTTTCTCCCTGGCTCCCAACAGTGGTTCCCATGATCTGCATTCCTTTGCTGTTTAACTCAGGATGCAGAATGTACTGGCCTTGGGGCTCTTCGCTAACACCCCATGAAAAACAGTTATATCAGCTCAGTGCATGAGTTCTTTGCCTTAAAGCTACACATTTTACCTCCATCTGGTGACACTTAGGTTAGCATCTCTGTCTTTCCCCTTCACGGAACTTACATTTCACACATTTGGTTAGTTTCTTTCATTAGTTCTTTCCTGTTCCGAAGTCGACAACCCCGTTAGCAGTGATCTCTTACATCATGCAGACATTAAGGCTTGCCCTGTGCCCTGTGGGTTTTGACAAGTGCACAATGCATCAATGTAATAATTGTTGAGTGTGTAGCCTTTTAGCCTGGCTCTTTTTACCTAGCTCTGTGTATTCAAGGACCAGTCACTTGCATTTCACTTGAATTTATACATTTCTTTCCCCAATCCTGCCCTCATCTGAGTAACATTCTGTTGTATGGATGAGAGTATTTTGTGTATGTGTGTGTGTGTGTGTGTGTGTGTGTGTCAGGGGCACATCTACTCATTTTCACATGTATGTGGAGGACAGAGGACAGCTTTATGGGCCTCTGTTTTCTCTTTCCACCTTCACATGGGTTCTGGGGTTTGAGCCCAGTCAGCCAGCTTGTGTGGCAAGCTCCGTATGCACCAAGCCCTCTCTCTGGCCCTGATGGTACATGACTATTAGTTATGACCCCCAATTTGCACAGTAAATGTCTTCAGTTTTTTTTTTCCTAACCCAAATTCTGTATCCTTTGACCATTTTTTTTTCTAATTCCACCCACTCCATCAACCCTGGCCCAGGAAATATCCATTTTCTTCTCTTTTTATAAATGTGACACTTTTGGATTCTGTAACTGAGATAATACAAACTTTGTCTTTTAGTGACATTAGGAGCTTAATAATTGCACAGAGAGCTGACATTTAAAGTATAATTAAACATTGCTCTTATTTTGGGCTAGAAATCAAGAAATTCATTAATCTCCTATTCCTGAAGCTCCCTTCCCATGTGTCCTTAGGAGATTTATGATTGTCTAGAACTCAGCTGAATGTCATATGCAGACAGTATCACGAAAGGACACACAGACCCTTCTGTCTGTTCTTGATCGCATAGATAAAATAATTTTAAAAAATTGCCTCAGAGGACAATTTTATTGGAGTTAGTGAGAGAAAACAACAGGGCAGGATGTTGTCTATCTAAGTGGCTGCTGGGAGGAGGCCGGTGGGATGGGAGGAGAGGGAGAGAGGGAGGGAAGGAAGGAGGGAGGAAGGGAGGGAGAGAAAGAGAGAGAGGAGGGAGACCTACTTTCTGAATGGAAAGTCAGATTCTCTTTTTAGCAGTCAGAAGTTAGGGCAGGTTGAATAGTAGAAGCCTACAGGCAGCTACTTGGGTGGGGCTAGAGTGGGTGACATCACGGAGACTGAGGAAGCCCTGAGTATCTGTGCAAAGTGGGGAAGAAAGGAAGCTTATCCAGTGAGTCTGTTTTTGAGGGAGGGCTGGGAGAGGTGGTAATTATAAAGCTCATTAGGGAGTGGTTACTGCCCCTGTTTTCCTGTCTTCAAGTGTGTTATATTTTTATGTTTTTTTTTTTTCTACCTTCTGGCTTTAGGCAGTTGAGGTTGTGAAGCAGGATTTTCTTTTTATGGCGAGAGGTCTCCAGACGCCTCTGAACAAGGGGCTGCATCAACCTCTGACCAGGCTATTTGTAAAAGGGCGTGCTGACCACGGATCATGTGATTTGCGTCAAAGGCTATCACCGCACTGGTTTTTATAGGTCTCAAAAAAGGTCTCCACTGTCGACATCAGGAGGGACACTTATCCACCATGATTCTGGCTGGTTATACCAGAGGAAGCTTATGTTATGATGTGTATGCAAATTCGGGAATTCTCATTGATAATGACCGCTCTCCTGTACTTGTGACAACAGGTACTGTCTCTGTGATGATCTTTAGTGTATAGAACATGACATTCAGACACGGGAAGCTGGGTGGCTGTACTTTTTGTTGTTATTAAAAATGTCCTACATTTGGTGGGCCTGGGAGGGGCAACCAGGGGCAACAGGTCTTTATGATGAGCAAGCATGGGGCGGAGAGATGGGAGAAAAAGAGAGACACATCAGTTTATGCGCTACGAAGAGAGGAGGAACTGTGAGGAACAGCCCGACGTGAATTGTCTTGCTGCCACCTAGGTCTGGGATGATGTCTGTGGCTCTTGTTACCACCAAAGGCCACATGGACGTCTGTGGTCTGGGCTGCTGTCTGAGGCCACATTGATGTCTGAGGACTGCACTGATCTGGCCTTGCCCCTCACTAGCCACTGGAGGGTGGCACCAGTGGGTTACTAGCAGCCATGGGAGAGCTATCCCTGCCCCCTCACCAGATGAGGCATTCTGGAGAGTCAGCCTCCACCTTCCCTGCCCCCACACACACCTTGCCTGAGAAGTCCAGGAGAGCTGGCCCTGGGAGAGTGGGTTCAGGAAAGCTGGCCAACTCAGGTACCACTCAAGCCCAGATCTGTGCCACCTGTGAGCTGCTGGAGTGCATGTGCACGGAGGGGCTGGTCCTGCAGAATCAAAGCTGCAGAATCTCCATGAGTCAGGGCAACAGCAGGCTCTCTGAGAGGAGTCTCGGTGAGGGTCTAGGATGGATGGTATAGGAGAAGGCAGAGGCTTTGAACCAGACCAGTGACTCATTGCAATGGTCGTTTGCAAGTAAAGCTGTTTGGGCAAAAGGGTATATATATATATATATACCGTGTGACACCGTGACGTACTGTAGCTTCCATGACAGGATTTTTTTCCCCTTTTCTTTTAATTTTATTTTTTTATTTTCTTTGCAAGGGTGGAGGGCAGATATGGAAGGGCTGGGAAATTAGTAGGAATGGGGTTGCGTGACATGAGATTCACAAAGAATCGATAAAACTTAGGAAAAAAAAGCTTTACATTCAGCTGCCTTTTGCTACATTATCTGGAATCTATCTGTTTTCCCACTGGGTTGGGAAATTAAATTGTCTTCTGCAATTAAATTGACTTTGCAGGGCTGGCATATCTGCTGCACTTTGTTAGTAGGTTTTTTTCAACAAATGTGTGAATGACACTGTGGTCTTCTTGGGAGTGTTAACCCAAATTAAGACCTTACAGTGAGAGAAAACACTTTTGTCCTTGTTAATGTGGTTACGTATATAGACTATAAAGTTCAGCTATAATTACTGGGTCTCTTGAAAGTTCAATTCTAACTTTAAGGGACTGACTCTAATTTTTTTTTTAAAACACCAAGAAATCATATTGCCAGACAGAAGCTCACTTTTATGCTCACTTCATAAGAATTTCTGGATAGCCAAGAACTAGTTTGTTAACAAAACCACAGATAAAGTTCCGAACAAATTCCTTCAAAGCTCATTTTCTTTAAAAGTTATTATCTGATGATACCCTTCTATCTAAACATTTAAGACTAAGAGTAGAAAAACAGGAATCCCTCTGTTTTTTTTTTTTTTTAAAGAATTTGAGAGATCCCACTTTCATTCAGGATAGCAGACCAAGCAGCATAGACCTGCCCATGGTGGTTGCCTGGAAAACCCAGGCATGACTTTGAATGTCCATCTGATCAGAAGAATTAGAAAAACAGGAGTGAAAAACTGCCAAGCAGCTGGTAAGGAGCCAAGGACTGATGAAGGGGAGAATGCTATTTCAGAGGACCTTGTTTGAATTGTTCGATTTGACTGCAAAGTCTTTTACGTACATGTCTTTTTCTATCACATATTAATTAATATTTTACTGCTTAAATCTGCCATGTTTGTTTCTCCTTATGCTTTGTGCCTGGTTAAGAGCTTAGGTAAATGTGTAAATGCGGAACTCATTATTTTTAACTTCTGATTTCAGGGTAAATATTTAATTGAGTCTTCCTTTCAAATATATAAAAGTCCTAGTAAGAAGTAAATCACATAGTGGGGAGTGAAAAATAAACTACTTTAGCTAGGATGGTTTATATTTAGAGTAATTAAACATTCCTCTGTGTGTGTGTCAGGGGAGAGGGGTATGTGCATGTGAGTGCAGTGCTTTTGGAGGCCAGAAGAGGGAGTCAGATCCCCTTGGAATTGGAGTTACAGTTAGCTGTGAGCCACCCAATGTGGGTGCTGGGAACCAAACTCGGGTCTTCTTCAAGAGCTCTTAACTACTAAGCCATCTCTTTGACACCTCCAGCGTTAACCCTGCTCCCTTTATTTTAATACCTTCCCATAAAAGCTTCTGATTTTGATCCTGTCCTTGCGATACCCTCATGGATGTTGACTCTTGACAACTGAAGAGAGAGGAGGCTATTAGTCCTGTTTCTAAGTGTCTGACCTAGGATGTAAGTGGCACATTCCAAAGTGTAGCCTGTTGTCCATAGCTCTGATTGGATTCATTGTTAATCTCTCACATCATTGACCACACAGCATGTTGAAGAGTACAGCTACTGCCAGGGGAGGATGATGTTGGAACATCAGGGAAGATAGGCAGAATTTCCCTTCTCATCACTGAGATCATACAAAGAGAAGCTGAGGTCTATGGAATGTGTGCGTCCTCTGTATGTCAATCCTTGGTGAGCGTAGCAGATGTCTCCTCCCTTCTCACAGCAATGAGCTTCTGCTTTATGTCAGGGGAGTTCCAGTGAGTGACGATTTGGGTCACTGAAGTCTCTCATGTGAAACTGAGTGTTGGCCTGGAATCTCTGGAACTCAGACAGGGCCAAATGGGTTTTAATCATTATTGGAAATGGGTGAAACTGGTGAGCAGAGTGGCTTCAAAGCCTTCCACTCCCTTGGAGGCAATGAAGAATATTTTACCCCCTGCGTTATTACCAGAAGGGATCAGTTTCATGGAGAGGGAGCACTTTCTCAGTGTGGTGAGTGGAACCATCCTTGGAAGCCAGGTCGTGCTGGAAGGAATAGTGTGCTTTAAAGATGTTTAATCAGGCAATTCCCACATTATAGGATGATGAAGCCTGCTTGTAAGCTTTGGAACTGCTATTTAGAGTTGGGCAATGGTTAATATCGTGACAAATTATTAACTTGAGATGACTGTAAAAGCTTATACCTCCTAGGTGGTGCTCAAAATTCTCGTCTCTTCTGACTGAATGGAGCCTTGACTGTGACCGATGTTTTACTGGCGCGGGTGGAGGCATGCAAGAGGAAAGTGATAATTTTTTTTCTTGCAGTTTTTCAGAAATGTTGAAATTGCATTGCTAAATATAAAACAAACATGTCAGTTTTATCATGTGGTGAGGCATTTTGTGTAAAGGGAAAATGTCTGTTTAATTTGATTGAAAGATTTGATTTTCGTAAAGCAACTTGCAACTTGGCTAACAGGATGTCGGGGAAGAAGAAAACTTTGGTCATGACGTGTTACTTACAAAACCCTGGTGCACAGACAGCAGACTCTTGACTTCTCCAGTGACAGATTTTTTTTTCCTTTAGAATGAGAAGGGTGGGATGGCTCAGTGGGTAAAGGTCCTTCACCCCAAGCCTGATGACCTGACTTCAATCCCCTGACCTGAATGTGGAAGGGGAGAACCAATTCTTGTAAGTTGTCCTCAGTCATCCACACATGTGCTGCTCTCCCCACAAAGCCACAATAATTGTTAGACCAAGAAGGAATATGCTGGATCATTTGATGAAGGCAGGCAGGCAGGCACCTTGGGGGATTTGTATTGAATCACTTTTTCTGCTTGCTTATGATTAAAAAAAAAAACCATTAAAATATCACGTCAGTATTACTTGTTACCAAATCAAGTAGTGTGTCTGCAGATATTACGAAAACAAAACAAAACAAAAAAAAAAAACCAACCAACCAACTAAACAAACCACAAGCCACAGCAGTATTAAATTACTGAATATACAGGGCAGAGAACACTACCCCAGGCAAGGGGCCGCTTTTCTTCTAATGTCGGCTTCCTTGAACTAATACCTGGTGAGCGTTAGTCATTTCATCCTTGTCGTGTCCAAAATACCCAAGAGAAGGAATAAAGGAGGGAAGTTTTATTTTGGTTTACAGTTTGAGAAACCGCAGTCCAGCATCACTGGCGTCACTGATTCTGGGCCCGTGATGTTGTTGAGGTAGATCTTAACAATGTAGGGGGCGTGCAGAGGAGAGGAAGGCTCCTCCCATCCTGGGCAGGCCGGAGAGGGAGGAGAAGGGACTGGGACCAGGTGCAGTACTTCAGAGAGGGGGTCCCCAATGCCTAACATTTCCAGAGCCTCTCAAAATAGCGCCACCTGCTGGAGACTGGGAATCCAGCACAGGCGCCTACCGGGGAAAGGCTCCTGGTGCAAGACTTCTGCCTCGGTGAACATCTTTTGTGCTGCCGCTGGGGAGCTTGCACCTGGCGGTGAACTGGGCAGTGTGTGTTGCACCTGGCGGTGAACTGGGCAGTGTGTGT
>OU015751.1:12440556-12464407 GCA_907169655.1 Acomys percivali
ACTGGGCAGTGTGTGTTGCACCTGGCGGTGAACTGGGCAGTGTGTGTGTCTCCTTGTTTGCTTCCCCTCTTAGCGCTCTCTGCTTGCTTTCATTTGTAAGACCACCGTTTAAAACGTATTGCCTCTTTTTAGGATGTTCAGGTGGGAAACTAAATCTCGTGCTTCTTCCTACCTGTTGCCTAGGAGATCTTAGCCCATGGATAACGTTCCTGGTGTCTTAATCTGTTTGGGCTGCTGTTAACAAAACCCTCAGAGCAGCAGAAATCTTTCTGTCAATTCGGAGCAGTGGTTCTCAACTGTAATTTTGCTACTGTTATGAATCGCAGTGTAAATACCTGATATGCAGGATATCTGAAACGCCAACCCCGAAGGCGGCTGGACCCACAGCTTGAGGAAGCACCAAATTAAAGTCTGGATGTGAGAACAAGCTGCTGCAGTGAAGATGTCACGTCTTCCTTCACATGATGTCTTCTCACTTTGTCCTTACAGGATGGATAAGGCAGGGCAGCTCTTGGGCCTATTTTCATGAGGGCATGAACTCCATTTAGAGGTCTGTGCCCTCATTTCATAACTGCCCCAAAGCCCTACCTCCTACCACCGTCTCCTTGCGGCTTCGGGATCAGCAAATGGGTTTTGGAATGCTAAAACCATAGAAGCACGGGGGCATAGCTCAGAGCTTGCTTAGCGTGCACAACGAACATGGTTAGTCCCCAGTACTAAAAATATGAAACGAAACACGAAACCCATTCAGCAGCCTGGTGGTGGCGGCGGTGGTGGCGGCAGCGGCGGCAATGGCACACGCCTTTAATCCCAGCCCTCCAGAGGCAGAGGCAGTCAGATCTCTGAGTTCGAGGCCAGCCTGGTCTACAGAGTGAGTTCCAGGACAGCCAGGGCTGCACAGAGAAACCCTGTATTGAAAAAACAAAAAACAAAAAACAAAAAACAAAAAACAAAAACAAAAACAAAAAACAAAAAAACCAAAACCCCAAAAACAGAAAACCAAAACCAACCCCCCAAAAAGCAAAAACAAAAACCCATTCAAGCCATAGGCTGAGGACTTGCCCAATTGTGAGCTTTATAGTGTGTCTTGTTGAAACAGCAAACCCAGGTTCCCTCTTTTCTGTGTAAGACTGAGCCGTAATAGCTCCATGCAGTTAAGGGACTTGTGGTCATGTGTCTGAAGGCCTGTGCAACACAGAGTTCAATCTTGTTGCTGGAAATGTGTCACATTTCAGTCCTACCAGACTATAAAAAAAAAAAAAAAAAAAAAGAGAGTGTACCTGCTATCTTTGTGTTTGTGTCTAAGATTTAACATCGAAGGTGCAGTTGATTTCCAGGTTGTGTGTATCTGTCTTGTGGAATATACAAAATATAATGTTCAGAGACAACAACTTTAAAGTCGCCTTTGCTGTCTTTCACAACAGCAAACAATTTTCCAGGGATTGCATACTTATAAGTGATAAAAAAAAAAATTTTAATGGTATGAAATAGCTATTGAAACTTACTGGAAAATGTTCTGATACTTTTCCTAACGTTTGTCCTGAGAAATAGATTTCAGATTTAGTACCTTGAAGATGGGGTCTGATTGCTTTTAGAATCCTCTGTCACGTCTTATTACATGTGACTCTTGATTTTTGAATTAAAAAAAAAAAGCCTTGTATTATTTTGTGATCAAAATGATTATATGTTCAAAGTTTGGGGGAGAGTGAAGTTTGGAGCATATTTTAAGCTCATCACAATTAAAAAAATCTTTTTTTTTTTTGCTATGTACTTAAGCATAGGGTGGTTATTTGAAACCATCTCAGCCCTCCCCCCTCTGTTTGTGGACAGAGTTAAAGCTGTTTTACAGAACCTCCCCTCTCAGCCATTGTTTATTTGCTGTGGCTGTAAATCACGTTCATAAACAGAGAAAATGGTCTTGGCCTCTTTAGTGAGACCACAGTTCCGGGCAGTGTGGCTGGGTTTGGCTACATGGAAGGCTGGTGGTTGGTGTGTGTCGGCCTCCCTAGCTAAGACAGGGTCCCCTAGGCTTTCCCAAAGCATAGATGAGCCTTTAGTGGGCTCACAGTGAGCTTCCCTTTCCAAGTCAGTGGGTCCCAGGCAGGCCATAATAGTGGGGTTTTCCACGTCCCCTGGATGGGGAGACCTGGTGGCACTCAGAGGAAGGATAGCAGGCTACCAAGAAGAGACTTGATACCCTATGAGCATATACAGGGGGAGGAGGTCCCCCTCAGTCACAGTCATAGGGGAAAGGAGTAGGGGAAAATTGGAGGGAGGGAGGAATAGGAGGATACAAGGGATGGGATAACCATTGAGATGTAATATGAATAAATTAATAAAATATAAAAAAATAGGAATTAAAAAAAAGTGGGGTTTCCCACCTTCCCCATGGGCGTGAGTAGAGTCCTCATGAAGGTGCTGTACCCTCATCTCTGGGAGTATCGGCTTGTTAATGCTCTTTCAAAGTCAATCAGTGCTTTACAATAAGGAGATCAAAACCATTTTATGTGATTTTTGTAAAGTGGCGACTCGAGGGAAAACCTATGAAATGTTAGACTGTTAGAAATAATCGGTCATTTTAGTTTAGTATTTACTTATTTAAACTTTTAAAATGTAAGTGTTCCCTTGGGAATTTCATACACTGGTACTGAATTTATATCATTTTCCACCTTCTCTCTTTCTCCCTTCCAGCCCCTGACTCCCTTTCAAATTCATGACCTCATTGTCTTTAATGATTATAGTTGAGTGCAGTGCCCATAGACACCAAAAGAGGGCACTGGATACCCTGGAAGTGTTGGTTGGATATGGGTGCTAGGATCTCAGTCTGGAGGACGCTGGAAGACATGACCACTGAGCAACCTCTCCAGCCTCCTATTTCCCCAGCCAGAGAAACTTTTAATATAAACCAAGTCCCAACACTCCAGAGACCACACGTTCCCCCCTCTGATCTACTGAGAGTGTTCTCTGGAGAGAACGTTAGAAGGCCTGCCAATTGATGAGGAGGATGAGCATTCTGTGTTTATGATTTTTTTTATTGGCCCATGTGTTTTCCGGGTGACTTTTGAGGCCGCTTGTATCAGTCATTAGGTAGGTATGTCTCATCTGTGCCGGGTGACACCACAGATAAGGCAGGCCAAGGCCCTCATCTTTACTTATCTTCATGAAAGGTCCGCGGGCGAGGTTTTTGGAAAACCCTGCTGACAAGGAGGAGAGCTCATTTCTTCCTGTCCTCAGGGGAGTTGTCAGTCAAGCTGGCTAACTGCCCTGGCTCAGTATAGCTGGTCACTTGAGGATGGGGAAAGAAAGGCAAGCCTGCAAGGCAGGGATGAGCATCCCCCACTGATCCTGGCAGCTGGATTCCTCACAGCTGGATCCTGTATTCCCCCTTTGCCCCACAGTGCCTGTCCCAGGAGAGGTGCCAGACATGCAAAGGAAAGAATGCTGTAACCGGGACCTTTTGCTCTACCACACATGTCTCTCTTTGTTTCAGGCTGTGAGACTGGTAAACATTTGGAAACTCCCAGGAAGTCTTTGTTAGCTTTGAGAGATCCATGAAAGAAAAGGGGAGATGCTGCTTAAAATGATAAGTTTGTTGTCCCTTAGGGCTGGACAGGCTAAGATTCTGGTGCAAACTTCCAGCTCTTTCTTTCCTTCTCTACCTCTTTTCCTTTTCCTAATTCCTTTTTGCTTTTCCTATAAAGCTAGAGGTATAATAATTGCACGTATCACATGTCTATTTAGTCGTCCTCCGTGAATGGAAGGACTGTATGTCTGTGAATGACATTGCCACAAGTCAAGTACAAGGTACTGGTTTTATTCATTTCTTTGGGGCACTGAACACACCCCAGCTGAGCTTACCTGTGCCCTCTCCTGTGCTGTCTTGGCAATGATAGTCACCAGTTCCAGGGCTTGTTGGCAAATGTTCTCCCAGCCCGCCCCTGCCCCCCCCCATGCTATTAAGTGAATATCTATACATTGTTTCTGTGATTTGCATAATCTAACCATTAAATATTGGATGTATATATGTGTCTGTTTACTCCTTGGGAGGAGGTGGTATAGATATCTTAATTTTAAGGCTTAGCACTCAGCAGACGTTTATTCTCAGCACTCTGACAGTTATGAGTGTCTGCATTAACTGCTGTCCGTTGCAAAAAGTTTCTCAGGCCAAGGCTGGAGAGTGATACTAACCCAGGGGAAGGAAGGCAGTGTGACTGACTTCCAGTTTTCTTGCCTTGTCAATGTGGTGTCTATTCTGGTGTTTTAGGACACAGTGTGGGCAGTTGGATCCCATCGTGGAGCATCTCCCATTTCATTTCCTTGTTTTCCTCTCCTGGTGCCCACCGGTCTCTTAGATCTGGGCTCATAAACCATCCTCACTCACCCACTTTGGATACTTGAATTTTTGGTGTGCCTGGTTTACCAGCTAACTGGGATTTTTGTTGTTGTTGTTGTTGATAGGAATGAACAAGATTCAGAGAAAGATAGAGAGAGGCGGGGGGCGGGGGGGCAGGGGGGTGTGCTGAGAGGCCTTGATAAAAAGCAAAGTGTTTGTGTCAAGGGTCTTCTTGTAAGAGCCAGGATGGCGATGCCCACTCCTCCAAGCAGAGATGCCCGAGTCTTGATTTTCAAACCTGGGAGCATGCTACTTAGTGCTGTTAGCCAGTTTTCTATTGCTGTAACAAAATCCCGGAGGCTGCGTGAAATAGAGAGGTTTATTTGACTCAGAGTTCTGGAAAGTCAAGAGAATGGTGCTGGCCCTGGTGAGGATGTTCTATCTGCCTGTGTCATGTCACAGGAAGTGTGTTTGAGATGCCAGATAGAGAGACAGGAAGCTGAAGATGGAGAGGCTAGGCTTCCTGTTCCTCTTCTCTTTTCTAGCATTGGCATTCAGAGTCTATCTGGCTCTGCCTCCTCAGTGCAGGGATTACAGGGTGGACCCGCCCTCCCCACTTCAAACAAATTACTGATATCCCAGGAGAGTGAACAAATCCCTTCTCAGGTCAACAGTGACAGTGGCTGCCTTAGGAATGTGGACCTGCTTTGGAATGGCTGAGCCAGGTCAACATACGTGTAACCTCAACACCATAGATGCCCATGTTTCCTCAGCTCTTTAATATACACTTTACACTGTTATTAAGGAGTCAGTGTCCCTTTTAGGTCATTTTATCAACACGTTCTGAGTGTTGATAAGTGGGCTCACCCTGTTTTTTTGAGGAAAGAAGGCAAGCCTGGGAGGCAGGGATGAACACTGTCCCACTGTTCAATGGGCTCACTCTGATTTTTCCATACACAAAGGGAGATGCCACTGGGCTCTATACTGAAGGCTCAGTCACCTCTGACATATGCTATGATGGCCACGCTGGGGAGCGCACGGCCAGAAAAGAGGTTGCGTTGGGACTCTTGAAGGTAGTGGAAGAGGCTGTGAGCCAGTTGCCTTTGGTAACTGGAAAACCCCAGGACGTGATTTTCCCCAGCATCTGCAGGAAGCACTGTCAATCATATGGCTTTAGTGCATAAGCCCCATTCAAAGTTCCCGAGCCACACAAGAGCTGGGAGTTACAGTTCTGTTACCTTTAGTCACTGGGGTTGATTCATAAATAGCGGGAAAGATGTATGCCCAAGGCTGGCGTTGTGTTCTTTATGAATATGCATCTGTGTGAGGGTATGCCGCATGTGAGTGCGGGTGCTCTCGGAGTCCAGAAGACGGTGTTTTTGTTTTTGTTTTTGGCAGAGGATCCTTTCTGTCACCAGGCTTTCAAGGCTCTTACATGGAACCCGTGTGCTCTGAGCACACAGCAAGAGCATCTTGCTTGCCCGTTATTAAAGTCCACGGCTAACTATACGTGACTCACTGGAAGGTTGGCGAAAGACTGCTTCTACTAGTTGCTCACTGTGACGACACAAAGCACAGTTGAAAACATGATGGGAGAAGTATAAAAATGCGTAAGAAGAAAAGAACCCTAGCTGGGAATGGCGGAGAGCTCCAGGAGAATGGTAGCTGCTGCTTATGCCCATGAGGCACCCCCCCCCCATCGTCAGAGATGCATGTGCAGATGCCTGCCTGTATCCCCTCTCAGGTCTTATGGAAGATAGAGGAAGCTAGTTAGCTATTTTAGCATCTTGAGAGGGTCATTTATTTTTCCAAGACAGGATCTTGCTAAGTTGCCCAAGCTGACCTTGAACTTGTGATCCTCTGCCTCCGCCTTCTGAGTAGTTGGGATTTCAGCCCTACACCAAGACACCTGCCTCATAGGAAACTTTTTATGCTTACTGACCTTAAATTTTGTCATTTCTGTCAAGGGTATAATGGTACAGTTTCTATGACAGCCTAGTCTCCAAAGTTAAGGGTTTAATGTGTATGTGTCTATATGTGTCTCAGTATTATCTTTCTGTATGAGCCCTTAAAGGCTTTCTCACCTCTGTTCTCCCTTTAAGGGTTATATAGAAAAAGAAGATGGCTATTTGTAACCTTTTGAGAAATTTTGCATGTGTGTGTGTGCACGTGTGTCTGCATGTGAGTATGCATGTGTGTATCTGATTTGTATAAGTGACTCTGTTGTTTCTGTACTCAGTTTCGGTGTCTTTTTTGACCTCACTGGTGAGTTCAGACAATGGCATAGTCAGGTGAGATTCAAGACAGCTAGTTGCTGGCCATTTGAAATCGGTATTTAAGTACTTGTAGGTTGACAGTTACTTCTAATGCCACTGTAAAGTTCTTTTTGTTCAGGGTTCCCCTGGCCAGCTGCTTCATGACTGTCAGGCAGAGGGCCCTAAAGTGCAGAGGTGGAAAGGCCTGAGTTTGCAGGGCACTCAAAGAGTTTATGTGGTCTAGATGCTGGGGTGTGAGTGAGTGTGTGTGTGTGTGTGTGTGTGCATATATGTGTGTGTACATATATGTGTGTGTTTATGTGCATGTTTGTATAGGTATGAGTGTATATGTGTTTTCATGTGAATATGTATGTGTGCATTTGCATATATATATGTGTATATGTTTGTGTGTGAATATAAATGTGTTTTTATGTGTTTGTGCATATATATATGTGAGCATGCATGTGTTTGTGTATGTGTGTGCATGTATATATGTGTATATGTGTTTATATGTGAATATATGTATGTGCGTATATGCGTGTGCATATTTGTGTATATGTATGTATTCATGTATGCTGGTGCTGGCATATATGTATATTTATGTATACATGTATGCATATATATGTATGTTTTCATGTCTTATGTATATGCATGTCTCTGTATATGTATGTCTGTGCATTCATGTGTGTATGTTTGCATATATGTACATATACATGTTTATGTTGAATGCATATATATGTGTGTATTTATGTATATGTCTGTATGTGTATGTAAGTGTGTCTCTGTGTGCTTGTGTATAGAGCAGAACAGAAGTTGGAGAACAGTTGACCCCTCCTGGAGTAGAAAGTTTACAGTTTTAAAAAATTAATTTATTCATTTTACATCCCAATCGTAGCCCCTCCCTCCTCTCCTCCCAGTCCCACTCTTCCCCACAGCCCCCCTCTCCCACCCCTTAGGAAAGGGGAGTTCCACCCTACCCATCCCAGCACATCAAGCCACATCAGGACTGAGTGCATCCTCCACCATAGTGGCCTGGCAAGGGAGCTCCGCCCGCCAGGGGGAAGTGATGGAAAAGCAAGCATAGAAGTCCATGTCAGAGACAGCCAGCCACTGTTCCCCTTACTAGGGGACGCACATGAAGACCGAGCTGCCCATCAGGTAGGTACATCTGTATAGGGGGCCTGGGTCCGGTCCATACATGGTCCTTGGTTGGTATTTCAGTCTCCACAGGCCCCCGCTAGGCTCAGGTTAGTTGGCTCTGTTGGTCTTCTTGTGGAGCTCCTATTTCCTTCATCCTTCAGTTTTTGAGCTGTCTTGCTTGGCTCACTGCTGTCCTGTCTCTTCCTGGCATCCTTCTCTGTGTGATCAGCAGCGTCAGTCTGGGAGAGCTTCTTGAAAGGACCAGAGAGAAGACAGACAAGCATTGAGCACAACTGGGTCTGTCCTTGATGTCCTCAGGGGGTCTGCTTGACCGTCACTGGAACTCTCAGGAGTCCTCTAGGCCCGGCTAGCTAGGCCACTGTGACGTGATGTAGCCGCTGGAGTGGCATTTGGGTCCCTGCTTCCAGTGCAGAGGTCACATTGAGAGTGCTGCACTGAAGTGTGGGTCAGATTAGCTGTACAGTGTTCTAAAGATGAGCCTGTATCCCAGAGCTTGATTTTAGTACTCCAGAGTGTTGTCGCTTGACCTTCAGGATGAAGTTGAGGAGTGTCCTGGCAACGAGAGAAGGAAAGAAGAGGGTTTCCTGGCCAGCCAAAGTATCAGGGAAAGGAGACATGTGTGCAGACGCCCACATCAGTGCCGAGAACCCAGCCAGGCTTTCCTGGAGAAGAGTTGCTGTGTGTGTTGGATGTTTTGTGTTAGATGTTTGTCTTGGATGCCGCACACTTTTTCCTATGCTCCGTGCTCCGTCGTCACCCACCCCCACCTTCCACGCAGGAATATCAGAAGAGAGAAACTAGGACCACAACCAAACCATCCCATTTGTTAAAAAACAAAACAAAACAAACAAAACAAACAACCAAACAAAAAAAAAAATGACAGGAAAATGTCAGCTTTCTAAGGATGGAAGACGTCTCCCCACAGCCACAGGCTGCTGGGGCCTTTGTCTTGGCTTGGAAGAGGGGGCAGAATTGAGGCCACTCAGCCAGTCCCCAGCCCCACCTTCTGCTTTCTCAGGAGATTCGTTGTCATCAGCAAGGTGCCAATCAAGATGCTCCACATTTCTCGTTACGTTATGCTTCAGAGTACTCAGTGTGGACTCTTTCATTCTTTTTCTTCCTCCAAATGGTTCAGGTGTGTGTATATGGGAACCACCCTGAGCAGGTCTAGTAAAATTCCAGCAGAAATACAGATTGTATGCTTATTTAAAAAAAAATAAATATATGGCACTCGCGTGCGCGCATTTCAAGTGAAGTCACACAGGCAGAATACAGCTCGCACATCCGGCTCGCACATCCGGTAATAGTCACTTGCAGATGGCGTCACCCAACATTGTCTGTGAAGTTTCCTGAAAGTTCCCTAGTCCAGAATATCAGCAACTAAACTGCACAGGGCTGCATCTTGTTCCTGTTGCAATCCGCTCGCCACCAGGAACACATGTCCCAGTCCCAATACTTAAACACTTCAAACGCTCCAAGCTGGATCTGGGATGGAATGTCAGGAATGTTTTTGGGGGAAATACTTATTATTATTATTTTTTATGAGTAATTCTTCAAAATGTTAGCTTTGGGAATTGTAATTTGAGATGTTTTCCCAACCAAGTGCAGCAAAGCTGTAAACAGGCAAACATGGCTGCCTAGTGGGGAGCAGGGGTGAGGCGAGCATCCTTTAGGTTTCAGATCTAGGGAGCTTTAAAGCACCTTTGCCAGTAAGTTTGTTAAAAAAAAAAAACAAAACAGATGTGATGGCCAGTTCTGATGTCAAGGGTAGGAGAAATTGTCTTTGGCTAATGGTATCGTCTGTCTGCTTTGCCATGTTGATATGTGTGCGGTCGCATGATGCCTGCGTGCCTCGAGCTTTGCTAGGCTGGCCAACCCCCACAGTGCACTCCTTGAGTGTGATAGGCAGGGGGGTCGGGGGTCGGGGTCAGAGGGCTGAGGCAGGGGCAGCTACAATGACTGGAACCTGGTGTTGACAAACAGAGGGCCGCAGACTCTGAGTCCATCACATCCCCGGAGGCGGCTTTTCCTCTTCATAGCTGTTGCTTACTCGGTTTGTATGTGTTTACTTTTCCTTTAACTCTCCAGCCATGAGCTATTTGAGTCACCAGGGCTTAGAGTTTGTGCCTAATTTGTACAAATACGGTTAGGAAACTTAAAGGCTAGGGAAGTTATGTGCAAATAGGAAATCTAAAACAGAACTGTGTGTTTCCCAGACCTGAACCCATTTAACCTGGAATCACAAAGCCAAATGCTAATTTAGCATTGACACAGACTAAGCAGAAACAAATGCGTATCGAGCTCGCGGGTCCAAGGCTCTTACAGATGCTCTTGCAGACTTTATGTGAAATGCAAAATAGGGGTTTAGTCACCTGTGCTGGTGAAAGGCTTCCTGACCCTATTTCGGTTTGAGGTTTGCAGAGGGGCCTCAGCTCTCCTGGTGCCTTTTTGTTACAGATGCGCTCGCTCTATTCCTGTCTGTTTTATGACATAGAAAAGCCCCCTCCCCCTCCCCCTGCTGCCCCCACCTAACTGTTCTGGGAAGGGATTGTTCAAGCAGCTTGGTCATCTATTAGACTCAGAAGCCTAAGCTGAGAGGTTCCTATCCAAAGAGCTTGGGGACATGGCTCTTCTCAATTTATGTGCCTCATTTAGTAACGAGCTGGGCTGCCCCTCAGTCTTTGTAACCAACCTACATTTAGATAGCTGTATTTCATCTGTGAGAAATATATATATTTTTTCTTCTCCGAGACAGGGTTTCTCTGTGTAGCCCTGGCTGTCCTGGACTCTCTTTGAGACCAGACTAGCCTCGAACTCACAGCGACCCACCTGCCTCTGCCTCCCAAGTGCCGGGATGAAAGGCGTGCACCACCACCGCCCGGCTGAGGAATATATTTTTTAACCGCCCATCTTGCTGATTAAGGAAAGCCTGCATTGTAGGCCTGCGATATGGTTCAGTAGGTAAAAGTGCCCGCAGCCAAGCACGATAATCTGAGTTCGAACCATGTCAACCCACGGGGCAGAAAGAGAGAGCTAACTCTTGCAAGCTGTCCTTTGACCTTTGCACACATGTCGTCTCACAAGTGATACACACACACAAATAAGTGTCAAGAAAGGGCGGGGGAGGGGAGATGGAAGAAAAGAAAACACGCAATGTTTTTGAAAGATAAAGAAAAATACAGGCTTTTTATTAACTATACATAGCAACCAGGGTGGAGGTCTGCTGATGCTAAGGGAGCCTTCCAGGGCCAAGTTCAGCTGAAGAACATGCCTTTCCTGAGGAGAGGTGAAGATTAGCCTAACAATCACGTGTTGGTCACATGAGCCACGTTGAAACATGTGGAGACTAATTACAGGCAACACAGGCAACAGGAAGATGTTTTAAGTTTTTTGTTTTTTTTTTTCTTGTATGTGAGACTCGGATTGGGAGATGTATTTGGACACAAAAATGTTGAAATATAGGGGACATTTTTGTGGTTGATGGGGAAAAAATTAGAAACAGATTCGATGTTAAGCTTGTCCCAGAAAACCCAGGGCAAATGGCTGCCAGAGAACGGCTCAGATCTCATTTCTTTCTTGAGCAGATGCAACTGAGCAGTGAGATACAAACGTTGGATGCGGCCTTGTGTTTCCTCCCCATAAGATTTGTATATCTGTTAAATCCTGTCTATTAACAAGCACCAACTTAATTTGTATGCATAGCCCTCCCTCCCACCTTCATCAAAAGCTTTAAAATGTTTTGTACTAGAGCCTCTCTTCATTTAAACAAATTATAAAAGACCCCAAGATTTTATGGTTATGAGTTACAGCTATTGGTATTGATTATAGCCTCAGTTCAATAAATTTATTTAATGTATTTATTAATGTACTTCAACATAACTTTAAAATGATTACATGTAGGTAAAAATAATTTTGTTCAAAATTTTATTTTTTATTATGTGTGTGTATATGTATGTGTGTGGTGTGTATGTGTGTGTGTGGTGTGTATGTGTGTGTGGTATGTATGTGTGTGTGTGGTGTGTGTGTGTGAGTGAGTGAGCTGGGGTTATAGGCAGTTTTGAGTCATTCAACGTGGGTACTGGAAACTCAACTCAGGACTTCGGAAAGAGGAGCAAGTGCTCTTAACTACTGAGCCATCTCTCCAGTATACAAATTAATATTATTTAAATTTAAAAACCCTGAGTTTTTAAAAAGAATGATATTGGGCTATGATTTTTCCATCTTGGACAGATCAGGAGTGTTAGGAGAGAAGCTGCCCGTGGCGTAGATGAACTTGGCCTCCCCCTCTTAATGTTTTCACTGAAAACCTTGTAGAAAAATGAGCATGAAAATGGTGAGTTTGATTATCATTAATGTGGCTTTGGACTTGCAGAGCCTCTCAAGGGTGTCAGGGACGTCTAGGGGATCCCTGGATGGCAGTCTGAGAATCTAATCTGAAGATATTTTTCCACTCCAACCCTCCCATTTTCTTATTTGGTTCT
This sequence comes from Acomys percivali, assembly GCA_907169655.1. Classification (NCBI taxonomy): domain Eukaryota; kingdom Metazoa; phylum Chordata; class Mammalia; order Rodentia; family Muridae; genus Acomys; species Acomys percivali. The sequence goes on from OU015751.1 coordinate 12,452,787, forward strand.
TCTTAAGTATCAGATGCATCACACAGTTGAGGCAAGCTAGGATTTGGGAAGGCTCCCCTTCAATGTTAAGGAAGTTCTTTGACGGCTTTGGTACTTAGTGTTAAAGGAGTATCTGTCTATCTATCTATCTATCTATCTATCTATCTATCTATCTATCTATGTATCTATCATGAATCATCTATCTAATATCTATCTATCATCAATCATCTATCTATTTATCTATCTAATATCTATCTATCTATCTATCTATCTATCTATCTATCCATCTAGATTTGCTTGTCTGCTGTTCTTTTTCAGTGTATAGCTTTGCTCACTTTAACTTACAGGTAGAGTTCAGGGAGACAGAAATGTTTTATTGATGCAGCTTTGTAATAAGAGACAAACTGTTTGCAGCAGCTTACAGCTTTGGGTGGTTTTTATATCATTTTGGTCTTAAGTCTTTACCCATAGTGTCTGAGAAATGTGTGCTTGACATTCATGGCAATCATGACATGGTTACTGACTTACTGTAGTGTTTTGGTGTATGATCTAAGCCAGTTATGCAAGGGCAGTATTTTTAATTTCTCACCTTCCATACACAAACTATTTTCCACTTCCTAGAAGAGCGTGTGGGGTTGGCAGGATGTCACCTGGCCCCAGTTGGATATGTTTAGACTGCACAGGCTGGTGTCTTGTCCTCTGTGGGGGTCAGGGCAAGTCTCTCTTCTAAACATTTCAGGAATACAGTTGTTGGATTGGAGTTTTAACCTTTTGACATTGCCATGTGTGCTGCTGATCTTTTAATATTTGATAAAATGAGTTATGAGAAAAATGAGGGCCATCAGAAAACAACAGGCATTCAAATTATGGCCCTGGTTTCGTGTCTATTTGCCCTGAGTACAAGCAATAACATTTGAAGCTACTGAGTGCTTGGCTTCAATTTCTGTATTCTGCCCCTCCCTTAGTGCTTGCTGGGAATGCACAGTTCACATAGTGGCAATGCTGTGGTCTATACTTTGAATAGCACCAGTGTCTTTTATTGTTGTCACTGTGCCTTGTGTAATCCGAAGCTGGAATTCTTTTTCTTTCTTTCTTTCTTTCTTTCTTTCTTTCTTTCTTTCTTTCTTTCTTTCTTTCTATCTATCTTACTTCCTGTCTCCTTCCTTCATGCTCAGATTAGGTTGATAATTCTTGGCCCCCTCCCTTTGCCTTAAATAATATCAAGTAGTGTTACACAGCTGGAGGCTGTTAGGAAGTCCAAGATGTTCCCATTTAAAGTACCTGATTAGGAAACTCCCTTAACATTGAGTGTGTGCTGATGGCACTGTGGTTGAAATTGTTTTCGAACCTCTTAGGCAGCGGTTCTTAACCTGTGGGTTGTGACGCCCCTCCCCGCCGCCCCCCCCCAGTCGCATATCAGTTATTCTGCATATCAGATATTTACATTTCAACTCATAACAGTAGCAAAATTACAGCTATGAAGTAGCAATGAAATAATTTTGTGGTAGGGGGTCAGCACAACATGAACTGTATTAAAGGGTCGCTACGTTAGGAAGGTTGAGAACCACTTTCTTAAGGTATTGCCCCCGCTTAACTTGTGTGGAAGGGATGAGATAATTGAGCAAACACTTTTCCCCAGGTGTCCGGAGTCCAGGATAGCTTTGTTTTTCCTTCATGGGATCCTCTGCTGTTTCATTGGAGGCTTGGGAAGAGGGAGCAATGGAGCTGCAGCTGGTCGGAAGGGGCAGCAGCTGAGAAAATGGAGGGAAAGAAAATAAATAGGCTGGTTAGGCTAGCGTAGGCATCAGGAAACGGTGCGTCTTTGGTCGGGTGAGGTTAGGTTCCAAGGTGCCCACCTGTCAGCTGGACGTCTCATCACGTCGTCACGTCACGTCACGTCACGTCACGTCACGTCACACCTGGGTCTTTGGCCCTTGTCATCAGCAGGAGTGGCTTCATTTTCTTAGAACCTCAGCCCATGTAACAAGCGTCCCTCCAGGAGGAGAAAGAGAACATTATGGTTCATGAAGTGAAATCCTCCACCAAGGCCGGCTGGTAAGTAGCGGAGCTGAGGTGAAACTCGTATGGTACCCTCATAACGCCAGGGGGCCGAGAATGAGGCATGCGCACTGGCATGTTGCAGCACACGTGTTACCACACAGTGTTCCTGCTTCATGAGATTTCCTGGTAGCAACTCCTGCTGTAATTCCTCCAGATAAAGAAATGAGCAATGGAGCAGTGTCCATTTGTAGAAGCATTTTAAAGGAAGTCAGAGAAAGGCCAAAAGGGACTTGGGTTTCTCCAGAGAGGAAGTTGAGAAACTCAAGGCGCACAAACCACCATGGCCAGATGTTATTTATCCAGAAGATTTTTTTGGCCGTATTTTGATACTTTCTGGATCCCCACTCCCGCGCTTATGATTTATCCAAAGCTGCTCTGAGCTTTTAAAATATACATATGTGAATTTGAAACTGTGCTCATTTAATCCAAAATATGCTCTTAAAACTCTAGCTGCTCTGGAATAGCAGTGGTGGGAGTCAGAAGGGATCCGTCCAGAGGGTTATTTAAAGTATTTCAATCCAAGTGGAAAGGAGATTTCTGCGCTGGCAACATCTGTAGCCAGAGCGAGCCTTGTTTTTGCTTTAAAAAATTGTCTTTAGCTCTCTCTTACCACATATACATGGAATGTTTCCTACTTAAAATCTTAATTACCTCATAATGGAAGGCTAAAAGTAAAAGATTTCATCGTGGCTGTCTTCGACGCTGTACCGAAAGGCACACCAGCTTTTCGCTTGTCCTGAGGGGAATGTAATTACTATTACTAGGTGAAGGGTGCCCAGAGGTGGATGAGGACAAGGTCATTTTTCTCTTATGAAAGGTCTGTTTATTTGTAATCTCTGGTTCCTAATTATCCTTTTCCTGTGTGTTGTTACTAAGGTAGCAACTTGTGTAGCTTTGCTTTAGGTCAGTGTTTTCCCCCTTTTCAGGGAAGTCTTTTATGCTAACCCTTTGGTTCCAGAGACTTTCACCCATGTCTTCCCTTCCCCCTAATTTTTGCTTATTTTATTATTATTTCTTTTTTTTTTTGTTTGTTTGGTTTTTTTTTTTTTGCTTTTTTGTTTTTGCTTTTTTTTTTTTGAGACAGGGTTTCTCTGTGTAGCCATTGACTGTCCTGGATTCACTATGTAGACCAGGCTGGCCTCAAACTCACAGAGATCCCCCTGCCTCTGCCTCCCAAGTGCTGGGATTAAAGGCATGTGCCACCGTGCCCAGCTAATCTCTTGTCAAAGAATCTCTTCTGGTTGTAACTTTTGCTGGATTTTTTATTATTATTTTTTTGTTGTTGTTCTTTGTTTGTTTTAAAGACAGGGTTTCTCTGTGTTGCTCTGGGCTTGGCTGTCCCGGAACTGACTCTGTAGATCAAGCTGGCCTCGAACTCACAGAGATTCACCTGCCTCTGCCTTCAGAGTGCTGGGTTTAAAGGTGTGTGCCACCACCGCCTGACTGGGAGTTATTTTAAAGACCAGACAGCACAGGGAATTTTATATTTATTACATTTTAAAATCTACTTCTGACATCACAACAGTGGGAGTAAGAACAAAAGAAACAGGACAGCTAGTGTACTTGATTTTAAACAAGGTTTTAGTGAGGGCCGAGGGTCGTGATATTCAAGGTTGGAAATTAACACTGTGTATAAAGTTGCTAGGGTTTCCTAAGACGTTTGTTTTCTTTTCAGATTTACCTTTTATCTTGTTTTTCTCATGTGCATGGGTGTGTTGCTTGTACATATGTGTATGCATCGCATGCACGCTTGGTGCCCATGGAGACCTGCCTTTAGGGGAAAGGCTCCTTGTACTTTGTGTGGAAGACTCCAGACCTCTTCTTCATCATCTTTATAACTGTTGTCAACCTTTGTGATGGTTACTGTCCTGTTGAGCTCAGATCTCTGCTTTGAGTGTGAACACGAAGCGCCACACACATACTACACACGGAGGGTCTCAGTATAACTTTTCTCAGCTGTGCTGGGGTGACATTCTTATTCCCCTAAGATAAAATACAGGCTAATACTTAATTGGTATTTGAAACAGACTTTGCAATTAATTTCATGTTCCCATTTCTTCTCCTATCTCTTGCCTTCAAGTTAACTGAAGGAAATAAGTAGTTTCTTACCCCGAAACACACAAACTTCAAAGGCTGACCAGGCCCTGAATTCCCCTTCTTTTGTGTTGGTGGGTTGGGGAGAATGTTGTGCAGTAGAGCTGGGGCCAGCTCTTGCATCTTCTGTAGAGGTGAAGGAAGGTACTTCTACAAGGTCGGCAGCTGGTCTGGCTGTCAGTACCTGCACATCTCGAGGCATTAACTCTAGAGCCAGGATCTCTGGGTACGAGTGTGGTGGCTTGATGGCATTAACGCCCTCTCTCTTTTTGGTTATTAGCTAATTTTCCTTTTCCCTTATTGAGCAGGGAAGTTCACGAGTACAGGAGGTATGCCTCTTTAGTTTTTCCTCTTCCTTAATTTTCACTGTAGTATGACTTGTTCTTCTGCATAGTTCGGGGACTAGAGTTTTCTAAGGACACGGAGCTTTTAGTGCAAAACCCAGGAAAACGTTGTGCAGATGGTTTTGGGCGCCTTAGTCTATGTCAGTGTTTGTGCTTTAAAATTTTTATTTTTATTGACGTACATTCTTGTGCTGCCCAGGTTGGTCTGGAATTCACAGTGTGGTAGAAGATGACCTTTACCTTCTGATCTTCCTGCTTCTGTCTCTCAGATGCTGGGATGAGGGTATAAATGTGCCTGTGTGCCAGTTTATGGGATGCTGGGGTTAGAAGCCAGGGCTTCATGCATGCAGACAAGCACGCTATCAAACTGAGCTACATCCCCAGCTCCCTATACCAGAATTTTCTTTATATAGCACAGCATTAAAGAGGAGACGGGTCAGTTCTAATCAGCGAGTGCAGGACAGTTTGATAGTAGGTGACAGGGTAGGCTATTCATTTTCTGACCCCCAGCATTTCTGTTTGTCTCTATTAATAAAAGTTCAGAACAAGTGGAACCAGGCATTGTCCAATTCTGTTGGTTTGGTGATTAATTTCTTTTGCCTTAGACAATGGTTCCTTTTGATTTGACAAGATGTGGAGCCACCTGGGAAGGGGGTATCAATACAGAATTTCCTGAGTTGTGTTGGCCTGTAGGCTCGCCCACGAGGAATTTTTCTTCGGTGGCTTAAAGTAGGAAGACCCATCCTGAAGATGTGTAGCACCTTTTCATGGCCTGACCCCTGGGCCCAATGTCAAGGAGCGAGCCCTTTGGACGCTGGTGTATATTCATTTATTGCTCTCTGCCCTGGACTACAGATGTGTTGTGTGCGTGGCTGCTTCGGGCTCCTGAGACCTTGATTGTCCCCACAATGATTGACTGTGACCTGGAATCGTGAGGCAAAGAAACCCATTCTCTCTTGAAGTTTTGTTTGCCAGGGTGTTTTTTAAAATTTTGTTTGTTTTTTTAAAAACAATATTTATTCTTATTTATTCACATTACGTCCTGATTTTTATCTCCTCGCTCTTATCTTCCCATTTCCACCCTCCCTCCCTCTTAGGCCCTGTCCCCCTCCCCTAGACCTCTGACCACCAGTCTGGCCAGAGCCTATTAGGTCTCATCAGGATATAGCCTGCATCCTCTTCCTCTGTGTGCCTTCAAGACCACCCTGACAAGAGGCAGTGTTGTCTGTTTTAATCACAGCAATAAAGAGAAATTAAGGCAGCCCAGATGTTCAGTTTACAGGCTCACTCTGAAAATGGTAGCAATGCATGGTAGAGGTAAAGTGCGAGTTAATGCTGTGTGAACCAGAATAACCGAGTTGTGGTTTTCTGTATAACAGCCAGGTACTTCGGATACATTGCAGCACTGCTGTGTTTTCCTTTCCTCTCCAGCAGTGTGAGAGCCTTAAGTAGGCTGTTTCCACCTAGGCTGCAACACACTCCTTATGAGGTCGTTTGCAGTTCCTTAGGATGCTGTTGGGCTGGCCTTGATCTTGTGAGCAGTGTCCCATTGAGGACAAGTGCTGTCATTAAGGCTCCACAGGTGGTCATAGCAGGGCACACAGTAGGTCTACAACCTTCTTAGTGATTTGCCTTCTGGTCATCACAGCGTAAGTTCGGGTGAATCTAGGATAGATGTTCATGTTTTCGTAAGTTGACAACTGCTTTCTTGCAGTTTCTCTGTGTGTTTTTATAATCCCTCATCAGTCTTCATCAGTAATGGCCTAAGCTTACAGGGGGATGAGTGGAGCTCATTATGGGAATTTGAACTTGCCGGTCTGGGAACAAGCAACAACACCTCATGCCCTTGACCTCTCATTCATAAAAACTGATGGTAAAGTATGGTTTCTGGTTTTGGTGGAGCAATCAGGAGAAAATGGATTTATACATTTGAGATATGTACTTAAAACTGTTATGTGTGACTGTGGTTCATATGCTGTAGCATGTGTGTGAAAATCTGTGACAACTTCTAGGAGTTGATTCCATCCTACTGGTTTGTGTGTGTGTGTGTGTGTATGTGTGTGTGTGTGTGTGTGTGTGTGTGTGTGTGTGTAATTCAGGCCATAAGGTTTGGTGACAAGTGCCTTCACCTTCACCTGCTGGACCATCTCACCAGCCCTTGTATCATTTATTAATTACCATTACTCATTCATTACCTCACCTAATTAAAGCACTGTGCATTGCCAGGCACAGTGGCGCATGCCTGTATTCTCAGCACTTGGGGAAGCAGAGGCAGAGGCAGAGGAAGAGGCAGAGGCAGAGGCAGAGGCAGAGGCAGAGGCAGAGGCAGAGGCAGGCAGATCTCTATGAGTTCGAGGCCAGCCTGATCTACGAAGTGAGTCAAGGATAGCCAAGGCTACACAGAGAAACCCTATCTCAAAAAAACCAAAGAAACAAACAAACAAAAACCCCACTGCACATTGTAGTATAGGTTTTATTCTCTCCATATATGGCAGGCAGTGATGAGCGGCTTACGACAGTTTATTGAATGTAGCGTGTTAATAGAACTGTAGACTCCTTCCTGTGACAGGAAACTGCTTTGCTGTACACACGGCTCCAGGATTCACTTTGAGGATTGTACCAGTTCCTTTTCTGTTGCCATGAAGAGGGTGCTTTTTTGGGGGGTGGGAGTGGGGGAGGTGCACGTGGCGGCAGCCCGGAGCTTGCAGTTCCAGTTCCGGGAGGAAGTGTGGCAGAGGCAGCAGGCAGCAGGCTGGTGGCAGGAGCAGAGCTTGGAGGGACATTGTCTTTTACTGCAGTGTGAGAGCAGAGAGCGGGTACTGGAAGCAGGGGAGGCTATGAACTCTCAAAGCCCGCCCCTACTGACATACTTCCTCCAGCTAGGCTGTACCCACCCCATAACCTCTCCAAATAGCGCCCCCAAGTGGAGACCAAGTGCTCAAATACCTGCATTTTATCTTTTAAGTGCTACCTTCTCGTTACACACATACAGCAGATACATACAACGCATTGGTATACACAGAAGCGTTTGCATGTGTGGGTCAGGGAAATACATGCTCACCTGTCTGTGTTTAAAATCAGGAAGCTCAGGTGAGTCTGGTTGGAGGGATCAGGTACCAGCCAGGAGTGTTAACCTGTTGCCATGCTCTTCTCTGACCCGGTTCTTAATTGTTCTCCTGAGACAGACTTAGGGGTCTGCCTGTCAGCCTCATGGGACACCTCATAGCAGAGCCAACCCCAAGTACACTACTCTGTCTGCTCGGTAAACACCACAAACCAATTAACCGATCTGGTTCACACAACTGTGGGTTCTTGGTGTGTCTAGTGCAGAGGACAAGGATGGATGTTAACATGGCGGCTTAATTAAGGCCTCATGAATATTGAATGCCAAACGTGACTCATATAATTTATGCATTATGAATATTTAGTACCTTAGGAGCCTCGTGCCTATATGGTACCTTATGAAGATTAGGCCCCTCATACTAATTCTTTCTCTTTCACCCAGGGAGGGTCTTGCTCTATCTAGAAGGCCTTATTGCTTAACCTGTGCCTAAAATCGGCTGGGTTTCTCCATCCCATTGTTTTTCCTGTCTGAATAGGAAGAATTGAATTTTCTAAATCAATGAAGAAAATGTACTTCAGAGATACTTGATTAGAAGTCTCATGGACCTAATGCCCAAAGTCTTCAGGGAAAAATATTTTTCATATTTGACGTTTCAAGACGGCACATACTCTATAAATATTTCCCAGTTTAAGGGTTTTCAGAAAAACCTTTCAGTTTATTAAACCGAAAATGAACAAATATTCTTTAGGAAAGACTGTGTTCCTTTATTTATTAGATTTATTTAGACATTTTTATTTACGTATGTGTGTGTGTATGTGTGTGTGTCTGTAGGTGCATGTGAGAGCAGGTACCTGTGGAGGCCAGAGATGTTGGCTCCATTGTCTGGAGTTGTGAACCCCAAAACCTGACCCGCAATGGGTGATGGGAATTGAACTCATCTGCAAGAGTAGAGTGTTTTTTTTTTTTTTTTTTTTTTTTTTTTTTTTTTTACTACTGAGCCGTCATAGTACAGCCCAAGACTGTTTTCTTGAAACGGCTTATTCATGACAGTTTATGGTTTTCCTTGAAGTTTGTACCATGACACTTATGGAAGGAGAGAGTAAGAAAGGATACACAGAATCTGCCATCTTCCATGCCACGTGTAGGATGCTGATGAGACAGTTAATGTGCACTCTGAGGAGGAGTGCCCCTCAGAACTGGTGCTGTGGCTCTGGCTGAGCCCACTCACCACTGTGCAAGCCACCTCCTCCCTCCCAGGACCCCTGGAATCACTTTATTCCATTTATATTTTATTTTTACATAAAAGACTTTGACCCTGATATCCACTACAGAGTTCCCCCCCGCCAGGTCATCAGCATAAACCAAGGGGTGAGACCCAGCATCTGTCACATAAGAGCAGGTGAAGGTGAAGGGAGGCTGTGTAGTTTTGCTAATGTAGAACTGATAACAAACTCCCAGTCATTGTGTTGGTCATAGCTCATGTTTCTGTTCTCACCATTCGTGGTTCTTTCTACAGGGTGTACAGTTCCGTTTACTCCTTTGGGACGGACACCAAGCAGTCAGCAGTGCAGTGGGGTTAGGGATGGCTATGTTACTATATGTTATTAGTGTGCATCTGCTGGACTTTGTCAGAGAATTCAAGTGTGCCATAGATGGATGGCCTGATGCTAATGGTTTTAGAGAGTCCCATGAGGTTTTTTTTTTTTTTTTTTAACCAAGTAGGAAATAAAAAATATATATTATTCCTAAACCAAGTGCAGTTGCTGAGTGAAGCTAAGTGCTCGTCCCTTCCATGGAGGGGAACAACTTCTGTGACCAGACTGGATGTACATTGCCTGTGTGTTGTACCAAGCAAGCAAAGACTTCTGTGTGCTTGTCTGGGCCCTCTACTGGAGTTCTGTACCTCTGCTATCACCATTATGAAAAAGCTTCTTGGGGCTGGAGTGATGGCTCAGTGGTTAAGGGCACATAATATTGCTTTTCCAGAAGACCCAAGTTCAGTTTTTGACATCCATGTGGCTCACAGTCACCTGTAACTTCAACTACAGGGGATCTGATACTCTCTTCCGGTTCCCTCTGGCAGCTGTACTCATGTGCACTTGGCTCCCCTAATATATATATATATACAGAGTGTGTGTGCTCGTGTGTAAATTAAAAATAAGTTAAAAAGTTTGGGTCTTGTTTAAAGATTGCCCGCTCGTGTGTAAATTAAAAATAAGTTAAAAAGTTTGGGTCTTGTTTAAAGATTTCCCCACTCCCACCCCCTAGATTAGAGTTTTGGGACCTTCAGATTCCCCTTACTGGAACGAAAGGTATTGCACATAGAGGAAGGATGAATGCGTGTCTTTTTTTGTCACAAAGATGGATATTTCCAGAAAAGAGTGTAATTCTCCTCTACTTGAGAGCAACTTGGGAACCAGACCAGATTTGAAGATTTCTATGAATCCAGCGCCCAACGGAAATCGCTTCGTGTTTCTCTAGTAAAAGTGACTTCACTTACCTTAGCGTTTAAGATTCTTTTCCGCTGCTTCCAATCCCTCATTGTAGTTTTATGAGATTTGCAGATTAACTGTCAGGAAAAGGCTGTATCTTTTATGGTCCACTGACATTCTGTGATGACTCCGTGAGTGCGGACGACAACCATATGCCCCTGTTTTGGAATCTGTGGGACATAGTTCACTCCGACAAGGATGCGGAAATGAATTTGTTTTTAAGAAACTGATCTTGCTATAGAGACTCTGCCAGAACCAGGCTTGCCTTCCCTAGACTTCAGATCTTTCCTGCTAGCTCACTTCCCCCTTCCTTTCAAAGTTCTGGGCAGGCATTCCTCAGCTGGAGTGTCTTCCCCGTTCTCGCTGCGGCACCCTTGCTGCACAACCACTCAGCATGGTGTATTCTGCAGCGGCCACATGCATGCCTTCTTCTTAGCCTCGATTTAGGTGCCCAGTCAAGAAGGCTGGTGAGCCTAGGAAACGTCTAGTCCTGCGTGCAGCTCTTCCTTCTGGGTCACTTCTCGTGGCCAAATCTGGAAGGCGGAGCCACCTTACTACTTGTTTGCAGTGGGAAAATCCATGGGAGATGTCTGCCATGCATGCGCGTCCTATGACCTGCAGGCCACGGTCAGCTCAGGCAGTCATGTGGTCCAATATGTTTGTAGATGATGATGTCCAAAGATTGGAGACTCACAGCAAACCCATTTGTAAGTTTTATAAATGATAGGACATTATTCTCATCATGTGGAGGATGCGAGGAGCAAAGTCATTGCCCTGTCATGTTCAGTGTCACTTTCTTGGCTCCTGGATTACCTTCTGGCCACAGCAAGGAGGTCTCCTTTACATGGCTAACCATTCTATTCAGGATGGCATCCCTGTATACCTTTGCCACCCTGCAAAACCTCTACCTCCTAAAGCCTCCACCTTCAACGTTAGGTTTTCACCACAAGAATTTTGGAGTCACAGACATCCAGAGAACAGCAAGGGATAGAAGCTTTGCTGGTGGAGATTGAGGCACAGTGAGGAGACTGTGTCAGGGGTCTTAAGATTGAGGCCTCAGCAGAGGTCCTAGGAAGCCCGTTGTCTCCTCAGGATGTAGCCATGCGCACACACCAGCCTTTCCCTCTGAAGCACATTCTCCAAACTTGACTTACTCACCGCCTGCAGCAGTTCTTCAAGGAAGATGTTTACTGATTGTCAGGAAATATAAAAGGGGTTTCCCAGAATAAGACAGAACTTTGTCTTCTCTTAATACCATATATATGTATAAATGTGTATGTATGTGTATGTATGCATGTGTATATGTATATGTGTGTGTGTGTGTATGTATGTTAGTTACAGCTCCCTGAGTGGCCCCTAGGGCTTCTTGCATGTTGGGTAAATACCACTGAGCCTCAGCACGCTCTCTACAATCTAGCTGAAACACTTGAGACAGGGTCTGGCTACATTACTCATTGCGGTTTTGAACTCACTCTGTATCCTCATCAGGCCTTGGACTTGGGACCCTCCTGCCTCAGCTTCTCAAGTAGCTGGTACACACACACACACACACACACACACACACACACACACACACACACCTATATA
>OU015751.1:12464807-12482128 GCA_907169655.1 Acomys percivali
AGGGGGATTATCTATAAATGGAAGCCATCAGATGTGTCCACAGAGGTATTCTTGTGTGATTTCATGATGATTTTTCACAAAACCTAATTGAAGAGTGGGCTGCCTGTGTTTCTGTCTATTTTCTGATCCATTATATTCTTGGAACTTTTGACAGTTGCTGCAACAAGTTGAAGTTTCTGCTTCCTTGTTGCTAATGGGAGAGACTTACTTCCTCTTTATCTCCCATGATCCCCCGCAAGTCACATTCTCAGAGGTCATATAGAGTGTGACCATGTTCTGCTCACAGCTCTTGCTGTAAGAAAAAAACAAAACAAAACATAAAACAAAACAAAACACCAGCAAGTAACATGGCACCCTATTTTTCAAAATCATTTTTGCTGGCTGGTGATTATTCTTGCAAAGGTGCTTATTTGGGAAACCCACAGCTGTGCAGTTCTGTTTATAGCCACCGAGTAGGTACAATTAAGTTGAAGGCATTTAATGTGAGGGCCAGCATCAGGGCTTGGAGAGCCAGGTTGCTATAGACAGGGCTGGGAGGAAGTCCGACCAGAATGTCAGTCTTTGGGTCTAAAGAGAGAGCTGAAAAGCGCACATGCGTCTTGACTTTGTCAGGCTTGAGATACCTTTTGGAGAGCAGAATTTGAAATATGCACCTGGCTTTTATTAGATCTACGAGCAATGACCGATTCACAGAATTTCATGTTTTGTTAGGAACACTGTAAGATATAATTAGATTTAGGAAAATCCTTAATTGGTTTTACTTTTTGTGTGTAAGTATATATACTGTTTGGAAGAGTTTTTTTTTTTAACTTAGAAAAGATTAATTTGGTGTATGTGTGTGTACATGTGTGTATACGTAGGCACCTGTGCATGCATATGTGTATATGTAGGCATGCATGTGAGTGTGAAGGGCAGAGGACAACTATAGGGAGTTGGTTTTTTCCTTGAGCCTGCAGAGCAAGCACTTTATCTGCTGATCCATCTTAGCAGCACCCAGGAGTCATTCTAAATAGTCTATCTGTATTGTAAGAAAGTTCGAGGCAATAGACTATAATTATACCTAGATCTTCCAATGAGTATCTCTAGTTTGTTGTGTGTGTGTTAAAGGATAATCATTAAAATAATATTCTAGTTTTATGAGCCCCTAAAACTATGCCAAGTGTTTTTTTGTTGAGTAGGTTAGTATATCATTTTTTTAAAATTACCATAAAATGTTTGAATGAGTGCTTAAAAAAACAGTTCTCAACCTGTAGGTCACGACCCCTTTGGGGAGGCAAATGAACCTTTCGTAGGGATCGCCCACCTAAGAAAATCTCATCTGCATATTAGGTATTTCCGTTATGATTCATAACAGTGGCAAAGTTACAGTTATGAAATAGCTGTGAAAATAATTTTATGGTTAGGGGGTCACCACAACATTCATGAGAAACTTAGCTGTATTAAGGGGGGGTTACAGAATTTGAAAGGTTGAGAAACACTGGCCTAAATCTAAATTTTCTTAATTCTCACATCATTTTTTTCCTCTGTGCTTTTTTGCTTACTATATGTTTCTTAGGTGAAAATTTTCTGCCAGTAATTTTTCCATTTTTGAGTCCAGGCGGTAGAAGTCCTGAGGCAATGTGCGGAGAGTGAAGTCATGTTTATTGTAGATCAAATTATTTTACAAGGTGCCTGTGTATCACATATGCTCATATGCAGACACCACTTATTGATGATTATTAAATTTCAGGGCTATATGCATCATAAAATAAAAACCTTTCCTCAAGATAAAATCCCCTGGGAGATCATACTATCTAAAAAGGGTGAGTTTAAGGATTACTTTTCAGAGTGGACAGATGGCTCAGCCGTTACAAGCAGTAGCTGTTCTACCAGAGGACCTAGATTTGGTTCCCAGCACCCATGTGGCCACTTAACAACTGTCCTTAACAGCTTCCAGGGGATCTGTCGCCCTCCTCTGGTGTTTGAGAGAACTACATGCTCAAGTGCATTCAAAACACATGTAGGCAAAACACCCATACATGTAAAATAAAAAAAGAAAAGGAAAAGAAAAAAAACCTTATTAAAAAATGAACTGCTTTCAAATATTTGCAAAATTAATAGACTGCATGAGGCAGTTCTCTAGCATCCGAGGACAGGTTTGTTTTGACTTATGGCTCAATTCAGAGGTTTCATTAAACAGTCGCTTGGCCCATTGCTTTGGGCCTGAGGTAGAGCATCATAGTGGGGAGCACACACCTGAGGGAGACCTCTTCATGTCTCAGAGGCCAGAAAGTAAGGGAGAGGGAACCAGGGGCTGAGCTTCTGAAGGATGTGTCTACAATGTTCCGACTTCATTTACCAGGCTCCACCCCTTAAAGACTCCCATCTCTCGGTAGCCAGGGACCAGGATCTTAACTCAAGAGCCCTCGGATCGAAACTATAGCAGACTTAGGAAAACCAAAATGATTTAGATTTTAAAAAAATGATGATGCGTTTCAAGATGGGTGCTTCAGACTTGAACATCCAGAACTTCACAGACTGTTGCCAATTGGCAAGAAACGAAGCTGCCATTAAACTTCCAGGAAAGCCTGACTGTCCTGCTGCAGATGGATAATCTGTACCCTTGACATCTGAGTTCCTTGAACTTAAGAAGGAAAACAAGTTTCAACTTTTCAGAGTCAACAGTGCAAGCAGCAGCTCACAGAGCAGTCCAGGAACACAGATTCACACTGTCCCAGACAACTTCAGTGGATACATTTTAACCCAGATAGAATCTGACTCCTGTAACAATTCCAGGAGTAAGAGTGCACCTACAGCTTAGCATATGACCACCAGGTTTGCATTGTAAGTGTACACACACAGCCTTGACAGGAAATGGAGGTAACGGTGTCCTGTTACAACTTTTATCTGAGGCCAAAGACTATTACCCTAAAATTACTCTCCAGGCTTTATTTGAGATGGAAACCACATTTAAAGGTGATTTTTCTACTTCTACTGATGAAAAACGAATTCATGTTAACACAGCAAGGACTTAAAATGGACTAAAATTATAATCAGATGTGAGCTTTAGAGCCGGTTGAACCAAAGCAAATGATTCTTTTAGAGATATAAGTTGATGGCTTAGCCCTTCATACCTTCACCTTTTTTTTTTTTTCCAACCTAAACATCTCAAGTGGCGGGAGCCTGTATAATTTATATAAATAGGCTTATGATTTATCAGCCACAAAATGCTGAAGTTAGGAAATGAGATCCCTTGAATGTTTTCCTAGGCCTTCTGAGTGGGGCTGCCTTGATTTCTAGTGCCTGGATTATTCAAAGCCACGGTTTTCAGAAGGCTGAACCAGAGCTTGTTGGGACAGTAGCCAGGTCCATGTGGAGCGTCTACCATCCTCACCTTTGACTGCAGTCACTGCATGTAACCGGGGGGGGGGGTCATGGACATCCCCCAGTTCTGCTGATCATCTGCTTGGTCTTCTCATGAGAGCGTCCAGGACAGTCCTGGAGACACAGAGAGAGGAGAGCAAATTTAGAAAGGTGGAAACAGTGTTAAAGCAAAATTATCGTTTCTACCCTCCATTAGGCTCAAACGGCAGCTTCCTTGTGTTATACGGTGTTATGTTGAGCATCCTGGAGACCTCCTGGCCCTCCTGTGTAGAGTGATGGATGCTTTCACGTTAACTCCTCCTCTGCATCACAGTAGCCATGCTTCTTTATGTCCTGAGGCGAAGATACAGTGTAGAGCAGATGGAAAGAGACAGCCGGCTGGGTTACAGGAAGCTGGTCTGAACGATAGTTATTCTTGTGTGATATTTAAACCACTCAACTTCATATTCTTCAATGTTAATACAAATAATACTTTATCAAGAACAAAGAAACTAGGCAAAAGTGTGATTTTAATTTTTTATAATCTTATGACTGTTTAAACATTTTGCCTTACATTTAGAATACGTAGTTGTGAAGGTGTATTGGCTAGTTTGAGTAGGTAGAACAGAACATTAATAAATTAGATAGCTTGTGGACAACAGAAATGTATTCACAGACTTTTCGAGACTGGAAAGTGCAAACTCAGGTGCTTCCAGGTTTGATTTCTGGTGAGGTCCTACAGTCTGGTTCATACGTGATACCTTTGAGCTGGGCTTTCAGGGTTTGGAAGAATTGGGGGACTTTCCAAGGTTCTGTTTTATAAGGGCACTAATCTTGCTGGTGAGGGCTTCACATTCACGACCTAACCATGCCCCAAAGGTGCCACATTCTAATTCTACATTTTAGGGAGAGGATTTCACACAGCTTTTTGGAGGGGAACATTTGAGCCTAAACATAGTTAGGACAGATAATATGCTCTTTTTTCTCTTCAATTCTCTCTGGTATGAATTTTAAGCTAATGTAGGCTAGTGTAGTAAAACTATCATTAAACAATGATGATCAGGTTGATATAGAATAAGTGAAATAAATGATTAAAAAATGAGGTGGTATAAAGTGGTCTAGGTGACAGTGATGTTTTTCCCCTGCAATATCTTGTTTCTTAGTTCCAGTCATGTTTTATTTGTGTTGTTTTCGGCCGCCTTCTCCATTTTCTGAATCACTTTTATTTATTGCTTCCCCCCCCATTCATTAATGTTAGATTTCTTTAATTATGTAGAAGAACAGGCCTAGTTCCTCCTTTCTCTTCCCTTTTATTCTCAATACAATTTAGTTAAATCTGTATTCACTCTGTTGTTATCATTTGAAATGTCAGAGAATATACAAGTACCACATTTTTGTCAGGAGTTTGTTTTTCCTGGAATTGGTAATTGACTTATTGTTTTTCTGCAGATCTAATAGATTTTTTTTTTCTTACCACAAATTCTTCCCACACCCCTAAATCCTCTTAGTAAGATTTTCCACATAGTATATCAGATAACTAATCAGTTACTTAAAAAAAAAAACCTTCTACGACACTGACAACTTTGAAGCCTGTTGTTCCTTTTCATCTTTTACTTTTTAAAAATCTGTGATATTATTTTCTTTGCATGTGAGGGACCAAACCCAGAGACTTGTATTTCCTGGGCAGAATCTCTACCACTGAGCCAAATCTCAGCTGCCTTCTGTTACTATTTTCTTCTAGCTAGCTTCACAGCAGTGCCTTGGAGACTTGGAGATTTTATTTGTCTTTGAAACCTCTTCCATGACCCTTTCTTTATTCATTTCCAAGTTCCCTGTATCAAGGAAAGTCCCTTCAGTTCTCAGTTCATTCCTTTACTTTGGAGCATACAAACTCTACCAATAAAAGTTTCAGGAAGAGAATTTGTGTTTTGTTTTATTTCTTTGTCAACTTTGCAAACCCAAAGATACTCAGCTGCGACTTCTGCCAAGTAAATAATTTTGGGTTGAATGTTATTTCATCTTACCACTTAGGGCTTTTCCCCTTTGTCATGAAGCTTTCCAGGCCTTGAATGAGAGCTCTGATTCCATCCTAATCGCCCATGCTTTTTTTTTTTTTTTCTTCTTTTTTCTTTTTCATCTCTCTAGAAACTTTCAAGGCAATTTCTCTTTCGATATTGTGAAATTTCAGACGCATATGCCTTTATTCGAGTATGTTTCATTCAGGTCGTAAGTATGGCTAGCCTTACAAATCGGAGAGTACCACTTAATCCTAGAGGATTTCTACTATATCTCTCTGATTTCAAAAATAGTTAACATTTTACCAAGATTCATAGAGACAGATGGTAGGTCGTTGACTGATGTTTAGAAAATATGTTTGTCTTTGTTTTGTGGTGTCCTCTTCTCTTTTTGGGAAAACTGAAAATATCCAAACCAGTAGAACTGCATTTTTTTAAAAAAATATATTTTAACATAAAGAATTTCTCTCTTGTTCCTTAAATGTTCCAACTTAAAAGTATCCCTCATTCCAGAAATTTCTTTTACAGGCGTTCATTGTTTCATTCTCCTTTCTGATAATACAAATTGTAAATTAAAAAAAAAAAAAGAAAGAAAGTCTCCTTTCCCCTTCTTCCTCAGCCCTTTCTTCTCTTTCTTTTCTCCTCTTTCTCCTTGGTCTTCCTCTCCCTCAGCCCTTTTCTTCCCTGTCTGTCTCCTTGCCTCTGTGGTTATGGGCATGAAAAGAAAGGAAAGCAATTGTCAATCCCTGGGAATTTGGGCCAGGGGCATAGGTAAGCAATGGAATGGCTACGGTAACTTAACATCTCCACTGAAACTATTTTTAAAATTGCTTTTCCCTGAAACAGCGTTTTTTTCTGGACACAATGGGATTTAGCACACGTATGAACTCACAGAGACTGTGGCAGCACACACAGGGCCCTACACAAGCTTAAGACAAGCCAGACAGCGTCCCAGTGCTGGGAAGGGCAAAGTGGATACAAGCTCTCACTCCTAACCCAGAAGCTATTTCCAGTTGACATCTGCATGCACAGGAAAAGTAGATTTCTCAAGTGAAGTCTTACTGGGTATATAAACCATACTTAAGGGTAAGCCCCATGCCCAGTAGTCAATGACCAACATGAAATGAACTCAGTGGTTTAAAAAAAAATTTTTTTTGTAGGCCTTTGGCCTCATATGGCTTTATTTGGGCAATTTTTGTCTTAATTGGCCTTTTGCTTTCTGAATTATTTGTTTTTATGTTGTGTTTCTGGAGCTTTTTTTCTTTGTGGTTTTTTTAATTATAATTTTTAAACGGTTTTATTCTGGTTCTTTTTGCTGGCTGGATTGTTTTCCGAAGAGAGAGAGAGAGAAAGGATGTGGAGTTGGGTGGGCAGGGTGGGGAGGATCGTGGAGGACTTGGGGTAGGGTAAACTGTGATCAGAATATATTGTATACAGTTTTAATTCAAATATACATATATATATGTAATTTGCATTTCCAACCAAATATTAGCAAAACTAAGAACAATAGCAAAGAGTATGGAAGGCATTGGAGTAGTCCTGGCCCACTTGAGGCACTGAGATCCAGTTTTGTAAGATGGCTAACTATGACATACTGGCATCAGAAAACATATATTGTTATAAATCTAAGTTAATCACTATTCACAAAAATCTAAGCACATAGGAAGTGCATATATGTCAACATAGTAACATGAACTTTCCTAGTAACTGGATAGAGTATGCTCAGATTTGTTACATACCGGTTTGATGATGATGATTTTCTTGTGGACTAATGATGCCAACACACATCAGTGGAATTTCAGTACAACTGGTCAACCATAGGTTGCGTTACAGCAAAGTCTTATGTTGCGGCTCTCTTCTACTTAACCTAAGCCATTCCTAAAGCATCATTGAGCCCGCTTAACACTGTTTTACAACCCTGGGTGTTTGTATAGCGTCACTCTAGTTTAAACACTTCTTTCATTCATAACTAAAGGATATTCATAGCCTTTGTATAGTTCCACAGAGTTCTGGACCTAGCATCCCATGGTGAGTTTATACACCCTTCCAATAGAGCCACACCATCCATCGCAGCAGTCACTAGCTCCATGTGACTGTGAACACTTGAGACACACTTAGTGTGACAGTTGAGAAGCATGGTGTGAATCAGACAGAGGACTTTAAACAGTGCAAAACCAAAGTCAAAAGTCCCATTAATGCTTGATTATGTGTTGACCTTTATATATTGGATTAAACAGATATACTAGTAAAACTGATTTCACCTGTTCTCCACCTTTCTTAACGTAGTTATAAAACTTGGAATTGCATTGGAGGTGAACATTGTCTTTCGACTGTAGAGAAGCACTCTGGGGAATAATGACTCACTTTTCTGTTATCCAACACAGACTGGAAAGATTCAAGTGGCAAGCGCAGCCCCAGGCTTGACAGGGCTAAAACAAGAAACTTTTCCAAATGGTGGACTCAACAGCATGAGACCCAGGCTGGAGTTGTTTAAAAGCCTAGGGACATTTTGAAGAGGGAAGAAAAGGGTTTGTTGGTATTGTTGGGATGGCAGACAGAATCAGAGCAGTTTAAATAAAACATGTAGCCTTGGTGATCATTTCCTTAATGTCTGCCCCAACCCACAGCCATGAAACCATTTAAGGGGTTTTATGTGGATGGCTGTTTAATGGGCTGAAGTTTATATTTCTCCTGGTTTGCAATAACACAACAATAGGGCAAGTCAACTTGTTTCAAATCAGAAACAAATGTGTTCCAGGCATATCTGAAGTTCTATGCATAAGGGCTGTCTGTTTTACTATCTTTCCCACAAAACTGCAGCCTGAGGAGGGCAGGCATGGTTTTCATCAGGGCTACATAACACCTTTGTCATCTGAGATCCGAGCAACTGTCATTGCTCCAGTCTTGAAAGCCCCAGCAGGTCTGGGATCCAGGTCTGGCACAATGCTCTTGCACACCCACTTGCACACCCACTGCACTCCCCTGATACAGTATGGTCTATCCTGCCTCCTCAACTAGTCTCTATCTCATATATTTTCCAGGCTGCCTTCAATCCTGAAATGATACTGTCACAAACGATAAATGGTAATAGCTTATTTCTCTCTTCAGTAGGGAGGTAGATTTGAAAATGATTTTATTCCCAACTAAGAAAATAATGCAAGCTATTTAAATGGTTTTCTATGAACTAATGGTGCCTCCGCCACTCAGGTAACAACTGTGAGTGTTTTTTGCTTATTTGCAGTTCTTCTTAACATATGTACACACAGAAATGCACGCGAGTTTATATTTGTGCTCATGTGTGCGTGTACATGTGCACATTTTTAAACAAGATGGCCGCCACCTGGTGATTTCTCTTTTTTTATTTACAAAATTATACAATATATTTTGATCATATTTTTCCCATCCCTCAGATTCCCTCCACATCCCTAACCACCCAACTTTATATCCTTTTTCTTCGTCTCTCTTTCTCCTATCTCAAAAAACCAGCACAAACACAAGCCCCACAAAAATACAAAAATGAAAACCAAAACAAGCAAAAGACAAAAAGAAAAAAAAAAAGCCGAAACAAAGCAAGTGAAACAAAAAGTCCACAAAAATAGCATTGAGTTCATTTTGTGTTGACCAACGATTCCTGGGTGTGGGGCCTGTCCTGAGGTGTGCTTTGTTAGACCCAGTGAGACTTCACTGGAGAAAACAGATCCCTTAGCAAATTGAGAATAGCTTCTGGGTTAGGGGTGGGAGCCTTGTCTTCCTCTGTAGACCTCATGCATGCTGCTACAGTATCTGTGAGTTAATATGTATGTCACTTGTGTTGTGTCTGGAAGACACTGTTTCCTGCGAGTCACCCATTACCTCCTAGTCTTACAATTCTCCCATTCTCCATAGCTCCCTAAGCTTTGAGGGATGGGTTTGATGAATACATCCCAGTCCCATATAGGGCTGACTGCTTCCTAAGTCTCTTGCTCTCTGTACATTGTCTAGTCGTGGGCCTCTGTGTTAATTTCCATCCATTGTTAGACGCTTTTCTGATGTGGGTTGAGCAAGGCTCTGATCTATGGGTTTAGCAATATGATGTCTGGTGTCATTTCATTGTTGTTTCTTCAGCAGGATATAGTCGTAGGTTTTCCCCTAGGCCAGTGACCTGTTTGGTCTAATGTTTGTGGCTGTTTTATCGGTGTCAGGTATGGGCTCTGTCTCATGGAGCGGGCTTTAAGTTTGATCAATAACTAGCTGGTTACTCTTATAACATTTGTGCCACAGTTGAGCCAGTATGTCTCGCAGGAAGTGACTGCTGAAGGTTGCAGGTTTTGTATCTGGGTTGGTGTTTACCCTTCTCCTCCGGTAGTGAGCAGAGTACCCTCCAGTACCATGAACCTTAGTCCCTAGGGGTGAAGCTTATAGTTAGACACCAGCTCCCTGTTTGATGATGTAAGTATGTGTTCTCTGCTGCAATATGACCTTACCATCAGGTTGTGGGGAGTAGTCAATAGCTTTGGCTATCTCATGTTTGTACTTGGGGGTTTCCATGGGGCCCCTCAACCAAATATTACCTGTTCCCGGCACTGGAAGTTTTACTTGGTGGCATAAGATGTCTAGAAGGTATGTCATCTTTCCTCTTATTTACTGACTCCATTTAGATCCCTCTCGTGTAAGTCTGTATTTTAGGAAGCATCTATAGTACTAGGTTTCTGTTGAATGCTGTGAACTTGTCTCTTAGAGCTGCCTTCATTGTGTCTTGGAGGTTTGAGTATGTTTTATTTTCATTGTCTTTCAATTCTAAAAAGTTTTCTGGTTCTTTTTTTATTTCTCTCTTGACTCATTTTCATTTGGCTGTGAGCTGTTCCATTTCCATGAGCTTATATACTTTCTGCTCTTTAGTTGCAATTGATACCCAGTTTTAATCTGGTGGCGGTATAGGATAGATAGGATGCAAGGTGGTTATTTCAGTTTTCTTATATATGTTTGCATTTGCTTTGTATTCTAACTTGTGGTTAGTTTTGGAGAAAATTCTATGAGAACTGGCTCCAATGTTCTGTAGATGTCTCCTGGATCCATTTGATTGGTGACATGTAGCTCCAGTGCTTTTCTGTTTGGTTATTGTCTGACGGCCTGGACAGAGTAGGGTATTGAAGTCAGTGTGTGTGTGTGTGTGTGTGTGTGTGTGTGTGTGTGTGTGTGTGTATGTGTATGTGAGCAGCTATGTGCACATGTATGCTCGAGCCCAGAAGAGGGTGTCAGTTAAGAGTCATATTGTGTAAACCACCACCCAGTGTGGATGCTGTGAACTGAACCCAGGTCTTCTGCAAGAGTATCGCTTGCACTCATCTGCCATCTTTCCAGCCTCAGGACCATAGAGACTGAGGTGTAAAAATAAGCCAGTGTCTCAGAGAGAGAGAGATACTGAGAACTACTCTTTACTCAGCCAGTGTTAATAGAAAATGGTGTCTTTCTGTTTGTTTTGTTTTTGTTTTTGCTTTTTTTTTCTTTTTTGTCATTTGTGTTGTTTCAGTAGACTTCACATGTTTCCTTCGCACTGGTAGGTTTGAGGTTGTTTGCAGTGAGCTCTGAGAACCAGATAGGAAAGCACTGTGGGAAGTGTCTGCAAGACTCTGTGCTTGCTGGGATGAGTTATATGGTACTCAGATAGTTCTTTTTTTTTTTTTCTAGTAAGATTTGAAAGAAAACATAAAATTAAGAATCGCAAAACACTTCAAACATAAACTCTGCGACTGCTCTTCTCAGAGCTTTGCTGCCAGTCCACGGTGTAGGCATGATTTTCCAAGATTTCTCTAGATGGAGGTGGACACGGAAGCATCAACTATAGCTTCCTTTTTCCCTTTCAGTGGAACTGGCCGGCTCCCAGGGAAGTTTTCTGGAAATAGTTACTATACAAAGTACAATGTGTGGCACTGCTTTTTAACAAAGCTCAGTTAAAGTGATTAGAAGTTGAATGTTTTATAAACATATTAGGCAAGAATTTTGCTTCTTGAACAGCAACAGTTTGTCTGCCTGGCAACCAGAAAGCAACTTAAGTTGCACATATGCTGTAGTAGGTTGTGTTCCAAGTGAAAAAGCAACAAGACAAAAACTAATGAGATGGATTTAAAAGCAGGGCTGGGGAGTTGGCTTGGTAGGTAGCGTGCTTGCTGTGTTGCCCGTGGACCTGAATTCATATCCGCAGAACCCATGTAAATCGGGGCGTTTTGACGTGCACCTCTAATCTCAGTGCTCCTGTGGGAGACAGAGGCGGCCCAGAATCAATCACACCAGTGTGGCAGACTCAGTGGTGAAACATCACGAAGACCCTATCTTAGGCAAGATGATTGACATCTGAGGTTGTCCTCTGACCTCCATGCATATGATGTGGTATGTATGCACTCACCCATAGACATACACACTTGCAATACTCCCTCCCCATCAGAAAAGGGAATAAAAAAGGAATGTATATATTTGAAAAAACATTTTACAGTCATTAAAATATATTTTATTACAATTATTTTGTGTGTGTGTGTGTGTGTGTGTGTGTGTGTGTGTGTGTTGCATGCCACAGAGTGCTTGTAGAAGCCAAAGGACAACTTGTGTGTGTCTTTTTAGTCTTTCAACCTTCCGGTGCCAGGGATCAAACTGAGGTCATCAGGCTTTTGGCAAAGCACTTTTACCCACTGAACCATCTTGCTGGACCAAAACTATTGTTTTTAATTTAAGCTTTTTTTTTTTTCCAGGTCTCATATTCCATAAAAGGGAAATCTTATTGCTTGTCTCAGTAATGTTGAATGATGCTTCATATTATGTTTTAAATCTAAAATTCCCCATCCCTGCATTTTCAGACTTAGGTCCATGAAGCATCAAATGCCATGAAAGAAAAGCTGTTGGAAGGGAAAAGGATATTTAAACAGAAGTTTCCTTGATCCCTAGGAAGACTTAAAAAAAAAAAAGCCCCACCCCCTTTAATTCAGTAATTACCCAGGAGTGCTCTGGAGTTGGGGGGCAGTTCTGGGTAATAGTTTACACCTGTTTCAACTTCTCCCATTTTTATTGGCAGGGATTTTGCCATCCCATATTTCTTGTGAGGCAAAAAATATGAAATAAAACATGGCAGAGCCCTGGAGAAATTATAATAAACATAAAATCGAGCTGTTCAGCTCAAAATACAAAACCCAGCGCCTGCACATTTAGCCAGCCATATTTCAGTAGTATCGAAGAAATTTAATCCTGGAGTTGTATGTCAGGAAGAGAGAAGCAACTGCTTTCATTGGCAGGAAAAAGCCAAGGTTTTAAAAATCCAAGAGAGTAAGCCATGGAACATCATGCCAGAGTCATATTGTAAAGATTGGTTAAAAAAATTAACATTAAATTATGATGCACTTTCCATGCCGTTGTGGGAGAAGGGGACAGAGAAGCCTTAGCGTGTAATGTCTCAGACCCAAGGGAGAATGGTTTCCCCACAGAATATAACAAGACTTCAGTGGTCAAACGGCCCCACAACGTAGAACATAGGTTGGCTTATTTCATAGGCAACATCTTTCTGTCCAAAGATAATGAAGATAGTATTGTGTTTCTTATTTTTCCCTTGGAATCCAGCTCTCTGGTGGTCCACCCGAAGTCCTCTTTCCTCCTCGAGGCTAAGCAGTAGCTGCCCTGCTTTCCCATGGGGTGGGGGGAGGGTGCTGGGGGGCGGAGCCAAGGACTTAACTTCTGTTACAAGAAGAGAAATGCTCAAACTCATGTAAAGTTTAAGCTGGACAGCAGTAGGGGTCTGCAGATGTCTTCGGGAAGGTCATTGATAGAACTGAACTCTGATTCTGGTTTTGCCTCACTGGTTGGGTGGCTTTGGCCCTTTACATGGTCAGGGGTGTGAGCTGAGGGTCTGTACTTGGCTGTTTCTTTTCCTTGGCATAGGACCCAGATAGTTGTGGGCTGAGAGTAACTGTCTCTGTTCTTTCTTGGGTCTATGGACTCAGCATGTCGAATATCTGAGTTTACACGGGGAAAAATATTCCATGTTGACCTTACCCCTTCACGCCTCAAACTGTAACTTCTTGGGAGGAATTTGGGGTTTTTGTACTGAGAATATGGGGTGCATTTGAGAGGAGGACTCCTGAGTTAGAGCCCCGAAGGATCCATGTTTGAGGAAAGAGAAGGCAGGGCATGTTCTCTCTTGACTGCTTCAACCTTGACAGTTTTGTTTCTGAAAGTCAGTAAAAGTCCCCAAGGAGACCCAACCACCTCAGGCTCTAAGTACAGAGAACGTCTTAAAAAGTGTCAGTCATAGGGGAGCCTGAGGTGGCATCTGAGACAGAGATACAATCAAGAATCCGATCAGGGTGTTTTGCCTTGACCATAGGAGCTCAGGGAACGCACGCTGTTGTCTTGGTGCTGTAGTGTTGACAGGTCCCCAAGGTAGGCAGATGACTTCACAAGGTAAACAACAGTGGCTTCCTCTCTGCAGTGTCTTCTGAGGGCGCACTGACTGTACGAGTTTGGTGCAGGAAGGGAGGATAAAGGAATTGGCGTCAAGGAGTAATGTGTGTTGCCACTGTGACAAACTGCCACCATTCTAGTGGCCCAGCACAGTTGACATTCATCATCTTAGAAGTCGGAAGTGGATCTCTCTGGGCTGAAGTCAAGGTCTTAGCAGGGCCACGTCACCTCAGAGGCTGTGGGAATCCTGCCTTTCTTTGACTTCCAGTTCAGGAAGCCACGTGCATTCCTTCTCCCGTGGGGGCTCCCCCCCACCTCCTCTTTTAAATCTTCCTCCTTCTGATCTCTGTACTTGTTTCGCCACATCTTCTTTGTATTCTGACCCCCTGTGCTTCATTATTATAAGGATGTGGTGCTATGGGCATGTTTGGATAACCCAGGGCGTGCATCCCACCTCAGTTTGCTTGTCTCAGTACCTCAGTGTTGCTACTTCCCCCTTGTGTGAGTGAATCGAGAAGGGGGCGGAAGTAGTATAAGAGACCAAGTGAGGTCCTGGTACAGCCTTTAGTCATCTAAACTACTGACGTAAAACACAGCCCCCCCCCCCCCCATCAAAGAGAGTAAAAGTTTATTCTTAAGCCGAACATGAGTGACTTGGCCTGGGAACATGGATTCAGGTTGCCCCAAGGAACATGTTCCTACAAGGAAATGGTTTCACGAAGAGGTTTTAGTTACAGAACAAAAACACTTTTCTAAGTCCCATCCGCCCCACCCCCCTGCCCGAGGCATTTTTTTTTTTTCAAGTGCATGGGTGGAAATATCAGTAGGTGGGTTACATCAAAGTGGAGGGATCTGCTGAGGGGCATTCTTTGGTTGGAGTTGGTAGATACTAATGGTCTAAGTTAATACAACCCACAGAAGGTGTCACCCCTGATAATCACAAGGATGTTATTTCTGACACAGACGTGATCAGTGAGTGAGCAGGACTTAATGGTAATACAGGCTTTCCAAGTTATCTACATTCAATTAGTTGTAGCCAAACTATCCAATAAAGGCATTAACTTTTCTTCTCCATGGAAACTTCAGTTCTCACCAGCATAAGACTTAACCAGCTTATAAGTGGGCTGTGTTGGATGTGCCTAGATGCCTGGGCTCCATTACAGAGGGGAAGTGTAGGGAGCACAGACGATGGCTTTGACGTGGTCCGTTCTTACAGTCTTGTGACTGTGGAGAGGCAGGGCCACTGTCATGTCAGTGTGGAGACGGACTTAGGGTTCTTCCACTAAATCCAAAGACGTGTAACTGATGGGGTTTTGTATCTCATGCTTAACTAAATCATTAATGCCAGGATGGCATTGTTATTGGCTTTGTGTTCACAGACCTGGTACTTGAGGGTTTTGAATACAAACACCGGAATGAAGAAAGTATTTTAAATGTGCACATTTTTATTTACAGCTGCAGCCGAAGGAAAAGGCAGAAGCGGGGAAGACTTTTTTCAAAAGGTGAGTGGCCTTTCACTCTTACTTGGCTTGGGGCTACATGGGAAATGGCCTTGTGTCTGCAGCTCCACCAAAGATGCCAGGCTGGTTTCTCATACCCAGATCAGTACAGATGTGTCTGGTTCATCGGCTCTTGGCACGCTTCACTTCCTCTCACCCAGGCCTTGTCTAGCCTAGAGGTGGGTGGACGTTTCTTAGACTGTCCCTCTTGCTGGTGAACGGAACATGGCTTGGGGTCTGTAACCAGTACAAGATGGCTCTTGAGACCTGCTTACTCAACATCAGCTACCACACCCGTCCTGTCCCTGCTGTCCCCTGAATGTTCTGACCTTCACTAAGGCCAGTTGGAACAGCCACACACACACAGCAAGGACCAGCCACACACACAGCAAGGATAAATATGGTCAGGTCCAGTCGAAAAGATGATGGTGAGAAATTGGAGTGTTGGCTGATGAACTTGAGTTCTCTTTCTCAGAAAGTCTTTCATATGGGGCGGGGGTGGGAGGAGGAGGTCTTTCCTTTTGAAAAGATGGACCAGAGTCCACAGTTTTCTTCCTTCCTTGTTTTATTATGCTCATACCCTTGGGTCTGGATTCAGAGAGCATGTCCGGAGAGGCAGCCATGGCAGAGGAAGCTGGGACTATGGGTGAGGTTACGTGATAACTGGAGAGGGCCACTGGAAAGTCGTCATTTTCTCATCTTCCATGCAGCCCACTTTTGATGGTGGTGTTGGTGGTGGTGTTGGTGGTGGTGGTGGTGTTGGTGTTGGTGGTGGTGGTGGTGTTGGTGTTGGTGGTGGTGTTGGTGGTGGGGTGTGTGTGTGTGCGCGCGCTTGTGCGCATGTGCATGAAATTCATCATGCATCTGTGTTTCTATCCAAGAGTTTTAAAATCAGGCTTCCTTACACCTGGGCCTCAAATTGTTTCTTCATTTTGAAAGTATTTATTTACCGGTCAAAGGCTGCGTGCTAGAGAGACCAAAACCAGTGAGGCAGATGTGCTGCCTGAGGGGACTATGTGGCACCTGGGACATACATGAATTCATACCAGGAGTGGGGTTGCAAGGGCATTCTAGGCAAAACCCCACAAGTGTGAACAGTCTCTGCACTTAGGCACTTAGGGTTCACTGTGCCAAGTGAGGTGCACAGTCCCCTGTGATAAAGATCATCCCTCGATCAGGGAGATCTTTCCTAAATATGTTCAAGTTTTGGGCTGTGGGAGGGGGCAGCTTGATCAGTAAAACATTTGCAAATGTGATCATGAGGAACAGAGTTCAATTCCCAGAACCAAAGTGAAAAAACAAAACGAAAAACCCCAACAATGGTGGCTTTTCATGCCAGACCTGGGAAGTAAGGCTACACAGATCATGGTGCTCACTGTCAAGCCAGTATAGCCTGGTTGATGAGTTCCTGGCCAGTGAGATATGTGGATGGCAGAAAAGGTTGTATTTGGGCTTCCACATGCACACATCTGTACACCCACTGAACACCATTTATATACACACATACAAATGCACGAAAAGAGGGGTTTAGCATCTAAAAACCTAATGATGATGTACTTGCTGGCCAAATAGTATGGGCCAGGCCACTGGTCTTCTACCCGTGCTTTGAGCTTCCACAGCAGAGCCTTGTGAGTGATCGAAGCCCTTGTTGTACCTGTAGAGACACTGGTTCATGTCCCTATTATGTCCAGTTCCCGAGTAGTGAGCTGGGACAGGCTGGCTAGGCGGGCCAGGCCCAGAGAAGACTAGCCTGCCGCAGTCACAGAACTGCCTCTAGCTGGCAGCTATAGTCTACACAGGTGCCCTTTGGGGCACAAGGGGGTATGGTGGGGATGGGCTTTCTACCTTGTCCCTCTTTTTCATGTCACAGAAAGATGGGAAGAACATTTAGACTCCTGCAATTCGGACACATTAAAATCCAAATGAAAACACAGCCCACACTGTCCTACAGGACTTTCTTAGAAGATTTGCTAGTATTTATCACCCTTTGTGATGTGATCTGGTGTGTGTGTGTGTGTGTGTGTGTGTGTGTGTGTGTGTGTGT
>OU015751.1:12501857-12515208 GCA_907169655.1 Acomys percivali
AGCATCTTCTTGTCCCTGCTCGCTCACCCTGCTCATCATAATTTCTCTCTGCTTTCTTCTGCAAGAGAAAAGCTTTGGGGTCCGTCCAAGCCATACACATGTGGAGTTTGGCTCAGTGGTGCACACGGTGCATTTTTTGGCATGGCCATTCATTCTTGGACTCCCTTATTGTGGAGGTAGACTGTGGTATATCTGTACCTGAACTGGGCCCTATGGTATTAACCTTCACAGTCTTTTTCTCAAGAATGCTTTGTGCAAACCTGTCCACACTGACTGCTGTGTGCTAACGTCTGTGTTAAGCACTGGCGCTGTTGGTCCCTTTCTTTCTCCTGATGATGAGGACTGCTGGTTACTTGTCTTTTTTCCTCCTCTTCTTTATCACTGGATAACTCCACAATGGATGTTTGTATCACAGTAGGGCTTGAGCTGTGACCCCCATCACTGGCAAGTAGAACTCTTGGTAGAAGGCTACGTGCTCTTGTCGTGCTGAGGAGAGCTCGGAAGACCAGCAGGCACCCAACGCCAAGTCTCTTTCTTTCAGGCTTAGTAAAATTCTTAAAATTCTCTAATCAGAACAGCCAGCAAAGCACTTTGGTTCTGTGAATGCCTTCTCCTTAAGGGCATGAGAGAGGGAAGAGTAAGGTGGTGTCATCAGGGCCAGGGACTGGCTGGTGTGCAAGAAGAGACCAGCATTTTATTCTTGTTGTATGCCCGCCATGTGGCAGACATGCTTGTATGAGACTTGGAACAGAGAGGAACTCTATCACGTTTTAGCACAGGATGGGAGGTGTCATCGCTAGTAACTGGGCTGAAACTCTTCTCTAAGCCTGTCTGCTAGAAGAGTTGGGTACAGCACCTGGCACCTGCCCATGTGTGACATGCTATGCTTTTGTCCTGGAAGGAGATATGGGGGAATTTTGGTTTCCTTATGAAATAGGCAACAGGAAACTTTGTGGGTGTCTTTTTTAAAAATGCATAAATAAGTCTCTACTAGAGAAGTGCATCTGCTGACCTTCTCCAAGAGGCACTGGTAGCCCGTGGGTTCATGGAGAGACATGAGGAGAAGCAGTGGAGGGTGGCAGCTCTGCTTTATATTCCAGTCTTTTCTTCAGTGAGTCTCTGCTGAACACACTCTGTGGCCTTTCCAGGTGTGACTCCTCTGTCTCCTCCACCAAGCTCTAATACCATTACTGTTCTTACCTTGTATATATGGAAAACCAAGACTCAAGAGTCACAGCAGTTGGAGTTGAATCCAGGTGATCTGGTTTCTGAGACCATGCCGTCACCCCATATTGGACTAAGTCAAGTACCCCCCCCAACACTGCAAGGAGTTGCTTTCAATATTTTTTGAATATATATGTAGGTATATCCCAAGCCACTAACCCACTATATACCTACTTAAGAATATGAAAAAAGTTCATAAAATAATACAATGTAACCATCGGATGCTTTTCTCTGTGTATCCTATTTCACTAATACTGCCAGTCAGTACCCACTCAATGGTTTGGAGGAATAAGAACGCCACGTTTCCCCACCCATTTCTACTGTGCATTATCTGTACCCCTCTACCCCCTGGCACTGACATTTCCTAAGTTGCAAGTCCAGTTGGTCATAGGGGGTAGTACTAATTCTGAGTTCGAATTAACTGCCTCTGGGTTTCCAACGCTCCCTTTCATTAGAGTACATCCCCAGTATTGGCCGTAGCCAGACTTTTCTGCTTCTTACCTTAGTGAGAAGACATGGGACAGAGATTCCAGAGAATATAGCTGGATGTGTCAGTGGTGGAATCCGTGTTCCCATGTGCACGGAGTGGAGACTGCCTGATGAGCTGGGTGACACGAGGGACTTCAATCTCACAAGTGTAGCCTTGTCTTGTCCCATGGGTTAGCGTGGGCCATTGGCTTGTCTTGGCTGTTAGTGGCTGAAGTGGGCCTAGTGGGCCTCTGAACCTCAATCTATTTGTATTATCAGCCTGGAGCAGGCTTTATTGAAAGAGTTGCATTTTGCTAAATAGGTCTTGTTTATTTGTGTTTTCAGTACAGCGTACCATAGGTACGTCTTTTTGCCTGCTTATAATTTCTTTTATTTTTTTATTTTTTTATTTTTTTATTTTTTGGTTTTTCGAGACAGGGTTTCTCTGTATACCCTTGACTGTCCTGGACTCACTTTGTAGTCCAGGCTGGCCTCGAACTCACAGCGATCCACCTGCCTCTGCAGCCAAACTCTACTTGCTGTTTGCCTTTAAAAACTAAGGACCACTTCTTGTTAAAAATAAATAAGCCAGCCAAGAGATGCTCCAGCAGGAAGACCCGAAACCACCGGTTCCTAAAAATGTCCAAGCCATAAAAATGTCAGTGACACGGCTTGGACACTGTTGAAGTGTACTAGTTTCTAGAGGCCCCAGTGTGGGCCCCACCTCACTCTACCCCAGCTTAGAAATTACTTTCACAGGCCATGAGGAATGCCTGCCTTGGATATTTTCCAGGCTGGAATGACTGTGGTCAGGCTATAAGCTTTGTGACCTTAATTGCCCATTTGTCTGGAAGTTGGAGTGGAGCCAGGCGTGGCTCTTGGGGAGACACTGGCCTTCTCTGAGTTGGAAGAGTGAGGCTGGTTCTCTGCCTTGCCTCTGTCTGGCACCAGGCCATCTGTCTATAGTGAGAGCCTGCGCAGAGAAGACCCAGCACATACTCGAGTCATGGGTGGAGGTCATTGTCCCCAGCTGCCGCACAGCCGGGACTCCATATGGGGAGCCAGGGGTAGATTGCTTACAGCCTCTTGGGCTTCCTTCTATCCCGGTTCAGTGGCCTGCTGCTAGCTTGCCAGCGTGTGTGCTGTTTCCATATGGGATTCTCTCTCTATTCTAGAGAGGCAGGGATCAGATTTGCAGCCTCAGAGAGTAACCATCCCAGCCCTGGGCTATGAAAAGTTTCGCATTCCACTCCTACTCTTGGCTTCCTTATTTCTCTTTTAATTTTCCTTCTGAGACTCTGTTGGATGCTCTTGTTTCTCCTGTGCATTTTATATCCCTCCCCCTGTCCTTGCCCCCCGTGAGTGCTCATGTTGAACTGCTGATCCAGACAGCCTATACTTTGAAGACGCCAGTCTCCTCTTTTTTTGTCTGGTGACTAAAGTAGTATGGGTTGTACCCTAGAGTGGGTGATGGCCATGATTCGCAGGATCTCAGGGCCACAGCTTTCTGAGATACTTTGAAATCTCATTTTGAGTTTGCCAAAGGTAGGCCTGACTAAGATAAAAGTGACTTTTCCTGGCCAGCTAGATGGTTTAGTGGGTAAAGACACTTGCCCCCAAACCCACTGACCTGTATTTGATCACTTGTACCCACATGGTGGATAGAAAGAACTAACTCCCACAAGTTGTCCTCTGACTGCCACATAGGTGCTGTGGCCTGTACAGCACCCTCTCACAGATGTGCAATAAAAACATAAAAAGGTTTTTTTCTGCCAGGCGGTGGTGACTCATGCCTTTAATCCCAGCACTCAGGAGGCACAGGCAGGCGGATCTCTAGTTCAAGGCCAGCATGGTTTATAGAGTGAATGCCGTGACAGCCAGGGCTACACAGAGAAACCTTGTCTAGAAAAAACAAAACCAAACCAAACCTCCAAACCACTACCACCACCACACTTTGACATAACAGGTGAAAGCTTGTGGTAGAGTTTATTGTAGTAAAAGGAAGGGAACCACCAGGTGACCACTCCAAATTCAGTAATTATGATGGGATGCATATTTAAAAACTTGATATTTGGTAGTTAAGAAGAGAAAGAGGGGTGTGAGATGTGCCTAGTGAGCAGTAAGAAGCCTGTGTGGAGACGCCACCGTGGTTCCTCTGAACTGGAGGTCTCACCTGTATCAATGAGGGAGCTAGACAGGCGGCCCTACCCTGTGAGCTGTGACGTGTCCATGTTCCAAATGCCACTGAAAGAAAACCTCAAGGCGGTACTTTGTGGTGACCTTTGAGAAGCAGATCCTGGTGAGTTGTTGAGTCTTGAGGTCTTTTTTTGCAGCAGCTAGGTAAGTATATGAACTCACAGATTCTTGGTGTTGTCTTGGGCTGGTACCTGTGGCATCAGCTTTTACCCTGTGGAGCAGAGCTGGAGAGTTTACGTCCTCACACAATACTTGTAAGGGAGTCCTCAGTGGCGTTCCCTGCACCCAGTCACCTTCATGGTGAGTTTTAATGTGCCTACCTTAGGTATTCAGAGAATGTTTATTTGACTTGGAATTTTTTTTTTTTTTTTTTTAGCATCATCTGCCCCAAAAATGGTCAGTTTTAATATGGCACGTTACTTTGTCTTGGAATTAATTTTAAAGGATATTTTATACAGGTATAAAATGTCAAAGTTTGGAAGGGACCTTAGAGCGCTGCCTTGTTAAACATTTTTGTTTCATGATTTAGAAGGGGAAGAGTGCATAAAATTGTTACTGTCTTGTGGGTTGTTGCCTTTTTTTAAAAAACGTACTTTATTTCAGATTTCTTAAACACATCCTATTCATGTGACAGTGATGATGATGATGGTGGTGATGGTGATGATGATGATAATGATGATGAAAGCATCATGCCTAAAACAGTACACAGTGAACTTTCTTTTCTTGGGTTTCGTTATTGCTATTTCTAATTCAAAACCAAAAGCGTGTACACGTGCTGCTGAACAGTTCCCCTCAGTGCCGTGTGACCCTGGAATAATTTTGGCGTGTGAAATGAAAAGTTTTAACCTTGAAAATAGAATCATCCAGAAAGTAAATTTGGGCATAGCCACTTTTGATGAACCATGGGTTAAATTTTATAAAGCAAATGGAAATATGGTATTTAAAAGCCAGTCTTCTACATGTGCAGAACATGTAGTTGACACAAACCAAGATGGATGGGTGATGCCACTGACGGGGTTGCTGAATTTCATAAGAATGAAGATGCATTTTGCCTGGGCTGGGCAGAGACAAACAACTGTTCTGAGTTTGACCAAGTAGCCAGAAATAGTTTGGGGATTCGTGGAGTTGTCTCCAAAATTCCAGGGCTGTTGCATCATCTCAGTGGATCTGGTTTGTTTTCAGTTCTTCATGAAACTGTGCCCTGCGGACAGGACAGATATTCAGTAAACCACACCCACATGGATCCTGAACACTCAAGGCAGCCCCACCCCATCGGCAGGCATCAATCAGCCTGTGCACCTTGAGTCCCACAAAGATGTCGCTCTGACTCTTCAGAATATATGAAACCCGAGATCAAAAGTGGGCCTGGAAAACTGTTGGCCCTGCCCTCCTTCTGTAGATGCTGCAGCTGTGGGTCTCATTTGACTTAGAGTCCTATACATACGTCCTCTAACAAGGATGCTGTTTTTGCTATATGTGGGTAGCTGGTACTGACTTTTGATTCTGTGAGAATGCATCTCTGAGTAGATTGGAGGTTTCCATTAGTTTTGTCTTCCAGGACTTTTCATCCCTTTCGTTCTTTGATCTGCGAATGCAGTTCTATCACTTACTTCATATTTTCACAGCCAGCGAAGGAATGAAAACAGACCTCCCCTTTGTACTCTGCTGAGACTCCTTCCAAACCTTAGTAAATTGCACACAATCTAAACAGTATTGCCAATGTGACTTATAAGGTCAAACATTGACTGAACATGCATTTTGAGCTTATATTATATTATATTATAATTTATATTATTTATACCTTGTTAGGTAGTCCAAGCTAGCCTTGAACTCACTACAAAACCTAGGTTGGCCTCAAACTCAAAATCATACTGAATTGTTTTATCCACTGCTGGGGTTACAGGTGTCTACCATGATGGCTGAGCACTGTGTGTAGTGAGACATAAAGAGCCACCTGGCATTGGCTCTGTGATTGGCATAGCATTGTAAGTCTCACACAGCCTCGTTTATTTTAGTGACTCCATCTCAACTGGATGTTATTTCAAGATGGGCCCTCAGCTGCTCCTCAGACATGACTTAGATATTCCTGTATGTTTAACAGGCTTTCAACTCGCTCCCAGTCCTACCTATTGATGAATTCATACTTTTAAAAATGATTCACTTCGAGTTGGGGGCAGGTCCCATTGTTTAGACCAGCCTGGCTCTGAACCCACTCCATAGCTCAGGCCGAGCTTGAACTCATGGGATCCTCCTGCTCCAGGCTCCTGGATGCTGGCTTTATTGATGTTCGCCAACACACTTGGCATTGCTTTTGAAAGCCCACCTCAGCTGCCATCATTTCTAGAAGCTCTGTGATCACAGGGTCTAGAAGCCATTCTATGACATGCTCTGGGTCTTTAGTGTCACTTGCTGGAGCCTTGGGCCACATGTGGCACCATGCTATTAAAGATCCCAGTCAACTTTCTTTTCCCCTTTCTGGCTAGGATCCTATGCAGGAACGCTCATTAAATTTAATTTAAAGATGAGTACATTTTGGCAATAGAGTCCTAACTTCATTCCTCAGTGTTGATTTTAGCTGACCCTCTTCCAGGAAGGTGAGAAATCAGGATCCCCTCATCCTTAGTAGGTTGTTTATTTACGGTGAGTTAATTTTGCTTACTGTTACTCAGAGGCCAATAGCATAGAAATCCTCTGCCATGTTGGTACCTCCATTCACCTGCACAGCACCCTCACCTGATCACAGCTGGGGAAGAAATGCAGTCCCCCCATGCTTTCCTTCTTACATGTCCCTCATAGGCTCGAGTTGTGAGCTCATGGTCCCCAGCTGGTAGTGCTGTCTCGGAAGGTTCTGCAACCTAGAGAATGGGTCCTGCTTGGTGGAAGTAAGTCACTGTGGTCCCTTCTGGAATGTTCCACCCAGTCCTGCTTCCTGCATGACTCCCATATCTCCCATAATGTGAACAGTTGTGTATCGGCAGTTATTCCTGGTATTACAACTGGGACAGTTCCCTGCGCCTTTCCTTCCTTGCTAGACTGAGATCCTCTGAAACCATGAACCACACAAACCTTTGCTCGCTCGAGTTGCTTCTCTTATGTCTTCATAGTGATGCTGGGTAACTAATGTAGTCTATCAGCTATTCAAAGATGCTGTCAACAGTCAAAATGACCTTCCTAACCTGTCGTGTTCAGCCTGTCTTTTAAAATACATAGTTGCTGAGGGTTTTGCTTTAATCTTTGTTACTGTATTAGAGTGTCAATGTGGGGATTAGATGTATTTTGTTCTAATGGTTTCATTTCCTGCATCTGGGTAGGACAGAGCTGGTTCATTGGTCACAACCTGGTGCCGGCACTGTGTTTTAAGGGTGTGTGACTTCTCAAGGGATCATATGCTGCCTGTGTTCTGAGCCTCTTAAGCTTCTCTCATCCTGTCCCAGCTTCTCTCCCAACTTCTGTCCCTCAGAAGCTCGGGCTAATGTGCTTTCTACCCAGACATTAGAGATGACATTAAGAGGCCAGGTGTGCTCTTACCTTCCCCCACCTCCTTCAGGAACATGGCGGGCGATGTGATGCAGAACCCTGGTCAAGTTGGTCTCTGTCAAGGCCCCAGACCTTACTACAGCCAGGAGAATCATAGGCATGACCTGGAAAGCAAGTCCAGGGCTTCATGGTTCATGCCAATCTGAGGATTTCCATCTGCTTTCCATTTTTTATTTTCTGGAATGTGTTAAGTTAGTTGTTGTTATCCTCACGGTGTTTGGGTTCAGTAACGAAAACGAAGGTACAGGATGACGCGCGTATTCTGTGCTCAGGTTTTGCTCAGTTGCCGGCACAAGCTCATTCCGCAGAGATTGTATGGCACAAGTTTATGTTACATAATTTCTTACGTAGTGGAAAATAACTGAAGTCATTGGAAGGTAACTAAGTACTTCAAAATAAGCTTAAAATTGGATTAAGTATTATTGAATTTATACTGACTTCAAATCTGATGGAATGTTGACTTTGAAATAAGAAGTTTTAAGGACAGGGTAGTGATATGCAAGTGTAGCCTTAGTCCATGGGAGGCACAGATGGGAGGGTTGGGGGCTCAAAATCATCCTGAGATACATAGCAAGTTCAAAGGTACATGAGACCCATATTAAGAAAGAAAGAAAAAGAAGTGTTGCTTATTTGACTAAAGATTGATTTAAGAGAGTGTGTGTGTGTGTATGTTTTTCTTTTATTCACGGTACCTGAAGCAGACTTAAGTAAGTATGGAATTAATCAAGCCTATTATACACACACACCACACACACTACACACACACACACACACACACACACACACGTCCTATGTGCTGGACAAGCGCTCTTTCACTGAGCTGTATCCTTGGCCCATGATATTCCGTTCTTAAAACTCCTTCCAGGTGCAGGAATGGGGAGTGCATCAGACTGCTTTGTCCTTCCACTCTCACATTAGCAATCTGAAGCCCCACGTCAGCTAAACTCGTACAACATGTATCTCTATTCACACAGTGAAGGACACATTTCAGTTTGAGTGTGGGGGAAAAAATAACCCACCTCTTGAAAAGTGAAGAAGACAGGCCCGAAATATCGAATGCCTTGGCTAGACTGTCAATTATTGATTTATTTTATTTTGTTATTTTTAAAAGATGTATTTTCACTTTCTACTCTTGGGTGTGAGTGTATGCTGCATTTTGCACAGGTACCACAGAGGCTGGAAGAGGGCATTGTATTACTTGGAGCTGGAGAAACAGGAGGTTGTAGGTTGCCTGACATGGGTGCTAGGACCTGAACTTTGGTCCTCTGGAAGAGTAACAAGTGCTCGTAGCCACTGAGCCATCTCTTGGTCTTTGGTATTAGAGTGAGGAGGTGAGATGATGACATGGATTACTTCACAGCTTTCCTCCCTCTCAGGCCTTGTCTTTGGAAATGTAGGAAAGCCTCATTTTATTGAATATATTATACTTTCATATGGCTTACCTTATAACTGTATAAATGTACTGCCATGGACAGAAAATACAGAGTTTTTTAAAGCAGTCTGATGAGACTATGGAAAAAGACTTTGAACTTTATGAACATTTAGTTGCAGGTGAGAAAACTCAATGTCCAAATTTCCCGTCATATAAGACGACTTGAGCCGGGCATGGTGGCACATGCCTTTAATCCCAGAACTCTGGAGGCAGAGGCAGACTGATCGCTGTGAATTTGAGGCCAGCCTGGTCTACAAAGTGAGTCCAGGACAGCCAAGCCTACACAGAGAAACCCTGTTTCGAGAAACAAAACAAAACAAAACAAAAAAGACCCTCAATTTTAACTTTTCTAGTTAAAATATAGAGTTTGGAATGTACTCACCATATAAGACTACTTCTCTTCCAATGGACACCCTGTGCAGCAGACTCAGGCTACAAACTGTGTATTTTAACTGGAAAAGTTAAAGTTGCGGTATCTTATACGCTGGAAAATATGGTAAATAATATTGTTACCCAAGGCTGCACTTTTGGAGATGGGAGCTTGTACAATGTCAGTTTTGATGTACAGTGTCCAGAATAGAGCCTTCTACTGCATCAGCGTTCAGGATTTGCTCAGTAAATTAAGGAAAGCAAAATGCAGTTAAAAAGTTTTATTTAGAAGAATAGTTTCTCTCCAGCACTGATAGAAACTGATCTCTGCTATTTATTTATTAAGTCCCACCTTCCCAAGAATGCTGTTATTTTATGATTATTTAATTTGTGCAACTGCGTGGCCTGGGTTCAAGTGTCATTTTCCATCACTCTCCACCTTATCCTTTGAGAGAGGGTCTCTCACTGAACAGGGTGCTTTTTTGGCTGGACTGGCATGCCAGTGAACTCTGAGGTCTCCTTCACCATTACCACCAAGTGATAGGGTTATAGGCATGCACACCCATGCCTGGATTTTCAAAATGCCGTTTAATAGAAGCACACTGCTCTGGTTACTTTTATGTCAACTTGACACAAGCTAGAGTTATCTGAAAGGAGGGAACCTCAATTGAGAAAAATGCCCCCACAAGACCCAACTGTAGGGCATTTTCTTAATTAGTGACTGCTAGGGGAGGGCCCAGCCTATGGAGGGTGGGGCCATCCCTAGGCTAGTGGTCCTGGGTTCTATAAGAAAGCAGGCTGAGCAAGCCATGAGGAGCAATCCAGGAAGCAGCCAGTGATGGCTTCTGCATCAGCTCTTGCCTCCAGGTTCCTGCCCTCACTGTTTTTGTTGATGAGCTATTATCTAGAACTGGAAGTGAAATAAACCCTTTCCTCCCCAAGCTCCTTTTGGTCATGGTGTTCCATCACAGCAATAGTGACCCCAATTAAGACATATACAATACTTAGCCCTCAGTCACCATTTTATTAAGTCTTTAGAGATTCATCTAGATTCCTAGGTATATCATCTGCTCATTGCTGTTCTATCCAACCAATAATTATGTTGCATAAGTGTACACTTCTTTTATATTTATATGAAAATTTACATTTATCATTCATGTGTTTGTGTGCACGTATGTATGTGGGCACTTGTGTGTGCCTTGTACTCTGTGCGTCCTGGGGCTCTAACTCAACTTGCCAGGCTTGCCGACAGCACATTTACCTGCTGAGCCATCTTGTCAGCTGTAAGAGTATCAAAGCGCTTGTTCCAGAGGATGGGCAAGTTAGTTGCTTTGAGTTTATGGTTGTTATGATCTACAACTCACAAACAGGCTTTTGTGTAGACATGAGTTCTCACTTATTTTGGATGGGACTTTTCAGTTCCTGGACTATATAGTAAGCATGTTTTATTTTAGCAAAAAAAAAAAAAAAAAAAAAAAAAAAAATTCAAATTACTCCTCAAAGTGGACAGATAAAATTGGATTTGCACCAGCAGTAGACGAGAGTTGCAGTTGTTTTATATCCTTGCCAGCACTTGATGGTGTTTGTCTTTTTAACGTTGGCCATTTTAGTGGGTGCACAGTA
Organism: Acomys percivali; assembly: GCA_907169655.1. Classification (NCBI taxonomy): domain Eukaryota; kingdom Metazoa; phylum Chordata; class Mammalia; order Rodentia; family Muridae; genus Acomys; species Acomys percivali. Next base: position 12,512,707 of record OU015751.1, read on the forward strand.
GTTTCTGATTTGTGACTCATTTGCATTCTTGTAGTACCAATGTCATTGATGTCTTTCCCCACATAGCATATTCAATGGCCATTCCTAATTTCTTTTGTGAAGTGTTGGCTCAGTATTTCTCTATTAGCTTGTTTATTAATTCATAAGACGTCTTTATCAACTGTGGGCTTTTAAAAAAAACCCTCTCCCCGAGCTATAGCTTTGTTATGAATTTGAAAAATTTTTCAGTTGGCTCTCTTGCTGGTAAAATCTCTTTTCAGTATACATGCTGGTGATATTTTGATAACATGTCATATTAATTATAAATATCCTCTTTTGGCATTTTGGGGTCTGTTTCCATTGACTGTGTTGTCTGTTGACTGTTCCCCCTGATTCCTACATTTTATGTCTTGTATTTACTTTTTAAAGTAAAAGTCAGGTTGTATTTTAAAGAGCAATGGATAGTGTCTTAACTACTGTTCTATTATTGTGAAGAGACATCGCGACTGCCAAAACTCTCAGAAAAGAAGGCATATAACGGGCTAGCTTACAGTTTTAGAGGTTTAGTCCATTTAGTCAGCATGGTAGCAGCTGAGCAGGTATGGTGCTGCAGACATTCCTGAGAGTTCCATATCCCGACCCACTGGGAGCAGGAAGGGAGAGCCACTGGGCCTGGCTTGCATTTTTGAAATCTCAAAGCGCACCCCCAGTGTCACACTTTCTCCAATAAGGCCACACCTCCTAATCCTTCTCAAGTAGTACCACTCCCTGGTGACTAAGCATTCAGATATATGAGCTCTTGGGAGCCGTTCTTATTCAAATCACCACAGAGATTTAGATGCACAGAGATCTAGGTTGGAAAAGTCCCTAATCTGATAATCCAACATATAAAACAAAATCGTTCGTTTTGTTTGTGTGCATGTATATATATGTGGGCATGCACAACCTTCCAATTTATAAATCTCACCAGTGGAAGAGAAATTTATTTTTTCTTTTAGTGACAGAAGGTTCTGGATTTTGGTGCATTGCAGATTTTGTGTTTTCGGATTAAGGATGCTGTTGTGGCTAATCTCAGTTGCGAATCTGGGTTAGAAATAAACCCTTTCTTCCTTAAATTGCTTTTGTTAAGACAGCAAAGAAGTAAGATAGATGCTCCACTGGAAAATGTACACCAAATCTGCAGTTCTGATGGTGAACGTGCACCTGTGCTCACAACAGCCACTTCTCTTTTCCTTCGGGTCCTTAAGGTGGGGAGCTAGTCAGTATTGTCACCGATGGAGCAGACTTGGAAATACACTGCTATGGCTACTGTGATTACAGCACAGACTCTAGGCATGGCCTGCTGCAGCCACTTTATGCTGGGTGTTAGGCTGGAGTGCAGATTTGGGGGTTAGGGCACTGCCACTCCCAGCCACCAGCAGTCCTGCCCTCCTGTGTTTCTTAGTGGCTTTGTTATCATGGGGAGGATTCCTTCCTGGTGGGGGAACTGTTGGGGATGGGGTGAGAATCCTTCCCAGAACTTAAGAAAGCAGCTTGGTTGGTGATCGCCTCTCTTAAATATTAAAAAAAAAAAAAAAAAAAAAAAAAAAGCTTAAAGCAAGAGCAATTCTGAGAGTGTCTCATTTGCACAATATGCGTTTGGAAAACAGCTTGTGTGACTGTGAGCCTCACCAGAAATGTCAACATTTATGAGCCCACATCACTTCACGCTTGTGGCTAGGGAAAAGGAAGCCCATGATTTTTGACCCATGTTCCCTGTTACACAGGGGTGGAAGGGTAGGCAGAGGTGGTCTGAGAGGATCCCATGTGAGACCTGTTCCTGTCTTAGTTAATGTTTCTTTACTGTGAAGAGAGACACCATGACCACAGCAACTCTTACAAAGGAAACCATTTAACTGGGGCTGGCTTATAGTTGTAGAGGTTTAAGTCCATCATCATCATGGTGGGAAGCATGGTAACATACAGGCAGACATGGTGCTGGAGAAGGAGCTGAGAGGTTTACATCTTGATCTGCAGGCAGGAGGAAGAGACTGTGTGCCACACTCTGCTATGGTCATAGTCTGCCCGCCCCCCACAGTGACACACTCCCTCCCACAAAGCAACACCTTCTAATAGTGCCACTCCCCATGAGCCAAGCATTTAAACGCATGAGTCTATAGGGGCAGTACCTATCTACTACAACTGGATAGCCAGCTATAGCTGTACCTTAAATATGCTTAATCAGATGGGAAAAAAAAAAAACCCCAACACTGTTGGAAAGAACAGAAGTGATAAGAATGAAAGGAGTGAGCTGGCACCAGCATTTACTTTAGAAATATCTGTGGCGACTTGGTGCTCACAGCCTGGGTTCGAGGAAACCATGTTTGAAAAATACATGAAGTGCCAGAGGAAGAAAGCCGGACTTCCCTTCAGTGATGCTGTAGCAAACAGTGCTCAGCTGTGAGTTGGTGGCACTGGTGGCGTTTCAGGGAAAGGAACACACACACACACACACACACACACACACACACACACACACACACA
>OU015751.1:12515218-12544319 GCA_907169655.1 Acomys percivali
CACACACACACACACACACACACACACACACACACACACACACACACGTTTCTAAGTATAACCTGCTCAGTCTGTAGAACGTTACTTGGATACGTACGTTTTCATGGCTGACCATTTGGTATTGGATAATCAATCTGTGTGCTCTTCCCTGGGGGGAAGACTACTTCTCCCACTCCAGCATCCCTTAGCTGCCTGTAGTTCTTTGTCTAGGCCGCACGCCCCCTTGGTCTTTCCCTCATCCATATCTATGGTGCCTTTGTTCAGCTTACATTTGGGTGGTCATGTTGGTGAGACCATGTTGGTGAGTGTAGCTTCTGGTATTACTAGGAGACACGGTCTCACCACAAGCTCCCCGATCCCTGGTTCTTTTGGTCATTCTGCCCCCTTCTAGCAAGTAGTTTTGCCCTCTCTCTTTGGGATTTTTCAAAACGAGATGCCCTTTTAAGGCAGAGCAGCAGATTGAGAGGGAGACAGGAGTCTGAAGACTATTACCACACCTGGATAGTCAGGTTTGCCTTTCAGTGCTAGTTGAGTCGCTTAGAGGCAGAGCCAGGACTGAGGAACATTCCTAACCCATAGCTCTATGCTCCAAGGTTAGAGGTCAGTTATGTACCTAGTAGCCTATGGTGCCCAGTAACTGCATTCTGGCTTAGGGTAAGTGACATTTTTAGAGCACAAAATATTAAACATCGCCAGCAAACAGTTTATACAGAGTCAAGCATTTTATGGTCATCAACTTTTTAAGAAAACATACAAATGCAGACTAGATATTAAAAAAAAAAAAAGTTCTTCTGGAAAATTCCCACAGTGTTTTTAGTTTGGAAGAGGGAGGTCTCACCTCGCCACAGGAACTCTGATGCTGTTGGTGTCTTGGGCCAGGTGCACTGACTTATGATGTAATTGGGAGTTTTCAAATTCCCCTTCCCTCTCTCTCTGTCACGAGTCCTCTCCTGTGACCTTTTTTTTTTTTTTTGAAACCAGCTAAAATCTACACTTTCCACTCAGCTTGTTTGGGTTTTTTTTTCCCCCAGTCAAATTCAGTGTTTTGACTGTCACCATTAGGTTTGGCCATGAGTGAAGAATCTTGAAATTCAGCCGTCCTAGCCAGCTCCACACATCACGTGTCTTTTACAGAAGGTGCATCTCAGGGAAGACCTGGTGTAGACGGAGCCGAGCGGGAAGACGCTCATTTGAGAAAACACCTTTTTGATGCCACTGATCCCCGAGCTCAGTTGCCACTCTTATTCCTGCACATTGCTTGTTTTAGGTTGGGTGCAGTACCTAGGAAGTTATTGAAGTGTCTTTCTTTCCCTTCTAAAATGGGTGGGTGTGCCTTGCTCAGTATGTTCAGACGGAAGAAGAGTCCGGAAACTCAAGGTGGTGCTTACTTCACTTTGCACGCCACCAACAGTAGGGCCTGAGACAAGATGACGCCCACGTGCTCGTGTTAAGGGTTAATAAATGCCATTTTAGGATTTTATAGATTTTAAAATAAATGAATAAAATTTGTAAAAAAAATAACCTATATGTTAATTGAGGGGGTAGTTAGCAGTTTGTGTAATAAGGAAACTGCTTTCGAGTGTGACCGTGAGTTTGCTTCAATACTAACAACAAAATCATATCTCTGAAAATGTGGCAATAGTCCCCTAATGTCCTAGGAGCATTGCTTAATTAAAACCTTTTTGTATGATCATAGACATGAAGGTTATAAGGGATATTCCCAAGGAAGTATATTTAAAAAATATATATCCAATCGCCTGTGGCATGCGCTACAGCTATATATGGCTTAGATTTCAGAGATTCTCCGGACCGTTCAAAACAGCAAACAGAATCCCCTTTTATATATAAAGAATTTCCCTTTTATAAACCTTTTATTTGTCTCATATGCATGATTGTTTAGCCTGCAGCTGTGTCTGGGTGACATGTGTGTTCAGTATCTGAGGAGGTCGGAAGAGGGTACTGAACCCCAGGAACTAAAGTTGTAGGCGGTTGCGAGCCACCGTGTGGGTGCTGGGAACTGAACCCCGGTGCTCTTAACCACTGAGCTATCTCCTCATTCCAAGCCCTAGCTAGAGCTGCTTTAATGGGAAGTGTCTTGTCTGTTGGCACTGGTCCCTCTACGTCTGCATTCGTGTTGGTAAATATGGCTTCCCTGACTTCTCTGGCTGTCCACAGGGAGCCCGTCAGCAAGTCCACACTCAGGGTATTTCTTTGCTCACTGGCGGGCGTCTGATTGGTTCCGCCCTCATCTTCCAGGCTGTGCTATCACATGGCCAGGCCAGCTTCCCTTTCTGATGATGGGTGCCTAAAAATATTTTAAACCTGGGGAACCAGTGATCGTCACTCCCAGTTTAGACCTTCTGGGTGTGGATTCCACCAGCTTTGAACCGAAAGAGACTTTTAAACATTACATCTGTTCTGAATAGGACCAGACCTCCTTGCTTGTCATCATGCTATAAGCACTAGAGATGTTTTATGCTGTGTGAGATATAATAAGTAACAGATGACTCAGCATGGAAGGTAAGTGTGGGTAGATCCGGCACAAATAGCATGCATTTTTTTTATATCAGAGTCTTGAGCATCCATGGCCTTGATTGTCTTTGAGGACCTCGCTGCCCATTCTTCACAGATACTGAGGAATGACCAGCTTTGTTCTACGTGTGGAGCCGATGAGCACATGGATGCTTCCTGTGTAGTCATGCTATACTTTAAAAGAGGTTTCATGACTGGTCACTGATGCCTCTGAGCTTTTTAATTCACGTAGTGATTCATAACAGAAGAAGAGATGGAAGCCCAGTGTATAGCCAGGCTGCTGGGGACATGAGAGGGGATTGGCTTTGTTGCATTAGCTATGTTAGCACAGCAAATGTGCATCAGATCCGTGTACCACAAGGGCTGTGCATTGACATTCTGTGTAGGTTTGTCCCATCCTTTGTTCAAAAGTTCACAACTATAGCCCTGGCCACCACGGGGCTGGAGAGATGGCTCAGAGGTTAAGAGCACTGGCTGTTCTTCCAAAGGTCCTCAGTTCAATTCCCAGCAATGATGTGATGGCTCACAACAGTCTATAATGAGATCTGGTCCCCTCTTCCGGAATGTTGGCACACATCCTGGCAGAATACTGTATAAATAATAAACAAATAAATCTTAATATATATACATATATACATATACATACATACATACATACATACATATCTCCCTGGCCACCTGATACCAATTTGGTCACCTGATCATCATGACAACCCTTTTCTTCTCTCTCTTTGCGCATGTGTTGTGTGTTTTGGTTGGAATGCTTTGTGGTGTGGTGACTATCTAGGGGACATCCCTAGATCACGTCATTCACAAAGAAAGTGTTGAGGAATAGTCCATGGATCCTCAGTTACTTCAGTGTTGGTAAGGAGGGGGTCTCAGAGTTTGGGATTCCTGAATTGGCCTCCTGGTATGTGGTACCTTCCTTCTCCTTCAGCCTCCGAGCCAGGCAGGAAGAACCACATGCTCTTGATCCTGGCTAGATCCGACCTCCTCCTCTGCCGTATAAATTTAGAATTCTGTTTTCACCAACTGCAAATGGGCTTCAACTATCATGTATATTTTCAATGTTATTATATGAAGAGCATATAAGCAAGGTGTGTGGAAGCTATGAATGTGAGAGACTGTGAGCAATGACCATGAAGATCCAGATGGAGGGAAGGGATTTCTTGTTTTAAAATGAAAGTAACAAGATCCTCTAATGTCTCACCTCTCCTGTGAGAGTTGACTACACCGCCATCTTCCCTTCCTTGGTTTCCTTCAGGGTGGCGTGAGTGAAATTAACTCTTGATCACTTCCTACATCAAGCAACCAACCAAGGGAATGAACACTGTCCTTCATGAGGGTAGACTGCTTCTCCAGTGACACAGGGGCCATGCAGCTCTGATGAGTTGCTCTTTGCAAGAAGCAGGCTGTAGGTGGCGCCCAGCTGGGAGCCACTGGGTGAGCAGTCAACAGATTAGAGTAGAAGTTTCCACTTAGGGAATCCAGTCTTCTTTTCCTGGAATAGCAATGCATATTTCAAGTAGAGTCGGCGTAAACTTCACTTGCCTTGGGTTGATCTCCGGTGCTGATTACTCATCTGTGGACTTTTAACGCTCCGCCTGCGTGGGAGACTCTGGTGGAATAAACATGTCAGAGGGCTGACTGCTCTTGGTTTGGCATGGGGTGGCTTCACCTGTAACACATTATCCTGTAATTGCCGCAAACCTGCCCGATGTGTAGTTTAGCGACGCCTCTTCCCTGGTGGCATACAAATTGGAAATTTGCTGGAGATGGAGGAAGCCCATGATGAGCATTGCAGACGCTAACTGGGACTTCTTATTTTATTTTATTTTTTTTTAAACCAGACACTTGGAGAACTTGATAAGATTGTACTTGTTTATTCTGGTCGAACTTCAGCAGTTTGTTTTAGGCTGGTAAAATTGTGTAAACAGTTTGTTGTAAATCTCTGACATTTAAAAAAAATAATTGATGGAAAATTTCCAAACAGCTAAAGATTTTCAGTGTAAGCTTTGTCATCTCTTTCCGCCTACATCTCTCTTCACCCTCAAATAACTACAGACAAGCAGAGACATGTAATTTAATATTTATTAAGGATACTTATAGTATAGAAAATGCAACATTAGTCTTGGGGGGATAGAAAGCTAATCATTGTTTATAAAAATTGAAATGTGAGCATGTGTTTTTATCATGCCTGATGCTGTTCCCCGGGCCCCAAACCATGCCTGGCTAGGTCATGGGACTTAGAGAAGCATTTGTCACTCTTATTCTGCTAAATGGACATAGTAGTAAACTGCCCCCTACGTTCTTAAGTGCATCTCTTCTCATCAAAGAATCTTTTTAATTTATTTTATTTTTTATTTCTTGGTGTGAATAGTGGTTAATATAGAAACCTACAACAGCTTAGCATGCAAACAATGAAAGACAGTGGAGCCTATGCTTCTAAATGGGGTATCTCCATCACACAACCTTCCCCCAAGGCTCAGTGATCATCATGGAAGAGGGAGGCAGAAAGACTGTAAGAGCGAGAAGTAGGGGGTGTTGGCTCTGAAACAGTGTCCGCTGGACGTGACAGGGCTGTGTCCAAGTGAACTGCTGGCCGCTGCGACTGCATTGCACATCCTTTGCACACGATCTAGCCAGGCAAAGTCACATGTCAATGCTGGAGGGCCTTGTGGAGTCCCATCTCTACTTGAGGAGCTCTTAGGAATTTCAGGTGGGGAAAGGGTGACTTGGTTTTCTTCAAAGATGCAGCCCCCGAAAGGCTGCTCAAGCTCCTACATGCCCACATAGGCAGCACTGAGAGGACTCAGAGGGTTTGAATAAAAGAGAACACATGAACTTTGGAGGAAGGAAGCGATGGGATGGAGGTGGAACTGGAGGGCCGGCCAAAACACATTATTTGTATGTGTAAACTTCTCAGTAAAAAGGTAAAAAGGTACATATGAATTAGGAAGTTAAGGTGAATAGTTTTATATATTCATCGCTTGCCCTCTCCATATTTTAGTTACTTCATATAGTGAAAGTTTATATTCTTGGGAATGATTTTTTTTTGCTACAAATATTTGCTGTCAAATCTGACAGTAGCATAATAATTGAGTTTGTGACTCAGCTATTCCATATTCTGCTCATGATGAACACAATATGTCTAATTAACAGAAGCTTAAGTGTGATTTATTCAGATGCTTACATTGCAGTTCAGAGTGTCAGTCTTTGACATAGCAGAGGGCAGAAGCTGTGGATGTGTGGGGCCACAGCTACAGCCATCCTGCAATGCACATGGCCCATCAGAAACAGTTTGCACATGACCGCTTGGGTAGATTTTTCATTTCTGTTGTCATAACAAGAAGATGTTATATGTTATATGGAAACTGGATTAATTTAGAGTAAGTCTTTTGGATCTTCATGGTGTGTTGGCCGTGATACTGCATATCTGTAATCTCAGGAACCTAGAACTTGAGGGACTGAGGCAAAAGAACCGAGAATTTGAAGCCAGCCTGGGCTACACAGTGAAGCTTTGTCTTAAAGGAAATAACTTAAGGCATGATTTAATGTTCACAGAGGAGTATTCACAATGTGATGTTTGCTCTTTGAGTTTGGATTTTAGGAAGACGGAAATAAACAACAGTAAGATTTTTAAGACCATAGCTGTAGGGGCTGGAGAGGTGGCTCAGTTGGTAAAGTGCCTGCCACACAAGTGTGAGGACCTGAGTTCCGATCCCTAGTACTCAAGTAGAGATCTGAGTGTCGTGGCATACATTTGTTGTGACCTCAGTGCTGGGGGCCAGTAGAAAAGAGGATTCTGGGACTTTATCAGCCAGAAATTCTCCATGAATTGGTGAGTTCCAGGCTCAATGAGAGATCCTGTCACAAGAAAAAAAAGTGGAAGGCCAGCAAGATAGATCATAAGGCAAAGGTGCTCATCACCAAATCGATGACTTAGGTACAATCTCAGGATGCACATGATGGAAGAAAGAACCAACTGCTGAGAGTTGTCATCTGACCTCCAGTCACTCACCATGGTGTGTGCACCACCCTCCGCATGCTGCGCACACAAAATAAGTAAATGAAAAATAAGGGGTGGAGATTGATAGAAGATATTTGTTGTTGACCTCTTATTTGCACACACACACACACACACACACACGTGCACACACATACATGCATACACAGAATCTATCTTGAACTCTCAGGATATTTTCCTTTTTCTCCTCCCAAGTTTTGTGGCTTGGCATACCTCTGTATTCTGTAGCTTAGCTGACACAATGGTATTTATAGTTTTATTTCTATAAGGAAATGAGAGGCATTTTAGGCCATTACTCAACTTTGAGGTCAGTTTTCACACAGCCAAGGACACCAACATCCTTCTGGGAGAGAGAGGGTCAGAGTTAGCCACTTAATCCAATTAAGTCCTTAGATGGAAACTGAACATTTTGGACAGAGTATTGACTTACGTGTGAACTAAGGCTCACAGCAGGTTTCTGGGAAGTGATTTCCTGGTCAAGTTTGTAATAAGTAAATGACTTTGGGAAACACATGAGACCCTCTTAAAGAAAGCAGTGCCTCCACCCACTAAAAAGCCACAGAATTTTCTTCCTAGCCCCATAATTTAAAAAAAAAAAAAGCCTTTAAAAATGTTTATAGAACGTACAGTGGAGTCAGCAGTTCTTTGGTTATGTGACATGTAGAAATTGGCACAGCAAAAGTCATACACACACATGCACACTTACATATACACAACACACACACACACATACACACACACACACACACACACACACACACACACACACACACACACTAAAACAAAACATCTAGAACCAGTTTTCTGGAAGTCACTTCAGATGTTTTCTTTCTCTTCCCGAGACTGAGATGGTAATTTTCTTCTCAGGAGTCTTTTTAGTGTCTTTTATTTCTATTGTCTTCCTGGCTTTGGTTTTTCTAGTCCTCTGATGGTCTGTTTAGGACACCTTTCGCACAGCTTGCTGCATTCATGTCTTTTGAGCTGATTCTTGTGTGGGTGTCAACCCATCTCCGTGGCTCTTTTGTGCATCAAGCTCAAGGACTGGACTTCCTGAGCCCCTTTCACCCCTCCCCCTAGTATTTTTTTGCTTCCAACTCTGCTGAAATATTCTCTTAGAGACGTGTTTCTCAACCTTCCTAATGCTGAGACCCGTTAGCACAGTTCCTCATGCTGTGGTGACCCCCAGCCATAAAATTATTTTCATTGCTACTTCATAACTGTAATTTTACGACTGTTCAGAACTGTAATGTAAATACCTGTTTTTCCGGTCATCTTTTAGGGGTTTTGACCCACAGGCCTTAGAATGTTGCCCTGCCGTCCCTAAAGAGACTGAATTTGCACTATTAGCTTAACTCTTAAGCTCTTGGGGGAAACTTCTGACCCCCTGAAAGTGAAATAAGTTGCTCCACCCTGCAGTAGCTGTGATTGACCAATAGCAAATGATGTCACAGGAGTCTTGATGGCCTTGGTCTGTGTCACATCTTCAAGTCTGTTTAGGGCTTATCGATAGATGCAGATGTCAGGAGACCTGAGCCTTCCTGGTAGCACAAGCCGAGACTCACAGCCTCTCTCACCTGTGCTGACTGATGCTCTTCCATGTGTCCTCTTGACCTTCCCCTATGCACTGCTCCTCTGTGAGGGACTGTTTTCCACACCCTTTCTCAGCCAGCCAGCTTGTTTCCTTACAGATTCCAGCATCAGCAAGCATTTCCTCTGTCAGAATTCTGTCCATCTTCTCAACTTCTTGTGTCTGCCCAAGCTGTAGAAACTACAAATAATTTCACAGAGATGTGAGAATGAGGCTGAGAATGGTCATGTAATTTGCTCCACATGACACCCTAGAAATTGCCCAAGAACACTAGAAATGACCTGACTCTACAAAGGTAACTAGATAAGGACATCTTTAGCATCATTTGCATTTGCACAAATATACCTAATGTTTGCTGTGTGCAGGACAGTGAGCTCCATTTTTTTTTCTCTAATTTTTCAGGCTGTGAACTCTTAAATACAGGAGTTGAGATGACACTTGCTTGACATAAGGATGAGGAAGAATGTGAGGCTAGCGAGGAGAGGGCGTGAGGCTAGCTGGGTGGCGTAAGGGTGGGAAGAGTGGTAGCTTGAGCAGGTGACAGCTGAAGGTTGGGTTTGGGGAGGAGCCTGGGCTGGAACCGTTCACAAGAGAGATCAGTAGGTTCACAGGTCCTGCAGTGGTGAAACAGGGAGGGGACATCTACTGGGCAGCTGGGGTTGAGGCAGTTGAAGAGGATGGTACTTTCTATTTATTCATTTATTTTTTGGGAAGGTTTGTGCTGATTTTATTTAGAAGCATATATATGCTTAGCCATTAATGAAAAAAGAGGGCCATGGATGTGAAAGAAGGCCAGGAGGGGTATATAGGAAGAATGAGAGGGTGGAATTGATATAATTGATATAATTATATTATAATCTCAGAGACAAAAGAAATAAAATTTAAAAAGACAAAAAGGTTTGCTTTTCTGTTACACGTATGTATATGCACTGTGTATGTGCAGTGCCCACAGAGATTGGAAGAGGTGTCAAATCCCCTTCCACTGGAGTTATGGATGGTTGTGAGCTAACATGTGGGTCCTGGGAACAGAACTCAGGCCCTCTGCAGGAGCGGCATGTGCTCTTAACCGATGAGCAATCATCCCTTTTTCAATTTTATTTTTTAATAGCCCTGTAGAGTTGGGCTTGCTTGCTGCACTCTGTAGTCCCAGCACTTAGGAGGCCAATGTGAGACCGTGTCTCATAACAATGAACAACTCTCTCTAAAAAACCAACAACATAGAGTTAACTAATCAACTTAATGTTGATGACAACTTAGTTAATTAGCAAAGGTGAGGAAGGCAGGGACCAGGTCTTAGAAGGATGATGGCAAGAGACTCGTTTCCTTCTGGGTCAGATTAGTATACAGACCAAGTAGAGACAGTGAGATCCCGGTTTTTGTTTTGTTGCTTTCAAGTAGAAATATTTTCCAAGAAAGACAGCAGGGTAGACACTGGGCCAAGTGACCAGTGAGCACTACAAACAAGCCAGCGGCAACATACAAGTGACGTTTGACCTCAGCATCAGGGACACAGTGGGGCTCTGGAGCAGCTGAGAGCCCACTGGCCCTGTCCACAGCAGGCAACTGTCCTCTGTGCCAGCTAACTGCTGCCCATGAATTCCTTGTGCCGAATCTACCAACTTTTCCAGAAAACCGGAGATCTGAATTTTCTCTGCTGGCTTCTTGGATCTTCAAGTGTTGGCCCAACTCCTAACATCCCTGACAACGACCAGACAGAACACATGGGTAGGCTGCCAGCCTGAGACAGCTGCTGAGAGCTGTAAGGCGCTTGAAGGAAGGAGATTCAGTGATAGACGACCTGTCTGAACCATTTACTCTTATGTCTGGTACAAAGGCCCACAAAGGAAATGTTACTGTTAATCGTGTTCTGAATGCATTCAGTTGTCTTCACCGTTTGGCTACTTTAGTTAACTCTGAATCTAAATTCTGGGTAATTAATGAGTGGTGCTGGCTGCTAGGTCTAGACATTGCTTGCTCTTATTTTGTTGCGTTCTCTAGTCACGTTACAAAGTGAACAGTCCTGTGCAGTGGACAAGGAAGGATGGATGTTTTGCTTTGGAGACTCAGATTTCTTTTAGAATACTTGTTGGCTTCATTTGTGCTGCTGTCTGTGTCTACTGCACTTCCCTCACTGTCTGCCTCGTCACCTCCTCCCTCACTTTTCATGCCTACTGCCAGTCCTCCCTCAGTCTGTGCGCTAGGCTCCTCCTGCTGGTATCACCTGCAGGTATGAGTGTGAAGAACTATATTGTAAGCTCTATCTTGGCCCACGTGAGGGATGATGGGAAATGTTGCTTTATGAAGGGATGTTGTTGTTTTGAAGCATTTCATCAGTTTTAATGAAATACAAATGTGGAGAGAGAGAGAGAGAGAGAGAGAGAGAGAGAGAGAGAGAGAGAGAGAGAGAGAGAGAGAGAGAGAGAGATTCATTTTGTGGGATGGAAGGAAATCTTAATGTGGCTTCATTCGTAGTTTTATATTACCAGAGTCTGGGGTATTGACAATGGTTGTGGGTGAGTTTTATTCAGTGCAAGCATCTCTGATGGTTCTGGCAAGGAGCTGGCTTTATTACTTGTCCACGTACTTTTAGGTCTTGTTTCTGTTAAAATTCTGGAATCGGAGAGAGAACAACACAGACTTGGATACTCTCAATAGATTAAGGACTTAGAAAAACACATCTCCTTTTCTCCCTCAAGCTTTTTAATAGACGTTTGCATTGTTTTAAGCTGAGAGCATTTTGTTGTGTCAACACACATCTGGAAACATGAAAATAAGATTTTTTTTTTATGTGTGAAAATCTTATATGTAAATACAAGTTCTTAATTAAGTCAATATTTTTCTCTTGATTTCTGACTCAGATCATGGAAGAGACAAACACACAGATTGCATGGCCATCCAAACTTAAGATCGGAGCCAAATCCAAGAAAGGTAATTTGGGAAGAGGGTGGGCATAGGTATATTTGAAACGTGAGATTATGGAGTTGCTGGAGAAATAAGCCTTTGTTCACTTTTGTCCTCACATACTTGTCAGATAGCCACATTGGGGGAAAAATTTTCATGATTAAAATAAATAGGTGGCTTTGCAATAGCAGAAAAATGTTTAAATAATAGTATTACCGTTAAAATGTTGCCTAGCAGACTTTGCCTGTGATCTCCAGGGTATCTGTCAGATCAGTAGCCATGAAGAAGGACGGTTCTACAAGGGGTCACAGCCCATGCTCCCACTGTCTAGACTTTTTTATTTTTTATTTTTCTTGTCATTGAGTAGATTCCCTGCACCTTTCTTCCATGTGAATGAACTCTAGACTTCCTCCTTTCTGGAACAATTGTTCTCCATCTACCTGTCAGTATTAGACCACTGCGTGTTAGGGTGGACATGCCCCTGCTTTATGCCATAGGAGAACTGGCAACCCGTAGATGGTCAGAGATGGGAGGAAAACATCCAGTCAGTTATTTATTTATTTATTTATTTATTTATTTATTTATTTATGGACTCTATGGTATTCTTAAATGTGACTTTCTAGTATGCGTTTTAGGATTTTTTTGGCTTCTTTGCAAATATATGGTGGTTTCAGCAATCTTGATGTGTGTGTATATTTATTTATTTACTTTTAAAGATTTATTTATTTTATGTGTATGAGTACACTGTCTTCATGCACACCAGAAGAGGGCACCAGATCATATTACAGATGGTGGTGAGCCACCGTGTGGTTGCTGGGAATTGAACTCAGGCCCTCTGGAAGAGCAGAAGGTGCTCTTAACCCCTGAGCCATCTCTCTAGCCCCTTACTGTGTCTATTTAATGAAGAATACAAATGCCTATAGATAATACAGATGCCATCAAACAATCCAGCGCACAACATTCCTGCAAGATGAGCCCTGTTGTGTGGCCTGGCCATTCTCTTGTTGCTGCTATTCAGTTGGCCTTTTTGCTCCATCTCCTCTGACTTTATTGGAAAATGACATTTTAACACTGCACAGGGTCTCAGTTTCCTTTCGTGTTTTAGTCTGGACTTGCTTCAGTCTCATTTTTGTTCTCATAGAATAGAAATAATATTACAGAGTGTTCTGTACATGCATGTGTGTGTGTGTGTGTGTGTGTGTGTGTATGTGTGTGTGTGTTTAACCAAATATGGCGTGCCTATAGAAATCTCAATCTTATTACATTTTTATTTATCTCATGGTGGCAAGGAATTGGGATCATTAGTGTTAAACTGTCATAATCAAATAGGCTTAGCATCCATGTGTAGTTCCAAGTCTTTTGTAAGACATGCATTGTGCTTGTTGCTAAAGAAGATGCTCCTAATTCATTGAGTTCTCTTGTCACATGTCCAACTATTCTGTTTTCATTCTGCAGTGGAAGAAATCAACAGAATAACCTATCTGCTTATTTGGCTGTTAAAAAACAAAAACAGTTTACTAGTTGGGCAAATTGAAACTCGAGTATACCCTGGGGCCCCATTTCCTTGTTGTTAAGCAGTTTTACTTAAGAAATGAAATTAACTTCATTTCTGGCTTAATAAGAATGAAATTTAACCAGTCCCCAAAGAAAACCCTGAGGAGATGTGAATGTTAGAATAGTATGGATGATTTCAGATGGCTTGTTCTTGTATCCATGGTGAGCTTTCTCCTCACTTTTTATGAAAAACAGTTGAATAATAATAATAATAATAATAATAATAATGTAATAAATATATAATAAATATAAAAATAATAAATAAAATATAATATAATAATAATTATTATTATTATTCCAAATATGGTTTGGTTTTTAGAGAACTGTGGGGATGGGCAGATTCACGTGATGCTTTCAGAATGGTTCCTGTCACTGATATGGTTGGCTCTTTAGGGTGCTCAGCCAAACCCCACATCCTGATGATGTACTCTGCTTCAGAAATAAGATGGTTTCAGCAGTGCATCCCAGAGTATTTGTGTCAGTTTTCACCTGGTTGATGTTAACCTCTGGAATTATGCCTGTGACTTGGCCTTTGCAGGCTCAGGCCTAACACACTTCATTCTACTTTTTCCTATTTATGAAGTGCTCTCGCTGTACGCAGTGCTACACCATGCAAAGAATGCTCCAGAAAAGAGACCAAGCAAGAGAAAAAGAGTTGGAAGTGGGGCTCAGAGGAATTTACTGTTCAGCTGACTTGATTGCTGTTATTATTTTAAAACAAAGCTGATGCATCCCTTCTTGGCCTAAAATTGTACTATGCCCCCCCCACCTTCTTGATCTATAATGGAATATACATAAATATTCCTATTCTTTTAAAATAGTTTAATTCAGAGATTCAGTTTCACTGTATTTTGTAGCTAGTAAAATGAAAAATAAACAGCAGGAGGGATTTTGGAAGGTAGTTATTCGCTCATCTGGTGGGCCGTTACCTTCTGTCCCCGAATGTTGTAAGAGAAAGTATTGTTTATTTTCAAGACTTCATCATTCCCAGCTCTCATTATTAAAGACACTGAAGTACGCATGTGCATTCCTGGGCTCGTGCCACATACTAGATAATTATTAAATCTAAACCTCATGGTGATCTGAAGGTCTGGGATGTGTAGATACCCCAGAGCGTGTTGTCACCTGCTGCGGGCTCATGCTGTATCTTACTCTTGATTTTACAGTGCTTTACTTGACTATTTGAATCTACACAAACATTTTTTTAAACGTGCCCCCCCCCCCCACTTTCCCCAGCTATCTCCTCCTTCGCCTTACCGGAATTTAGTTTTGTGTTTTCCAAATTAGCTTCTAGTAGCTCTCTTCAAACCTTATCTTTAAGCCCGTTCTTCGTGCTCTATCAGAATGGCTGCCTGGGTGCCTATGCAGCATCCTTGGCAGACCTGCTGGTGGTTACTGCCCTGCACACAGGCAGAAAGCCGCAAAGCTTGGGTTCACTTCAGTTAGAAAATTTAGATTCTTCTCTAGAAATTGGAGCCCAGGAAGGGGTGGTCTGGGAATTTGTATATTTGACAAGTTGTTGTTAGGTCAGATGGAGTTTGGGAGACTCGCCACCTGAGAGAGAAGTATGATTTGTCACTAGGAAGATGTGGAGTCAGGGCCACGGGTGGGGTCAGCCACAGCTGAAGGCTGGAGAAGCCCACCCCCCAACTACTGTGATGCTGTCTGTCCTGGCGTGCTAAGAACCGCACTGCTGAAGATGATCTGTGTTACACGTCTGTCACTCTCACGGTCAGTTAACAGGAGACGTTTGCAATGAAGCTAAGCCAGGGTTCTGCGCATGCACAGCTCTGAGGCCATTAAAAAAAAAAAAAAAGAGCGCCTAGTGTTTTGTCTTCCCCTTCATCCCTCTCTTCTTCTTCTTCTTCTTCTTCTTCTTCTTTTTCTTCTTCTTCTTCTTCTTCCTCCTCCTCCTCCTCCTCCTCCTCCTCCTCCTCCTCCTCCTTCTTCTTCTTCTTCTTCTTCTTCTTCTTCTTCTTCTTTTCTTTTTCTTCTTCTTCTTTCTTCTTCTTCCCCTTCCTTCCTGTTCAGCCCTCTTGCTTTTCTCCCTGACTAAATGCTTGGTAGAATGGAGTAGGAAACATACCCACGGAGTCATTTTCTGCAGGGTATTTTAGCGAAGTAAACACAGACACTCAGGATGTGTGTGTGTGGTGTGTGTGTGTGTGTGTGTGTGTGTGTGTGTGTGTGTGTGTGTATGGTGTGATATGCCAACACATAGCCTCCTGGGGGTGTTTGGATCACTGGAAGGTTGAAGGTTCATTTAAGCCAGAAAGAATTGAGAACTTAAGATCTGGGCGGTGAGCATTTGAATCTGTGATGCCAAGATCCTCTTCAGGGGAGTCATAGCTAAGAACCAAAAACGCTTCGTACTGCTTCTCTCCAATATGAGTTTATTTTGTGTGGGAGAATGTAAAACTGAAGCTCTGGAAGCCAAAGAGTTTACATAGAAAAACCTTGAGGTCTGTGCTAGTGAAACCAGTATTTCAGGATTAAAGTGTTTGAAACTATAAAGTTTTACTAACCTGGAATAACTTCAGGCCATCTTTTTTGGTTTCTGAATATGCTTTCCTGGGCTATGGCCTATTTTAAATGAAAGGAAACCTCATTAGAAATATGAATAGCATTTTGAGCAAGTTTGCTTTTCCAAATAGAATTCCGGTCAGAGCTGCCCTGACAGAGATAAAAATGGTTAGGAATGAGAAGTTATCACAGTGGGGCGGCCGTACCGCAGACACACATTGGATGGGTCTGTCTCTTAAATTAGGTAAATATTTTTCTTACAGTCTTCTCTTTGCTTTTAATGGGCTCATCAATCTCACCGTAGACCGGTGAAGGTAAGTGGTGGGGGAGGAGCCAGAATTAAAGTTTTTATGTCCAATTCCAAATGCCTGCGGTCAGCATTGATGAAGCTGCGTTCCAGAGTTAGACAAAGTGGTAGGCAGTGGTCTCCACAGGGATTGCTTCAGTGACAGTCCACAGTCTGGTGCCCCACAGAACCAGCAGGGACACCTGGCGGTCTCTGGATTGCTGCCTTGTGTGTCCTGGTTTGGAAGCGAACAGTAGCAGGCCTGCCTCTTCTCTTTCTCTCAAAAGGAACTGGAGAGTCACCGACATTTCCATGAGATTTTATTATTACTGGTTGCATTCCCTTATAACAACTGGGTATCTAACAGGTCATCTTAGCATGGCAAAAAGCCACACACGCATTATTGTTTCCTGGAGGGGAGAGTGTCTTAGAGAATATACATGGCTGACCAGCTATAGTGCTGTCGTGTCTGGGGCAAGAGAAACATAATGGCCCAGCATGCTCTACCAAAATATTCTTGTTAGTGAGTGTGTAATGTGTTAGCGTTAGGAGTTTGTGTGTGTGTGTGTGTGTGTGTGTGTGTGTGTGTGTGTGTGTGTACATGTGACTCAAAAAGTTAACAAGGGAGTCACAATATGCCTGGATGAGTTAGAAAACAGAATGTGAGGACACTGTTGAATGAAACTTTTCACCCACATCTGTTTCTGAGTCGCACATGTATATATTATTGGAGTATGACATCATATGTGGACAAGGAAAAGCTCTAGGCTTGGTAGTCCGTTCTCTAGAGGTTAAGAGAACACGGGTTGCGTTCATCACCTGTATCCCTTGTTTTGTCTCTAGCATGTAGTCAGCCCTCGGCACACGCTTGGTCACGATGGCACAGGGACTGCTGATGCCGTGTGAGGCTTGGGATGTGGCTTAGAAAGATGTCTTTCCTGTGTGAGTGGCAGCCACTGTTCTGAGGAGCACCCCTCTCCTCCCTCTCTTTGCGCTGTATTTATAGCGGGAGTGTGTGCACGTGGATATACATGCATGTACATGTGTAGCATATGTGTGGAAATTAGTGTTTGGCATTTGGTGTCTTCTTTGATGGCTCTCCACTTTATTTTTATTTTTATTTTTTGTGACAGTGTCTCTCTTTCTCTGTATTAAGAGCTTCCCCTGTCTGACTAGGATGCTGGCCAATGTACCTCAGATGGCTCCCCCATCCCTGATGCTGGATATGTGGGTGTGCTCTACTACACACAGCTTCCTGGAGGCTGATGGGATCCGAACTCATGTCTTTAGGCCTGTGGTACAGGCGTTCTACCCACTGAGCTCTCAGGTCTGACTTTTCTAGAGCCTCAAAGCCTACCTCACTCCCTGAATGCCTTTTTTCCTGCCCACATCTGTGAGAAAATAACCCGTCCTTAGTCAAGAATGCTCCTTGAGGAGTCCTACCAGCGACAGTGGCCAAGGATGACTAGTGATAACCATACCAGTTTTCTAGTGCGCAGTCCTTGGAAATTGCAGAGGTCCGTGAGGGGTAGAAGTTGGCTCACCCTTCCTCTTCAGAGTTTACAGTTAGACAAGGGCTGCTCCTAGCTGGGGCCCCGTTGCCTTTGGATTTTAATTTGATACTTTCACGGTTTTCTCTTACGATAAAACTTTTAAATAACCTTTAATCTAAAAGAGTTCAAAAAAGGTAGATTCGGGAGGAAGTTAAACTCCGAATCTGTTACAAGGAGCCTGGAGGAGTCTTATGTTTGCCTATTTTAATTTAAATCTTTGGAAGCAGTATCAAACCTGCTCGACCTTTATGTTTCCTCTAGCCAGGAGGAATTTTATGCTGCCTCATCACGTGGCTATCCTGACTGTCCACCAGGAGCTGGAGAGTTGTGTGCAGTGTAGCTCAGCCCCTGTCCTTAGAGACAGTGACCTAGGCTGGTCTTGTAGGAAAGCAAACCCATAGCCATTTTTACCTTTTTCTACAATGCAACCTATTTCTGTTTGTTTGTTTATAGGTGTGTGTGTGTGTGTGTGTGTGTGTGTGTGTGGCTTGCGGGAATCTGTTCTTGCCTTCTATCTTAGGGATGGAACTTGGGTTGTTTGACTTGGCAGCAAGCACCTTCTGGGGCTGAGCCTCCTTGCTTGCCTTCTTTTACGTATCTAAAGGTTTTCTTGATGGATCTTCATTGAGGAAGGATTAAGAAAGTGCAGGGATCAAGGACACCACAAGAAGTAAACTACAGAGTAAACTAACCTGGGCCCATGGGGGCTTCTCACAGAGACTGAACCACCAACCAGAGAGTTGTTAGCAGAGACCTAGACCCTCTACACATATGTAGCAGATGTGCAGCGTGGTCATCATGTGGGTCCCCTAACAATGGGAGTAGGGGCTGTCTCTGACTCTGTTCCCTGCCTTTGGATCCCTTTCCCTTTCCTGGGATGCCTTGTCAGGCCTCAATGGGAGAGGATGGGCTTAGTCCTGCTGTGACTTGAGGTGCCAAGGTAAGTTGGTACCCCTTAGGGGCCCCTTTCTCTGAGGAGAAGGAGAGGGAGACATGAGCGCAGGATTAGGAGGAGAGAGGGGACTGGAAGGTGTCAGGCTGTAAAGTAATTAAAATTAAAAAAGATTGTTAAAGAAATAATAAGACCACGATAATTTAAGAAATCAACAGTGACCAGGAAAATAGCTTAGAATGTGCTCAAAAGATCCAAATAGATACTTTCCCAACAGAGACAAACAGATGGTGAGCGAGAGGCTGAGCATGTATGCCTCTGGAGAGTGGTGTGTTAACTGACATGCCATTCATACCTGTTAGAGTGGCTTACATTCAGAGCGCTGACACTACCAAATGCTTGTGATTTGGCGTAGCAACTGGACCTCTGATTCGCAGGTGATGGGCTGCAAGACGGTACAGTCATTCTGGAAGACGGTTTCACGTAAAACTAAACAGCCTTTCCAAGATGATTTCTGAAATCACACTTCTTGGTATGCCTGAGTGAGTCAAAAAAACTCATACCCCCGGGAAAAGAAACCACACATACATATTTAAAGGGATTTTATTCATGACTATCAAAACTTAGAGGTCACCAAGACATCATCCAAGAGTTGACGGGGTGGATATAGCCACGCACTATGGAGCTCACTGCTGAGAATACATGAGCTACTAAGCGATGAAGCACCAGAGGAACTTTTAATGCACTTTGCTAAATGAGAGCTGGTCCTCTGAGACTTCCTTCTCTTGGTAGTGTATACTTAGATGTCCCCCGGGGGCCTCCTGTGGCTTCATTTTTAGTACTGAGGCATATCAACCACCCGTCCACTTCATATGACATTACTGATTGTCTCCCACTTAGCAGTGTGCATACAGGCGTTCCTCAGTGTCTTTTCTGGGCTTAACAAATCATTTCTTTTCATCAATGAGCAATATTCCCTTCAAAAGACATCTTGGTTTCTTTACAAGACTGCTTGACAGAATATTATTATTTACACAGTGTGTGCATGCACATATATGTATGTATGTGTACGTGTATTTGTGTGTATGTGTGTGTGTACCGATAAGTGACACCGAGAAAGGATACAACTTGTTCATGGTGAGAGGATATTGAAGTTTATATATTTCATATTGTGCCAACAATTCATTTTAGAAGCCACCTTGTGATCAGTTTTGAATTAACACGTATAACTGGAAAGTCACTCGTTTCCTCTCAGTGAGTGGTGTCGTACTTCATGCCTTTGGCCTCAGAGCCTTGGGACAGGCTTTCTACCCTCTGAATTTAATGCCTTCCATTCTCTGCTGGCATGTGCCTCTGTGATAACTGTGACAACCCCGCAGGTTTCTGATCACCATTGCATGGCATCCCAGTGGTGCTGCTGCTGGTTGTCGCGGACTGGAAACGCACACCCATTTCCAATGGCTTCTCGAATCCTGTGTGGCCCCTTTCCAGCTTTCCCTCTGCTCTGTCAGTCATGATGCTGCTGGAACAGACTCTAGTGACATCTGTCAGCCCTGTCAGTAGCAATTAAATTATTCCCACGAAGGACTTTTGCAGTCACAGGCAGTACCAGGCTGTCATGTGGCCTTGCTCATTAGCTGAGGGTCATGAATCACGGTGGTGGCGTCTTTCCGCCCAGTGCCCCCTTTGGGGCTGTCACAGCCTGGTGTTCATTGTTGTACTTTTATGCAGGCTTTGATAGGAGGAGACGCTCCTATCAAAAGATATTAGAGAGATGTCAGGAATGAGGAGGTACGTTCCCTTTATATCTTTGTTGCCAGAAATTGCCCTCAGAGCGAAATAAGTTCTGCCTGAAATAAAAACAAGATCACGGCCTAGTATGTGTGGCTTGGTTACCTGACCCACACCGGCATTGCGCCTTTCTATTGTTTGAAGATAGGCTCATTCTACACAGTCTTAAGAAAAGAAGCAGGAGGGCATCATCCTGATCAGGACACAAATAAGGTTTTGTTTTTGTAGCTGTTTGAAATGTCACCGTGTGCGTGTAAAGGCAAGTCTTGTGTCATGGCTAGCAGGGTGGGTTTTTCTTTCTTCTACAGCCAAAGTGACCTGCCTGCTCATGTATGTGGTCAGGCTCCATCACGTTTCTCAAGTAGAATTCCTAGGCCACATGGTGTGGGCAACTTCAGTATTTTCCAGATCTTCCATCTTTGAAATGGCTGTTGGGGCTCCCACTATGTGGGGACTGAGTTCTGAAGGGAGAGACAGCTCCTCCACTCTTGGCAGTGTGGCGCTCTCTCAGCCTCTGCTCCCCAAGTGAAAAGTACTGCTGCTGTCTGCCCTACTTGCTTCCCTACTGAGTTGAAGGGCCAAGCATTTTTTTCATGTGTTCATGGAGTGTTGATATTCTACTGAAAGCCATCCGTCCCACCCCTTCCCGGTTGCTTGCATATCCCCCTATGACAGTGGCTTGCTCATTTGGCTTCTAGTGTTGTTTCTAAGTGGTTTTTCTACTCAGAGGAAGTTTTCTTAGCATTTCTGTCTCACTCAAACTGCTGGTTTCCTTCCATTGATAGTGTAAGCAATTCATGGGGTATTTTCATTCCCAAACTGCGAAGAAGTGAATCGACTTTACATAGCAGTATGTTGATTTTTTTTTTTTGAAGGCTTTACAAAAAAAGAAGAAAGGAAAAAAAAAAGAAAAAAAAGAAAAAAAAAGAAAGGTGCATGTTAACATGTACAACATTGGAATGCTAATGTAAATTACCCAAAGGTTAGACCTTTGATTTTAATAGCATGAAAATGTGTGTCTGTGTTTATTTTGTCAGGACATGAGACATCGTTACAAATATTGTATGAGAGTCATCAAATTCCAGAGTTTTCTTGGCAGGTTAGAGAGAATACCCAATAAATTGTTTGGCTTTATTTCTGTGTTGGGCTTTGATTCCCTATTCTAATGGCAAAAGTTTCCGAATTGTTTCCAATTTCTTATATTCCAGCGAAGAACAAGTAACTTCAGTATGTTATTTGGGGTTGGCTCGTGTTCGGTTTCTGCCCTGTCTCCAATTTCTAGAGGGATTCATAAATAAGAGCGTTCAGATTTGGGAACGATTTTCCTTGTCTTGGCATTCAGCTTCTGAGCAGGTCGGATGCTGCTCTCTGGATGTCTCTACCTCAGAGGTTCCCGTGCCTTCTCTGTGTGGCCCAAACAGTCTCTCAAGTGTGACACAGCACTGGGGAGCCCTGCTTTGTCCTACTCAGTGTGGAATTGTGTAAACCCAGAAGAGGGAGAAGAGAGGAAAGAGAGTTTTCACTCACCAAAGATGTTCATATTTGAGGTCAAACACCATGTCTTCATTTCCTTTGTTTCATAACCCAATGAATGTATGTAAATATGTAATAGATTTCATATCATCGGCAATTTACAGACCAAAAAAATGTGAAATCAGTTTTAAGAATATTTATTTTTAATAGTGTGTGTGTGTGTGTGTGTGTGTGTATCTGTGTATATGTCTATGCAGGTGAGTGCTAGTGTCCTCAGAAGCCAGAGAAGTCAGACCCTGAGCTTCCTGGCATGGGTGTTGGGAACTGAACTCTTGTCCTCTTCTGTAGGAGCAATGTGCACCGTTAAGCACTGAGCCATCTCTTCAACCCCTGCAAAATCTCTCTAGCATAGAGATGGAAAGTTAAATTTCATTTAATAAGGTGTGTGTGTGTGTGTCTGTGTGTCTGTGTGTCTGTGTGTCTGTGTGTGTCTGTGTTTGAGTTTTGTGTATCCCTAAACATTGATTTTTGCCTTATTTCCTAAAGCTAGAATTACCAGCTGCACATTTATCTAGTCTGTGTCCAAAGAGGGGGCCCTCCTCTGTCTTCCTTTTTCATTGTCTTTCTTTTTCTTGCATCACCGGACGTTGCGTTCAGGGTCTTGAGGTGTTCATCCGGCACCATGTCACTGAGCCACAGCCCAGCCCCTCCATCTCTGGTTCTGAGTAGTTAGCCTTTAGTCATGCTCTTTCTCCTACGTGGCTTCTTCCAAGCCTCCAGAAGGAGGTCACACCATCTTCACACCAACTCAGCTCCTCATATGGGCTGACATTTGGTGTGTACACTGGTCACACTCGAGTCTCCTGGTTTCTCGCCTTCCTTTCTGGGTATTCATGTCATGTGCCCGGTGCCTGCCAGACAGCTGAAACGACCAGTTACGGCTTCAAGTTTGCATGATTGTTGATCATAAAGTTTGGGCAGTCATTCTGGCATCTTCTGGATAACTTTTGAAGAAGGTAAAAAGTAGTGTCAGCCCCTAATGGGACTGTCCCCTGCTGAAAACAATTACCTCAGCAGGAGAAAAGCAACCAGACAAGGAGCTTGAGTCCGCCAGAAGTGAGAGGAAGGTGGGACCACAAGTCTTTCAGCAAGTCAACCTCTGCCTCATGACTGCTCATGGCTGGCATGAGTAACTATTGCTTCCTCACCTATCCCGACTTCAGCTCAGCTTTCTTCTCCATCCTAGATTAAATAGACTAATGTCACTAATGAATTGCCTATATTTCCTTGGATGCTTCCAAACCAACCCTGTCCACTTTTTCCCCCTGTTAGACTCACCCACAGCAAACACAAGCGACCCCTGCCTGGTAGCTCAGAGAAAAGAAGAAACCTCGGCTCATTTTCTCCAGTTGTCACTTTGCCTAGTGGGTACTCCAGTGATACTGAAGGAGTTTACATTCATTGTGGTGTCTCACCTTGGGACAGTTAAGGCTGAGGACACCTGCTCTTCCTGCTTAAAAAATGCTTTAAAATGTCACAATTTGCCCTTGGTACTAGGGTAGCTCTAAAGAGGAGGAACATGGGAGCCACATCCCAGGAAGGTGTTTTTGGCTTTTATGTTTCCCAGTATGGATGTCCAAAGGTGGGACGGATTTGAAGGATGGATGTGGTAAGATGGGCTTGAACCTGGGAAAAAGCATCTGTTTTTGGAAGAGGGAGACTGGGAAAGTGCAAACATTGGTTAAACCTTGAGGGGCAATGATCCCACGAAAGACTCCTCTACCCTGTAGGCATTAGAGAGCAAGAGACCCAAGACAGAACTTTATAGAGTCAGCTGGCCATGCCAGTTCCATTGAGCCACGAGTTGGCTGCTTGCCTACTCTTGTGGATGCTGTTGCTTTGCCCGGGATAGCCTCTGAGTACCCTCAACCCTGAGATAGCTATTCCCTGTGCATACTAACATCTCCTAGCTAGTAATGCCCTCTGCAGCCCTGCCTGGGCTCTCCTGGCAGCCTTGTCAGAATGTTCTCTAATGCACAAAAGCCTGGGGTGTGCATTGATGACTCTGGGGATTCAATACCCAAGGGCAGCCTCCGAAAGGGAAAGATTGGAGCCAGAAAACAAACGCCCTGCCCACTCCCTCTGTGGGGCATTGTGGAGACACACTGTTCACATCCCAGTGTGCTCTGGAGGAAATGAGTCTATGAGCAGTGACTGCTGCATGCTATGATCATCACTGGCATATCTTGGACCCCAGTCTCACTCCCAGACTGACCTGTGTTCCTATGACTGCCTTCTGAGGTAACTATCCTTCGAGACATGAGCCAAGCAAGGGTCTTGTCTCAAGGTCCTTTGGAGGAAACCCAAACTAACGTGGGCGTCCTGGATACCTGCCTTGAGCTAATGAACTCAGGAACCTTGCCCAGGTTCACCGACAGCTCTGTTGCCTTGAGAAAAATGACTGCAGTTACCTCCAGCGCATTTTATAAAGCAGTGCAGAAATATGGCAAGATGATTTAGAGATCATGGTTTGTTTTTTAAAAACAGAAGGCTCCAAGCCATCTGCAAAAGTATTGACATGTTCCCAAGTGGAACATAGGCTCGCAGAGTGGTTTCCAGGCACATTAGAGTGTTGTCAACAGAAAGAAAAAATATACACTACAGCGAGAATCAAGAGGAAAGAAAGAATCTAAAACCTCAGCATTCCAGGAAGAAATCTCATCAATGTGTGAGCAGCGAGAGTCCCTAAGCTTTTGCCCCTGGGTGTCACCCAGGTGCCTCAAAGTTCCCAGGCCTTTGGCAATTCTGACATGTCTCTTGAGCCAGGATAGAGCTCACTGATGATCACTCACAGGATGAGGACCAGCCCTCAGATCATGCCTGTCAACTCTCCTGAATGTTACAAGGAGGGATTTGAGCCAAGTTGGGGAAAGAGTTCCGTTTCTAGCGATGTGGTTGTCAAGTGTGCTCCGGGGGGAATCTGAAGCGGTTACTTGATGGGAGTAAACATTTGATTTGCCTCCTTTTGCTGTTTTTGCTTTGAGATAACATTGACATCCAGGTCTTTGGAAACTCTTTGTCAGATGGGAGTTTTATACGCAATGGCAAGAAGGCTGCCTTTTAACTAAAGGCTGTGGTGGATCCACCCGGTTTCTATGAGCAATCCTACCTGAGGCCCGCAGCTTTGGGAACTGACATTCAGCTGGGAAAGGTACCTGTGCTGGAGTGGTCCTGTCCATCATGTCATCCTGGGAGGAGAAGCCTTAGTTTTTATCTGGCATCCTATATTGGACCATGTTTTAGACAAGAAGAACACTCTTACGCCCTGCCCCCCCCACTCCCATTACCTCTGCCACCGAAGTCTGTTAGACTGTTCCTAAAGATTTATTCGTTTATTCATTTATTTTTATGTCCATGGTGGTTTCCTTGCACGCGCGCGCGTGTGTGTGTGTGTGTGTGTGTGAGAGAGAGAGAGGGGGGGGGGAGAAGGTGTCATATCCTGGGGTTACAGACAGTTGTGAGCTACCATGTGGGTGCTGGGAATTGAACCCTTGGCCCTCCAGAAGAACAGTCGGTGGTGCTCTTAACTGCTAAGCTATGTCTCCATCCTGTTAGACTGTTCCCAATTAAACTGAAATGAGTTTACATTTAAATACATTTTGGAGAGTTCACTCATGCCACCACCATCAATCACATGAATTAAATGATAAAAATATTTAACTGTTCTTAGGAACTTTTTTTTTTTGTCAGAAAGCATTTATCTCCACTGTCCAGAGGAACACTTCAGGGAAGGAAAACTAAGTCCCATGAGCCTTGGGGAAAGGCTGTGAGAGAACAGGATCTAGAAGGGTACTTGTAGAAAAGACAACCATGCAGTTCAGCTAGTGTCCAAAGGCACCTGTGACAAATATGGTAGGTGGGGACAGAGTGGGCGCGGGGTGTTGATAGGGGATGGGTGTGTTTTTATTTTTATGATTTTGTTTTGCTTTTCCTGAAGAAGTGAGAGTCGTTATAGTGATCCTGTAGGTTAAGAAAACACAGAGTGGATATAGATTTTGGAAGAGACCCTTAGCTCTGAGCTCCCCTCTGCAGGTGTGACTGTAAGGTGCTGAGGTAGAGGCACACCGTGACGAGTCCTTCTACTAACACTCGGGCCTCTCTTAGTGAGATGGAGTAATTTCAGTTGACAATCCTCATCCTTCTGCTAGGTCTGGTCCCACACCGTATGGCTGAGGCCACCAGTTTGGCCAGATGCGAGCCCCGATGAAATGTCGGTATGTATCAGGTCTTCGAGTGTTGGGTGAAACAGGTTTGACTTATTTTCCTGAGTTTGAAAAGGAGGGGAGGATAGAAAAAAAATATATACTAGATTTGAGGTAGAGAGGAGGAACTTCAGTTTATTTAGAGGTGACAGTCATCTTGAAGAGGGCAGTTGGGTACTTGAGAGAGCTGCAGACGGCTCAGGACCAGTGTTTTCCAGAAAAGTGCAGTGAATACAAACCTCACCAAATGGGGTTGAGTGCCTGGCTGAAGCCTGGGTGAGTTGGTAGCTGCATTTCTTAGGACAACTGGGCCCTTCCCCACCCCCCTTTTTTTGTTCACTTATTAGTGAACCCCTTTTGGTGGGGACTGGTGGAGCGGCTGTGGCGGAAGGCCTCAGGGTAGACTCTGGGTGTCTGATGAGAAGATAAAACAGTCATCATGGAGGCTGAGGTGGGACACTGTTTGGGAATATTAATGGCCCAGAGGATGTCTCAGTGTCCTGGGGCACCCACGTCACCACCATAGTAGGGAACTATGTCTAGAGAAAGGATAGGCTGCGGTTGTGTTAGGGTCCAAATGACGGCTCTACCTGTGGGTTCCGGGTGCATATTTAGGTCACAAATGAGCAATATTCAGCCTCCTCGTTAGGAGCACTTGACTGAATCAAATTGTATTCTTTGAACGGGTAAAGCAAAAAAACAAAAACAAAAACTTGTTAACGACTTACTTCAATAATCCGGAAACAGCGCTGACTATAGCTTAAGGTGTTGTATGCAGCCTTAATAAGGGCAGGAACAGCCACCATGCACACATTCCTGTAGTAACAGCTCCATGAATGGAAGGGCGTCTTATGTAACAGCCCGCCAGTGCTTAGTAAACCAGTTTCCAGATGTTCCAGGCACCGACACCTCATAACTTATGCGTGTTTCCCGGGGGGCGGGGGTGAGGGGGGACGACTTAACATTATCAGCCGAAAGGGAATGAACGCAGCCAGGATGCTGAAGTGTTGCACAATCTAGGGACTTCCTAACCTCCTACTTACGTAACCTGTAGTCACGCCATCTCATAGCCCCTTCCCAAGGGGGAAAAACAAAATGTTTCTTACAACAAAAGCCCGAAAGCATTTCTGTGTGCCTCAGGCACCTGTGGCTTTCTTCTGAAACACATGCTACTTAAGCAGTTGGATGTGATCTGACCCGCCTCCCTGCATCCTCCTCCCTGCCTGCAGCCCTGAACACCCAGCCTACTTACTTTTCAGCCCTAGGACATCAAAGGCTATGAGCTGTGCTACTGCAGCGCCATGCTCAAGGTGACTCGGAAGTCACATTAAGTGTTCTTTATCCTCCCCGGCCCCATCCCCAAGATGTTCCTCTGTTCCAGGACGTTGGCTTAGCCATTTATGCTTAGCTTGATATAGCATATCCCCAAAGTAACACTTTACACAACAGAGCCCTCCTCCATTTTTATAAGACAGGGCGAGCTCTTGCCTCATTATTTTCCTGATACCACTAAGTTCATGGGGAGCTCAGTGCATTGAGATGCCCTTTGTTCTTAGAGGGTGCCAAGACCCACTTTCATATTGATTGTTAAACTTTTCCCCCCCTTTGGCCTGGTGATTTGAAACATTTCTGAGTTATCTTTCTTATATCCCTGAGGGATTAGAATGTGTTTCTTGTGCAATACAGTTTTAATTAGGAGAACATTCAGTGGCATGCACACATTTTTCCCTCCCCCATGAAACTTAAGGCTTTGCAGTTTTGAACGAGAAAAGTTAAAAATAAAAATGAGGGATTGGCGTGAGAGATGGCTCAGCAGTTCAGTCTACTGACTGCTCTTCCAGGGGACCTGGGTTTGATTCCCAGCATGTATGTGGTAGCCCACAACCATCAGTTAATTTGTGGCTCATAACCATCTGTTAACTTAGTCCCAGGGGGATCTAACACTGTCTTCTGACCCCACATGGTGTACATACGTGCATGCAGGCAAAACACTCATACATATAAAAATGAATCTAAATTTTTAAGAAAAGAAAAAAATTGGATATTTGTGCCTGCATCTTCCAGGCTGGCTTTAGGGATTTTCCTGTGTCTTCCTTTAACCGTATCATAATTGCTCCTGGCACGGAGATTATAAACACGCCACTGTGTCTGTACATGGCTTTACATGGGTCCTGGGGTTCCAACACAGATCTTCATGTTCACACAGCAAACACTTTACCCAAGAGCCATTGCTGCAGGCTCATGGTGAACATCTTGATCATGGAATCTCTCTGATATCCTCAGATAATATTTTTCTTACACTTCACAGGCACAAATAGGAGTCAGCTCTTGGCCCGACTATTGTATGTTACTAATAATCATGCAGTTGCTTTTGTCTCTTGGGTGATTGTAATTGGCCTTCTTGGTGTGAAGACGTTAAGGTACATCTACCACCGTGGAACACTCCACAGTTGCTTCTCGAGGTTGAAAAACCTTAGAGGATGGGAGATATCTCAAGGAATGTGATTGCTTTAGAGGAAGATTGACCTCAGAGGGTGGTTGTGCAAGATGAAACTTTATCTTCCTAGAACTTGGCAGACCTCTTGGAAGAGGAGGAAGAGGAGGAGGTGGAGGAGGAGGAGGAGGAGGGTGTGAGTTGGGGAAGAAGCCCTGGGGAGAAGTAGCTTAAGAAACGTAAGCAACTGATAAAAATAGCAGCAGTGCTAACCTCCCTCAGGCTGTCTTAGAGATGGTGGGTTCTAGTGCTACTCTGTACAGGACTAACTGATTTTTACTGAGAAAAGGGGGGAGTTTCCGGTGGGAGAGTAAGAATTTAATATATATGTGATTGAAATGCTCTCGCTTTTTTGGGAGGGTTCAGTTTTGTGTGTTTACCTGTCCTTGAGAATGCCTAATATATAAATATCTAAAATAATGTTTTTTTATTTTTCAAAGATTTGTTTTATTGTATAAGAGTGAAGTGTTTTGTTGTTGTTATTTGCTTTGTTTTGTTTTTACATGCATGTCTGTGCTCTATGTGCGTGCCTGATATCCTGGAGACTAGAAGAAGGCATCAGGTCGCCTGGACCTGGAGTTACTAGGCAGTTTGTGTCACCAAGTGGGTGCTGGGAATGGAACCCAGCTCTATTGGAAGGGCAGCCAGTGCTCTTAGCTACTGAGCAGTCAATCCCTCTATCCCCAAATATCTAAAGTTCTTAAACAGGTAAGTTCAGAAATGACTCTCATACTCTAGAACTACAAAAGGATCCTCAGCAAAGTTTCTCTACAAAGTGACCATAATTTGCATTAAAAATACCTTTAAAACTAGATTAAATTAATTGAGCAGCAAACTGAGTAAAAAAAATAAGTTAATGGCTATTGAAACATGATTTATTTTTATGTGTTTCTGTGACTGTGTGTATGCATGTGCATGCACGCATGTACATACACACACATACACACACACACACACATGCACACACACACACACAAACACACAAACACACCCTTAAAGGCACTCAGAGGCCATTGGATTGCCAGGAGCTAGTTACTGGTGGTTGTGCACTGACCAGAGCAGCAAGTGCCTTTAACTGCCAAGCCATCTCTTTAGCCTCAGTTAATGGCTTCTTAATCAATAATATTCGACACTGCTAATGTTCCAGAAGGTTGACTAAATGCTGTCATTGGTAAAAGGTGTGTGTGTGTGTGTGTGTGTGTGTGTGTGTGTGTGTGTGTGTGTG
>OU015751.1:12544329-12562867 GCA_907169655.1 Acomys percivali
TGTGTGTGTGTGTGTGTGTGTGTGTGTGTGTGTGTGTGTGTGTGTGTTTAGAATCTCTGAGAAGGGTTTGCAACAGTTAGCAGCCCTAGGTCAATGCCGTGTGCATAGGGAGTGCTGATAAAGTTCTGTGAGTGTCTGAATGAGGGAAGGGTAGCAACCGAGATGACATGGCTGTATGAATAAAGCGATGCTGTAGTTGCCACCCTTCAGCCTTGTTTGTCTGCCATGGCAGTGCCGTGTGATTCTCACATTAAACATGCTGACCCCTCTTACACTCCCTGGCTCCTCCCTCAGGCATCCCTAGGTCACAGTTTAGGGGAGCTGCTGGTGTACATGTAGCGGAGCAATCCCAGAAATATGTCCACAGGACACCCAGATGGAGATTGCTGTTGGAGATGACCTTGGTAGGAACCAACTGTTTTCTGGAAGTCTCTCCCATCTCCAGGCATTATCCCTGACAGCCAGCTGAGCCTGCCCATGGGTTTTACTGAGGGCACAGTTAGAATGGTTGTTCACTTGTTGACCTGCGTACCCACCTTCTGACAGCCACTTAAAATTACAAGCTAAGCCACAGGCTGTTGAGGATGCCAGGGTCACTTGCCACATTTGCGTATGGCTGGCTTTGGTTATCCAGAGGTATTTGTTTTCCTGCCAAGAGACTCTTCTTGCTGCTCAGTGTCATGAGATGTCTCCTCCCCCCTCCCCCGCCCCCCTCTACCGGGCTTTAGACCTCACCGCCCTCATCTCAGGTTCCTTACCTGGAATTGAGGCACATGGTAGTTGCCACATCTTAGGGGATGGTTACTGATCCCCACCCTAGATAGTGTACAGTTCATCTTGGGAAAAATCTGTGACTGTCAACACTAATCCACACAGGCGTCTGGACAAACAGGAAGATGCTAACACATAGTCCTGGGCTGTGTTTAATTATACCTCTGCCACTCCAACTCTGACCATCAGCCACTTATGGGTAGTGACCGCTCTTAGGGACCTGCTAGCTTGGCAGGGATTTTTAGGTCAACATTTCTGTTCAGGTGCCAGTGGCTACTTAAATTGGAGCCTATGATCATTATGATAAGAATGTTCATTCTGGGAAAGTTTGAAAGCTTTTCTGGTTAGTATATGGTTCTTGGCGTGCCTTCGCTGTGGTCTTTGGCTGTACTGACATAGTTGAGTTTATTTTTGTTTTAAATCCAGCCCCTCATACATCTAGGCATGCATATAGATGCATAAGCACACTGCCTCTGCCTGCCCAGCAGGAGGACCAGAGTCTGGGTCTGGGACTCTTGGGCATTTTTCCCCCCTTTATCTTGACATTGAAGTAAACTGGGAATATTTCCTTGTCATCATAATTTCAGGGTTTCAAAAATCATGTTTGGATTTTGAGGAAATTGGTGGTAACTTTATATTAACTGAAGAGAAAAAAAAACCCACCAAATTTAAAAATTCTCAGTGAAGAGGCAAACTCCCCCTTATGAAAAACTTCTTTTCTGAGGGAGTTTGTCGCCAAGTTTACTGCGGTGTTGGGTATAACTTGACCTTTTGGCACACGAAGAAATCATTTTCTTTGTCTACATATTAACTCAGCATTTTGGGAAGAGAGAGTACTCTGCGGTTTGTAATAAGAGGGCAGCAGATGCCGCCATGTGTCTTTCCACATCTGCCGTTAGTTTCTCTGTCTGTCAAGCCAACCCGGGGAAGACTGCATTCCCTCCCTAGTGCCATGTGAATTCTAGTTCTCCAGGGAATAAACAGCAGTGGCTTTTCTGGAAAAGGTAAATGTGAAAAACTAGTGTGAGGCTGACTGGTCAAAGCACAGAGGACAGTGTCTGTGGAGGACTCAGCCACAGAAGGACAGCTGTGTCATGCTCCTCCATGCAAGGCCCAGGGACCGTCCCAGAGGTCAGGAAGGACCAGAGGCGAGCGTGATCCTCTGGAGATGACAGGACTGCTGTGCTCATGTCCTTAGGGCATCTGTGGCTGCCTGTGCAAGGCCTGCACAAAGTCAGTTCAGTCGCCATTCCAGCAAGCTTTCTACCCCAACCAAGGAGATGTTGATAACTGAGAGCTTCCGGAGGGGTGGGGCCAACTTGAAGGGCGTGGCTTCTGGCAAGTGGACTGTTCTCCAGTGGGTGGCCCTATACCCATTGGTATATGGACAATGAACAGCACAAGTTGGTGGTACATATCTATATCTGTATCTGTATCTATATATGAAGTTGGAAGGAGGCCTGGGTTGAATCTAAGAGCAGTTAGGAGGAGGAGGAGTCAGGGGTGATTATAATAAAAATATATTGTATGAAAATTTAAAGGAATTAATACAAATATTATGTTTAAAAATAGTAGTAGGCTGTAATATATGCACTCTTAACTTGAGGTAAGTTGCTCCTCAACTTAAAACTAACTTCCTTCCTTCCTTCCTTCCTTCCTTCCTTCCTTCCTTCCTTCCTTCCTTCCCTCCCTCCCTCCTTCCCTCCATCCTTCCCTCCTTCCCTCCCTCCCTCCTTTCTTATGTTCAGGCTTATGTGCTAAAGTACACATGGAGAGCTCACACAACAACTTTACAGAGGAGTCTGTTCTCTCTTTCCACCTTTACATGGGATCCAGGTATTGAACTCATGTCATCTGGGTCCCCAGTTTCAAACTCATGTCATCAGGCTTCCATGGCAAGAACCTTACTATCCTGCCCGTGCATCCTTCTTTGTCATAAGGAAGAGAAAAACGAATCTTCAAAAGCAGTTGTTTTAAGCACGCACCGGGGACGCACTGACCCATCTTCTAGCACTGGCCATCATCTTCTCTAGCTCTTTGCTGTTGTTTCTGCTGCAGCAGGGCGCCCTTGGGTAGGGTCTCCTCTCTGGATGCCATAGTTAAGGGTTGGTTTTCTTCTGGCTCAAGCTGGTTGAAAGAATCCACCCCTGTTGTGCTCTCCTGAGTGAAGATGGTCCTTGGCTGAAACATGCTACCCACTGATAAAAGTCCCGTGACAGTGCCTTAAGGATCCTTCCTCTCCCGTGCTTTGTGAGCGTGTAAAGATGGGACCAGTGGTGCTTAGACTTCAAGCATAGTAACCAAGGTTGGAAAAAGATGGCAGAGGAAGCATTTCTCCTGAGCCGATGGTATCGCCATCACCCTACTAGACAGCAGCCTCACTGCTGGAATGGGGACACTGTCCCTTACTCCAGATCTCGAGCTGAAATGCGTGGCCTTTCCAGGAATGCTTCAGCAGATGGCTGCCGATGCTAAAATGCTGACGTCTAAAGCCCACACACACCGCCGGCCACCTCTGTAGCTTTCCTACTAAAGTGATAAATTCAGTGTCATCCGTGGAAAGTTTTGAGCTGCAAAGAAATCCACAGAATTCTAATCTATGCCTCGGACTGCTTGCTCTCAGTTCCCCAAAGTTTCTAGATTAGTTTGGGTTCCTCAGCACAAGCAACCTTGCTCTTAAGCTTGTCTCCAACTGAGTGCAGGGCTTTCTTCTTAAATTTATACTCTATTCTGTGTTCTTGTATTTGATGCTTCGGCCATGATCTCACGAGGTAGCTTCACGCCCCATTTCTCTTTGGCCTGCCATCTTTTATCAGATACAGAGTACCTTCCGTTGTTCTCCTTAAGCGTCACTGTCTGCTGAGAGACACCTGGGAGAGAAGCTGGCTGGCCTGGTTCAGCCCACACCACTTAGATCTTGCTCCTGTGGAAGCATAGGTATGCTCTTGGCAGAAGAGTCAGGAGAACCTCAGACCATGGTGAGAGGATGTGGCTACACCTCAGCTGCCCTATAGCAAGGCTGGTTAAAAGCCACCTTGTTGGAATAAACCTAAATCTGACAGAAATGAGGGGGCCATAACATGTCTCTATGTGCATTGGAGAGAGAGAGAGACTGGGTGGGGAGGCTGAACTGGAACCTAAAACTGCTGTGGAGGCTGCTGATCTCAGAACTACTCTGGTCCTGCATTGAACATTTCTTTCAGGGGTAGCTCCACAGCGCCCCTGGGTGCTTGCACCTCCCTCAACCACATCTTAGCCAGCCATCTTCCTCTCTCCCTAGGAGGCTGTCTTAGTTACTGTTCTGCTGCTGAGAAGAGACACTGTGACCAAGGCAACTAACTCTTTTTTAAATAAAAGAAAGCTTTTAGTTGGGAGGTGTTTATAGTTTCAGAGGGTGAGTCCGTGATTGCCATGGGAGGAAGCAGACAGGCCGGGGCACTGGAACAGTAGCTAAGAGCTTATATCCTACCCAGCAGACAGAGACTGGTTCTGGTGGGATGTGGGGCTCTGAAGGAAAATGGCCCCTATAGGCCCATAGGGAGTGACATTATTAGGAGGCGTGGTCCTTGTGGTTTCAGATGCTCAAGTTAGGCCTAGTCAGTTTCTCTGTCTGTCTGTCTGTCTATCTGTCTGTGTCTGTCTCTGTCTCTCTGTCTCTGTCTGTCTCTGTCTCTGTCTCTGTCTGTCTCTGTCTCTGTCTCTGTCTGTCTCTCTCTGTCTCTGTCTGTCTCTCCCCCTCCCTCCCTATACCCCCAGCCCTGCCCCATGCTGCCTGCCTATCTAGCCGTAAAACTCTCAGCCTCTTCTCTAACATCCAGTCTGCCTGTGTACTGCCACGCTCCCAGGACACAAAGAGGCTTGGTCCCGCTAGAATTCCACTGTAAGCTCTTTCCCACAATAGTCTTGAGGTGGTTCCCCCTGGAGCACCCCAGGCTTCAGGGCCAGAGGTTCGGCAGTCATGTTTTCTTCTTCCTGTGTTTCCTTGTTTGTGTTCCTCTGTCAGTGTTTTGGTGGGCTCCTCTACAAAGAGGTTATTAGTGATGCTCCCACACTTTTGTTTAAAGCCCCCTACATGGAATCCAGATAAGACCTGGTGTGAACTTGCTCCTCCCCCACTCCCTTCCCAGCCTTCTTGTTCCAGCCCACCTCAGAGCCCAGGCTGCTGGAAGGACACTTCCAGGTAGTTTAACCTGCTGCGTGTGTGGAAGAAGACCCGGAGGTCAACACCTGGGAGGGAAGACAAAGATAAGCAGAACAACTGGTCAAAGGGATGAGTCCAGCTGCCAGGCATCCTACCCCAAGGGAAGCAGAGATGCTATGAACTCAGGGCTCTCATGCTGATGAAGGGTCAGGTTCTGTGTAGGACTCTAAGTTATCCCCGAATCCCCCCCGCCCCCCCTTGGGCTGACAGTTGAGGCCTGTGACCTACAGCACTCCCTAAGTCTTCTGAGATGAGGCCCTTGATCCTGAAGGGGGTCTATCTGGCTCTTTTCTTCATCCATGCCTGACTTCTCCATGGCACTCAGGCCTTTGCCAAACTTCTTTGCTCTTTTTATCTCCTGCATCACTGCCTTGCTCCTGTTGGGTTCATGCCTCCAGGAGAGTGCCGAGTCCTGAGCATATCTGAAGACAGCTGCATTTCTCCTTTCAGTAACTTACTGTCCATATTTTCTCTGGCAGGGGGCACTATAGGAAGGTTGGTGGTGCACTGTCCCACCTGCGTCCCCAGAGGGAACGGTGCATGGTGCACACCCCGAAGACAGCCTTATTATTGCTAGCTAGACCAGAGTGTTGTCCGTTCCCTTGCTTACCAAGTTTTAAAGAAGGGAACACCTCCTGGAAAACAGCACAGACACCATGACATCCCTACAGCCCAGTTCCACAACTGTTTCAACTAGCCACGCATCAAATCCAAAGGACTGCCGTTTCTTTGAGATTCCTATTTCATGGAAAATCAAGTGACAGAGAACTGAGGCAAGACTCTACTCTGAGATTTGAGAAGCATCATCATGGTGTCTTCCTCTGGGTTGCCCGTGCTTTATGGATGTTGTTGGCATGTAACTGGCTGCCTCTAGGTTGCTTAGCAACCTATGACATCATTGCTTGCCACTGCCAGGTGTGCCAGACCGTAAAGGGGCTGACCTGCCACCTTGTCTCTCTCTTACTTTGTCACTCTTACACATTGCCTATGCTGTGCCCCGCCCCCTCTCTTCACTGTGTCTCTGTCTCTCTACCCTCATGGCCCATCCAGGCCCTAACTCTTCTCCTTTTCCCTTCTGTCAAATAAATCTCCCCATATTAGATCTGTTGTCTCACTGTTTATTTAATGATAGCAGGTATAATTTTAGAAAGTGCCAACAAAGGGAACAGATACCGAAAGATGCATCCATTCTAAGTACATAAAGACTGTGTGAGTGGAGAGAAACCTGTATTTGTAAGGTAGTTAATTCCAGGTCATCCTTATGTCACTAGAAGAATTACCAGATTGCGTTATGCTTATGTTACCAAATTCTAGGGTGAGCGGTGAGCTGGGCAGTGCTGGGGAAGTTTGAATCCACATGGCTTGCCTTGGCCAGTCAGCTTGAGGAGCCTTGATTTAAAGGAAGAAATAAAGCAGAGTTAGAATTATAAAATCCTAGCCAGGCACAGTGATCCTCTGAGAACTAGAGGCAGGTAGATCTCTGTGATTTCGAGGCCAGCCTGGTCTACAAAGTTAGTCCAGGACAGCCAAGGCTACAGAGAGAAACCCTGTCTTGAAACAAACAAATGAATTCTAAAACCCTGGTGTCACATTTCTGTATCTTCCTTCCAGAAACAGTTTCTCTCCAACAAGTCTCACACTCAGTGTTTTTCTTCCCCTTTTGTGTTTTTGGGCTGTAATTGATACATTTTAGCTGAAGAAACTCCGTAGTTTGAGCTGATCCAGCTGGAGTTTGCAGTTTTGTCTATTAAAAAAATGTATTTCTATTTGGACTCCCCTCTCTCTTTGTGTTTCAGCACACAAACACGTTTTATCTCATTCTAAAGAAAATGTGTAATTTCCATCTTAAGTGGAAATTGGACTGCTCATAAGTTCATTAGCACTGTCGGAGCTTGGGGGAAAATCTTAGGTGAGTGGCTGAGGTTAATTTCCTATGGTAAAGCAGGTCACTTCCTAGACTGTGGTAGTCTAAGTAGGCTTGTCATTCTCTCTGTAGAGAAGTTTCCTGCCTGGCTTTCTGGTGATGCATTCTAACTTGTAGCATGCCTGTGGGTGACAGAAGCAGGGGAACTGGCCTTGAGTCCCGGCCTGATGGTGTCTGGCAGCATTTGCTTCTTTGTTCAGCTTCCTTATCTGAAAAGCAGGAGCAAGGATAGGCTCCCCCTCCAGGATGGGTGCAGTACTGCAGTGTGAAGACCTCCAGGGAAAGCCTGCCCAGCACGGCTCTGGCAGCATATTCCCAAGGAATGGTAGCTGTTAATAAGATGACCACTGCCTGGAAATAGCATATGTTTTTATTTCCCAATTGCCAAGTTCGTTGGTTTTTTGAGATGAAGGCTTATTTCCCCGTTGAATTCTAAAAGTTTTGTGCATGCATAAAGAAAAGGACTTATAAATGTATAATTATATTTTGGAAACTTACAAGAGTCTTAAAATGTTTTTGGCCGCTTTCTGAAATTCGCTTGACATTTAGAAGTTGTCAAGGCACCATCAGGTATTTCAAAATAAGGCCGTGTCTGATTCATCTGGGTCAGCTGGATGTTTCTGAGTTTATTTGGGTTGAAAGTTTTCTGTTCCCACATTTTCCTGGATGTGATTTGTGTGCACATGTGCGTGTCCATGTGCTTGTGTACTTGTATATAGTGTGCTTAGTCAGAAGAACACGTAGAATGGCTGGGATTTCCCTTATAAATGTGTGCTAGGAATTAAAAATTTCTAAATTTTAGACCCCCTTACTTTTGTTTCCAGTTTTTTAAAAAGTTCTTTTAGATTTGTTTTATATGTATCAGTGTTTTGCCTGCATGCATGTGTGTGTACCACACATACACCTCGTGCCTGTGGAAGTCAGAAGAGAGCATCCAATCTTCCGGAACTGCAGTTGCTGAAGGCTGAAAGCCACCATGTGGGTGCTGGGAACCAAACCTGGGTCCTCTTAAAGAGCAGCAAGTGCTCTTAACCACCAAGCCGTTTCTCCAGCCCCTGTCTCCAAATTTCAGCCGCTCCCCAGGACAGGACTGGTAACAAAGTGCCATGGGATACCCCCTCTGGAAGTGACTAGCTCCTTCTGGAAGGACTTAAGGAGGAATGAACCTTGAGCAGGCTTTGAGGGGGCGAACTGTTTGCCAGATGGAGAAAGGAGTGGGTCTAGGGTGCCTTTTACAGACCAGGGAAGCAACCCATGAAAAATTGGACCCCAGAAAATCCACATGCCTCCTGAATGTTCAATTTTTAATGACTGGGACCCTAAGAAGTTGTAGTGTGAATTCTGCAG
Organism: Acomys percivali; assembly: GCA_907169655.1. Classification (NCBI taxonomy): domain Eukaryota; kingdom Metazoa; phylum Chordata; class Mammalia; order Rodentia; family Muridae; genus Acomys; species Acomys percivali. The sequence goes on from OU015751.1 coordinate 12,552,573, forward strand.
GAGTGGCTTCCAATAGGCAGGGCGTAGTGTAGAAGCAGTAAAAGAATTGGGGCAAATGAGTAGGCCATGGACCGTGAAGGGATTTGTGCTCTGCCTGGAGGGCGGCGGGGCTCAACTTCATATACTAGGAAGAGTTCAGAGTGGATGATGAGAGAGCAGATGGATTGCAGGGTGTCTGATTCAGTTCAGGTGAGAGGTGGACTCGAGTAGGCAGTTAGCTGGTGGGGTTACGGTGCAGTAGAAGAGGTCTGAATTAACATTCACGGGGTTGCATTTGCCCTTGAGATGGTCCCTGAAGGTCGCTTTCTGTTTTGTAATAGGCGTTGGCTTTTGGAAGAAATTTTCTTTTCCTTCTTTTTCTTTTTAAAAGGAGCGTATAGTCAGCTACATTTGGTGGAGTAGTTAAGAGATTTTGCCCTAGTTACGTATCTTTGTAGCCCTTAATTTGTTCAGGTTGGTGGAGAAGTGTTTGTTGCTTTAAAGTGTAGTTTTCTTTGTGTGTAGCTCTGTGAATGCCACATGGGTGCATGCGGCTCTACAAGGTCTAACGAAGGCACCAGATCTTCTGGGTCAGGCGGTACTGCAGCCGTGGGCCTGCAGCTTCTGTTTCCCTGACACCCTTTGGCTGTTGGAAGTGATGGGTTTAGAGCCTAGGGCTAAGAGATCAACCTGGCAGATTTGAGTTATCCTGGCTGCTGGCAACCAAGCTTGGGTCCCCTCCAAGAGCAGCAAGTGCTCTTAACTGCTGCACCATCTGTCCAGCCTCAGAACTTATTTCAAATTCCATTAGTTGAGCTGGGCAGTGGTGGCTCACGCCTTTGATCCCAGCATGTGAGAGGCAGAGGCAGGTGGATCTCTGTGAGTTTGAGGCCAGTGTGGCCTACAGAGTGATTTCCAGGACAGCCAGGACTACACAGAGAAACCCCGTCTTGAAGAAAAAATTCGATTTGTTGAAGTTTCTACACACACACACACACACACACACACACACACACACACACACACACACACACACACACACACAATCTCTCGTCTCTCTTCCTTGGCCTGACAATTGCTGGGATTGCAGGCATGCATCACTACACTGGCTTTGAAACTTGCTTTTATTTTAACAACATTTGCTTTACGAGTCTTGTTGAGAGTGTTGTTATATTCCCACCTTAGGAACTGGAGAACTGAGACTTAAAACCATGCACTACCTTTTCTGAGAATTATAAAGCCTGTAAGATGGCTCATGTATTTCAAACTCACACTTTTCAGTTTCCAAGATGCCCTCTAGTTATTGGAATTGATCCATTTAGAGCCTGGGGCTAGAGATTTGAATGATCCTGACTTCTGCTTGCGTTTTAAACTGGAAGTGAAGACTGTCCTGAGGGGTGGTTAGTTTTGGTTGGTTGTTTTATTTATTCAGGAAATGGATAGATAGCTTTGAGGTACAAGCAGAAATGTCCAGTAGGCAGCTAAATGCTACAAAATGCAAGATAAATTGTAGGATTTGACAAAACTTTAACCTGTTTCCTTATAAAAGGGATCTTTAATGTTTGAACATTCACTTTTATTATAGCTTTAAAAAAGTTTCTAAGTTGGTTTTTACGACTCAAAGAGTCACTTTGAACATTTCAGGGATTTGTAACCCCTTCACACTCTGGTCATATCTCATTTCATGCATATGACAGAAGTTCATCTGGACCAAAGTCCAGGAAACTATTTTCTAATTCTTTTTTTTTGTTTGTTTTTTGAGAGTATCATGCTCTTTGGCACTTGTAGAGTGTATGCAGATTTCTTGACATGACTAAGTATCCATGAGAATTAACAGGAGGCTCAGGGGCTGTTTGCTTCTTCTTAAAAAACTATGTGTGTGTGTCATGTGTGTACACGTGCACATGTATGTGGAAGGCATGGTGTCCAATATCTTCCTCGGACTGCATGCTGTCTTACCTTTTGAGACCTGGTCTCACTGAACTCACAGCTTGCTGACTGGGCTAGGCTGCCTCCACGGGGAGTTCTGGGGATCCGCCTCTCTACCCCCAAGTTCTAGGGTTACAGACAACGTGACCCTGAAATCTGAACTCAGGTCCTCATGCTATACCAGTCCATTCATCTCCCCTGCTGCTGAGTTGTTTTAACTTATGGCACAAGGTTGTGGATGACTTAAGCAGGTTTTTTTTTTTTTTTTTTTAATTGCTGCAATAATGTGCCTTACACGCTTTGGCTTGATCCGATTAAAGGTTTGTAGATCAGTATTATTAAATATTGACTGATCGTTATCAGTGTTCCTTTTTTTGTTTGTTTCTTTGTTTGTCCTTTTTAACATTCTTTTACCTGTCGTCATCATCCAGGTTTGGAGGGAGATCTCTTAACAGACAAAAGCTCCCTCGCCTGAAACCGTTACCATTACCATGGGGAGGTAATAGTACAAACACGTCACTGCTCTGAGAGGCTTAAAATGGATGTCAGATAAGCGCTCTGAGAAACAACGGTATACTTAGGCAGAAGGTGCCTGTGTCGCAGGCGATTCATCTACAAAGGCTTCGTTTCCTTAAGGATGACTAGGATGATGGGCGCTCCGGAGGTGAGCGTTGCTGGGCAGCGTCAGAAGGCACATGCACATTTCACAGTGCTGGGTTCACGGGCAGGGTGCAGCCGGAAGCGGTTTTGACATAAGGCGGCTTGGGGCCAAATCACGAAGGACTTTCCTACAAGGCTTGGATCTCTGCTTCTCTTAGTCAGTTCTACTGTGGTCACCCCGTTTCTTGAGGAGACCATGAAAGCTCAGGCTGGTAGGATGTGCACAGGGTCCTACTGACCGGGGAATCTAGAGAATCTTCTTCTCATCTCTCTGCTTTAGATTTGTATATTTAAAGCACTATGCAGTCTTATTACTTGCTGTAGTCAAAAAAAAAAAAATATATATATATATTTTTTTTTGATGTTAATCCGTAGGTAAGGCCAAATGAAGGAGACAAAATTAGCTTCCTTCTCAAAGGTGGATTTAAAAAAAAAGCATTAGTAGAAATGTATTCCTGACCTCTTCTCAGTTTCAGTCTTGTGCTAGCTTGAGAGCTGGCTCACAGTGTGTATTCCTGTTTCCATGGCTACCTGAGAGGCAGCAGAATACCCCAGGTTGTATCAGAATTTCTTCATGGAAAGGCAATCCAAGGCTTTTCGAAGAGTCAAGACTATTTTTTTAAGCAGATGGGTTATGCATTGTTGGGAAGAAGAAGTGGAAGTGGTTACTACAGCCTTGATTTCCAAGTTATAAGTGAAACCAGAGATGAAGGCAGTGTTTTAATGGGTCTGAAGTGCTGGCATCTAAACGGTTTCCCCTAGATGGTCTCCATGACAACAAAACTTAGCGCAAGTACCGGAGTATCAGATCTACTGTGAAATATTCATGCCGTAAAAATTCCTTTCATCCTCATGTTACCCCAATAAGTGAAGGCAAAAAATGTAGCTAATTCAACATATTATGTGGGCAGGTACTGCAAAAACCATTTTAAGGGTTTGCTAAAATCACAATTATAAGTGAATTCTCACGTTGAGTAATAATATCAGGCTGTGTCATATCCTCAAATTGACGTTTTCTTCGCTTTAAAAAAAAAAGGATTATTTCAATGGCTTATTGGGATTTTTTTTTTTAATTGTATAAAAACTTTATAAGTTGGTGGCAGCAATAGATGGTGTCACTAACCGGCTGCTTCTCTGGTAAAGTTTGGCTTTGGCACTGCCCCCTCAGGTTCCTGCCACCTGGCTCCATCTCTCTGCTGAAACACAAAGAAACTATATAGTTGTTAAAAGATAGCGACTTATTTTTAGAATAGACATTTTAAAGCAAAACCAAAACTTGTTTTCGGTCTTACTTCTGTGGGTGATGCAAAGTACGCCTTTCACACTTTGTTTTAAAACCCATTTATTGTTTGTTTGTTCATTGTTTACTGCGTTGCTTTGTTGGTCACTGGGGGAAGAAACATGAACTTGTACTGTTACTTCCTTTGCCATTCATGTCTTCAGTTCTTGGGTAAGAAGCCATATGCTGATAACACTCTGTCAACGTCAGTGCCTCTTGTTGGGGCTCACTGGGGCTCATTGGGGCTCATTGGGGTTTGGTACAACATGCACTTCCCCACTGTTTGAAGCAGGCAGATCACTATGCCCCACCCCCAGACATGGGGCTGGCCAGGAGTGGGACACTTGGAGGTGACAGGGGTCACTGTTGAGGGATAACTATATGGGTAGCACATGGGCATGGCTGGACACCTGGAAGAAATGAATGTACTGACTGATCTCCAGAGCTGTCACCTCTCCAGATCCTTAGGCCTTACTTTAGATTTTATATTCTCCTGTAACTCTGTTCTGCTAAACATATTCTTGAGTCAGTCTTGAGTCAGTCTTGATAGACAGCTTTATTCCCTCCGATAACATGATGGCCTGTCTTATCTTTTAGTGGTTCTGGAAGAGTCAGTTTTTTAAAAACTATAATACTATGACTGTCTTCCACAGTGTTGCATCTTTTGTAATTTCAAGTCTTAACTTTATAGGCTGGAGTTCACAGGCTAAGCAGTTGCGAGCGCACACTACTCTTGCAGAGAACCCAGATTCGCTGGGAATTTCTCAACCATCTCTAAGTCCAGCTTCTGGGATCCACCGCCTCTGGGATCCACAGGCACAATGCTGACATGCACACACTCACGTAATTAAAAGTACATCTCGAAAGCCTTGATGTAAGGGTCTGGGCTGAGGAGCCTGATGACCTTGCATACCTTGGCAATGTTCCTTGTGTAGCATCTTCACCTGTGAATTGCAGATGGTTCTCATCTCTGGGACTGGGCTGTAGGGTCATAATTATATACGTGAAATCACTAGTGGGCTCATTTTCTGTTACTCTAAACTTGGTGCCTTTAAGACAACCCAAACATGTTTATAGAAACCATGTTTTTGAACATCAGAACTGCAGTAAAGGTGTCAATTACCAATACTTTCCCAACTAAGATGTCACTACGTCCTGTGCTTGTGGCCGCATCCTCCCTGGGCCCCTCCCATCTCCCTATCCTGCCTCCCTTGTCCATGGCTAAGGAAGGACTCATGTTTCTCCATTAGGCTCCCTGGTTTACAAGCCAGGCTTCAGAAGTTAAGGCTCTCTTTAGCTAGGTCATTATTATCTCCCCGTTCCTACTCAGTGTTGACGTACTCCCGTGTACTGTCCAATTGTGGAACAGCTAGGAAACCATAGGCAGGTGAAACAGGCCCAGGAGAGAAAAAGATGGGACATAAACTAGGAAAAAAAATAGCCCTTGGTAGTGATGGTGGTGGTGGTGGTGGTGGTAGTAATGTGTACATGGTTAGGAGAGAGGCGGGGAATGATGGGGAGTTGTGTAGCCCAGGCTAGCCTAGAAAATTCTTATGTAGCCCAAGTGGATGCAGAACATGAGGTCCTCTGCCTCAGCCTCCTGTGTGCTTAGACTATGGTATGACGCTTAGCCAAAGAAGAATTTTCTTCCTCTAGTCATACTGAGGAGGGCCTTGTGCCTGCTAAGCTGCTATCCACGGCTAAGCTAGACCCCAGTCCCTTTGTCAGATCTTTGTAGCAGTGCGAACTGTCGTCTTCTCTTTGGTGACCCTTTGAAGGTTCTCTGAGAAACAATAAGCCTTGGACAGAATTTAATGCTTTTATCTTGGAAGGGCCTGTTTTTAGAGATACTTTTCCTTCTCTCCTTAATTCATAAAACATGCCTCAACTCTATCAAATATCCTGATTTATAATACTTGAAGCCTCAAAACTGTGTGTGTGTGTGTGTGTGTGTGTGTGTGTGTGTGTGTGTGTGTTGGGGGAATTAAACATTCACAAGGTGCTGTATATTTCACAAGCATTTCAGGGGAAAGTTACTTTGCTGAGCCTGTCATCATTTGGAGAAGTCAATGTAGTTCAAGCCCTTAGCCTCAGCCCCTCTAAGTAAGTGTGTGCTCCTCACTTCCACCAAAGAGGCCAGAGGTACTGTCCTCTTTCATGGTACAGTTAGAGTTAGGCAGGCTGGAGATGTGTCTAAGGGTCGAGTGCATGCTAGCAAGCGCAGACCTCTGGGTTTCATCCCCGGCACCTTGTAAACCAATAGTAGGCCTGGAATCCCAGCATCCTGGAGGTGGAAGAAGAATCAGGAGCTCAAGGTCGTCCTCAGCTACGTAGCCAGTTTGAGGTCAGCTTGAGATACATGAGGTCCTATCTCCCAAGTAAATAAGGGAAAAGATTAATAGAAAATAAATAAGTGGCAGCGATGTGAGCGGTGAGCAGGGGCCCGTGAGGGTACAGGCTAGTTTTTAGTCTAGGAAAGACACCTAAGGGCTGACCAGGAGTGGAAGAGAAGTTTGTCTTTGGGGTCTTGTTTGCTTCTCTCGTCCCATGTATGTGTCATAGTCAGGGATTGGCTGGGGAGAGGAGAGATGCGTTCTGGAGTTAGTCTAAATCTCCAGCCTCCATCGTGATCTCGTAATAAAAGGCGGTGGCCAGAAACACAAATCTGTTCTGAGTTCATAAAAACGAATGTAAGAAAAAAAAAAAATCCGTGAAGTCAGCTGAGACACCAACAGTGGAGAATTATTTCACTCTCCTTTGGAAAAGTGAGTGCCAATAACAATAGCCAGGATCCCAGGAACAGAGCGGTATTTCAGAGGTGACATTCAGCTCCTGGCTTCCGCCTCTCCCTCCATGTCCAAAGGACCAAATGATTTATCCTTGCTCCAGTCAGTTTCCGAGGTCCGTGGGACCACACAGTGCGGTTAGTGGCTAGGTCTTCCTTCCCTGGCTATGGTCTCAAAGGAAGTACTCTATTTTAAAAATGGGAATATAAAGTAATATATTCGTTTGTGTGTTAAACCCTCTTGGAGGTGCCAAAGTAAACTTGGATTTGATCAAGAGAGTCAGTACTGTTTGCGTCGCCCTCAGCTGTTAGGGTGTAAAAGAAACAACAAAGGAAGCCTTTCCTTAACGCCCATCTTGAGTGTATCTTAGCATCTAAAAGGAAAAAAAAAAAAACGATGGAAAAGAGCTTGATGTTGACCTACTCAGAAAAGAAAGGAAGGATGAATTGATCTGAGAAACCAAGAGCACACAGCAATATGTATTCCTTTTCTTGGGGAGTATAGATTAAATTAGATATCCAAGTGCCCTCTGTGGGCTGGATATATTCATCTGTCCCCATCAAGCTAATTTGTTTTGTAACTGGAAGCCATTAATAACTGTGTGATCTTTTGATTTTGATCAGCAGATTATATCCCATGGGCCAATTCTGACTTAAGTCATTGTTTATATAAATAAAGTTGTGTTTGAATAAACATCTCAGTTATTCACCCACTGTGTCTATGGGTTCTTTTGTATTCAAGAGGCAAAGTTGAGTAGCTGAGTAGCTAAGGCTTGAAATATTTACCACAGCATGGACTTTTTTTCAGGAAACAAGCAAGCAAGCAAGCAAACAAACAAACAACAAAACTTCTACCAGACAGGCAAGGAATATAAAATGTACTATCTGAGGAGGATTGAAAAGTGAGGTCTGAGTTTTCCCGTAGCTTATGATATAGATGGATATTGACATACTCAAGAGTTAAAGCAATAAAAAGGTCAATTTCAAAATCCTTTATTTATTATTTATTTTCTCAGGTGGATTGCCTTTAGTCCTGCCCCCTACCCATATGACAGCCTGTGCTCTTGGCAATGAGTTGTTATTTATTTTTATTTTATGTGTATGGGTGTTTTGTTTGCATGTATGTCTGTGCACCACACGCATGCCTATTGGCCCGCAGAGTCCAGAAGAGGGCATCGGATCCTATGGCACCGGAGGTACAGAAAGTTGTGAGCTGCCATGTTGGCTCCTGGAAATGAATCTGGGTCCTCTGGAAGAGCATCCGGTGATCTTAACCACTGAGCCGCCTCTGCAGCACCCACCCAACCCCACCCCACCCCACCGCACCGGGATGTTTAAGTAAACAAAACATGTAATTGTCCCCAGGAGCACACATTCTATCGGAGCTGTAGATGGTAAAGAAGTCAGTGTGAGCCAGAATGCAGTGCACGTGCCACACATTGATAGGAATAAAGTATTAGGCTGCCTGTCATCCTAATGGTACCGTCTGTCTTAGCAATGAATTGGCTATTCCTCCTGAAAGCCTTGACTTCCAGTGGGACTCAGATTAATAAATGAAGAGACGAGAAAAAGAAAATGATGTGACTGAATAATTAGAATCCTATACTCCCTCTGACATAGTAGAGGGATATTTGATTGGGAAGCAGCCAGCATGTGCTTTTTTGGCCTGGTTTTGTCCCCCTTTGACCAAATGGCCTCATGAAGGCTCTTAGTGTCTCTGGAACATTTGGAGCGGTTGCATTCCCCAGCACAGTAGAATTACCAAGGGGGTTGATTGGAGGGATTGCTGGACCACTCCCCTGAGCTCCGATTCAATGGGTTTGCTTTGGAGGTTGAGGAGGTCATGTGTCCATCAAGTTCCCAGGGGAAGCTGGTGCTGCTGCCTGGGGCAACACTCAGAAACTGTGTGTGTGTGTGTGTGTGTTGTATATGATTGAAGTGCTCCTTAGGGCTCCATCATCTGAAAACTCCCCCAAACATTTTATAGGACTGAGTTAGACCATGACAGTCACTAAGTGATGCGTGAGCTAAGGTGACTGTCTGGTCTGCTGAAGGGGGGATTCCCAAGATGCACTCAGGAACTGTCACCAGATGGGTATCCATCAGTTGGTGCAACGGAATCTCTGTGGTTTCTTTCTGGAAATGAGTGTGAACCGACTCCCAAGGGTGGGGGGGGCACACATTGAGGATTTTTTTTTCTTTGTCTGTGGAGTCCTCAGTGAGCTGTGGGTCTTTAAGATGGCCTGTGGGCGTGCAGGACAGAATGTGTCTTCTTAAGCTCATTCTCCTGAGTTCCTGTCGGTTTCTGTCATGCTCTGTTTGGTATTAAGAGGCATAATCGATCATGGCTGACTGCCATTGTCACACAACTGACTGTGTTTGAAAAGCGTATATTACGATTTCTACAGAAGTTCCAGCATAGCTACTGTTAATGTTCGTCCTGTCTCCTCTATGGCATCTAAATGTACAGAAAAAAATGAAATCATCAGTGAGACAAAAGATCACCACTGTTCAGTGCTGTAACCTTAGGTGTGTAATCTTCCTGTATTGCATCTCAGTCACACTGCAAAGAACCAACACCCTGATCAGCAGTCACTTCAGACAGCAGATAGGAGGGTCCTTCCCAGTGGAGGCTGGCAGTCCAGGCCTGGTTCTACTAACTAAAGGGCATGGCCATAGACCCAGATTCTTGCTCTGGAGGTGCTGTGCTGGCCTTCTCTCTGCCTGCCATTGGTGGCCATAGATGGCAGTGACATCTCTAAGCATCAGGAAAGATTTTTGTAAAATTTCTGCTTTCCATTGGTCTCTTAGATTCTGTAATGTTAATATATACTAGACCAAGACACATGAACTATTTTGTCTATTTTCCTCCCTTTTTCTTTCCTTTCTTACCTTAAAATGGGAGTGATAGGATGTGTGTGTACTCACTGTGGAATAGGACCTGAGTAAGTTTCCGGTACCAGGTTTGAGAGAAGACTGGAGTCAGAAGTTGCAGTCTAAAATAGCAGCTTGAAAATTATAGCATACTCACCGAACTTCTCGGTTTTATTTTATTTTGCCTTTTTTTGTTTGTTTGTTTGCTTTCCTTTTTTCACCACTACAGGTTGGGGAGAATGTTCACTTCTAGCTGTGGCGTGGCTCTGTGTAACGTGGCCTTTGCTTTCTCCACTCCTAAGCATCTTCTCACCCCACTTGTCCCACCGAAACTCATTCTCATATTGAGACTTTATAGCGACTGTCTTTAAGAGGGTATGTTTATTTTCATTGTACATAAGAGACTGTTTTTAAAAGACAGGAAGACAGCACTTAAGAGATGGAATAAGTCTAGAGAATTTCCAGGAAATGTAAAGGTCACATGTGTCAGTCACAGGGTTCGGAGCATTGGTAGCTAAGAAAATGCCCATCAGCCTTGAGGTCGGCTTCTCCTCAAGCTCTTTTCTCATTCTCACAGCCTGCCAAGGCTTGGCACCCTCTCCTCAGCCCATAGCCCACAAGGCAGCAAGCAGGGAAGAATGCACATCTGGGGTGGGTCATGTTCTTCTGGAGTCCAGGGGCACTTCCAGCATGCTGAGACCTTCCATTCTGTGACCCCAGTACTTACAGGCTTGTGACTCTATGTGTGTGTGTGTGTGTGTGTGTGTGTGTGTGTGTGTGTGTGTGTGT
>OU015751.1:12562877-12576387 GCA_907169655.1 Acomys percivali
TGTGTGTGTGTGTGTGTGTGTGTGTGTGTGTGTGTGTGTGTGTGTGTGTATGTGCATGTGTGTATTGTGTGGAGGAGTAAAATATCTGTGCATGCATGAATGTATGTGTGATTGTAGTGGGGTGAGTGAGAATACACGGGTGTGATTGTGAGTATGTGAATGTGTGTGTACGAAAGAGCCTGAGTATGTGTGTGTGTGAGAATATGTAAGTGTTTGGTTTTGGAAGGGCCTCCATGAGCTCCAGTTTCCACACTGGACATAACTCTGGGTACTGTGGGGAGTCTGTGAAAGGCCTGGACCCTGGAGATGTCTCCCCTGCAGCATCCGTCTTGCCCCCCCCCCCCGTTGGCTTTAAGCAGATTGTGAAGGCAGATGAAGACCCACGTGTCCTTGTTTAGAATACCAGATGAATTATGGTGTGGATTATAGGTGTTGTGTTTATCTCTGCTTCATCTTGCAGTCCCCCGGTAACCTCAGTTAGGAAGCAGGACTCCAAAACTTTTGGAAAGCAAGCCGATGTGCCTCTCTCGTGGCTTTGTACAGTTTTGTTTTCATGGTGCTGTTCTGGGATTTGGGGGACTGTTTACTTAAACCCGGTGCAAATGGAAGAGGGTAACAAACACCCTTGTTTTAGCCTCCTGAGCTTTAGTTTGTTTGCCCCTTGGGTCACCTGCCAGGGCACTGCTATTAGCACCAAGCCTGTTCTTTGTTCCCAGGGAGGGCATGTGTTTGCCACTGCTTACACTTGGAGAAAGTCTCCGAAGCTCCCATCATTCTGAATTACAAATGGCTCCTTGGTAGACAGCCAGCGTTCCCAGCCTTCCATGTCATCTCGCTTCACATTTAGTGTAGTTTCTCATTTCCAGTAACCTTTGCTAAACTGTTTCCGGAGTGAACATTCCAGGCACCACATCCTCTGCATCTGGGATCTCTTCCCTCAGGCCGTCAGGGGAAAAATCACGGAGTAATGAGACACTGAGTTCTACATGCACAGTTGAAGATACACATCTTAGATCTTGTCTGCGGTGTCCGGAGAGGGGGGGAGGGGGGAGAGGCGCAGCTCCACACTGCCGCCCTCAGCGACCCAAGGAGTTCCCTGAGACTTGTTAGTTAGTGGCCTCCTTTCAGCTGAAGGCAGAAAAGGGCTTCAGTGTAGAAAATTCTGGAGCCAACCAATATTTATGAAGCAGAGTGGGAGATGTCATCAAATATATTTTAATAAAGGCATGGGGGGGTGTGCTCAGAAAGACAGACACATGCTTCCCAAGGGAGAGTAAGGTGAATTAAGACTTGCGCAGAGGCAGGTATGGGAGTCACCAAGACAGAGTACCAGTCATAGATGTTCTTTGGGTAACTCTGAAATTGCATCTCTAGAGACCACTAGGGAGAATGCCCTGTCCATTGGCTAGATCTGGGTAGGGGTTTGAAGTTTACGGCCTGTATTGTCCTTGGCTGGTGCCATAGTTTGAGCGGGACCCCTGGGCCCAAATCTGCCTATCACAATGTTCTTCTTGTAGGTTTCTAGGACCCTCTGAATCCTTCTACTTTGCTATTCTCCCATGCTTCTCTCATCTAGAGTCCCAATAGGATGTCCTTCCCTCTGTCCCAGTTTCCTGGTAAGTCAGAGCAAGGATAGCAGGCTACCAAGAAGAGACTTGATACCCTACGAGCATATACAGGGGGAGGAGGTCCCCCTCAGTCACAGTCATAGGGGAGGGGAGTCAGGGGAAAATGGGAGAGAGGGAGGAATGGGAGGATACAAGGGATGGGATAACCATTGAGATGTAACAAGAATACATTAATAAAATAAAATTAAAAAAAAAAAAAAGACCACTAAGGAAACTTACCCTTCTCTCTCTCAATAGGAAGGCTATGTCAGATGGCCCCAGGCGTGCCCTGGATGGAGCTCATGTCCTTTCCCTTTAAATGGGGCTTCTGGCAGGAAACTGTAGGCTTAAGCTAGGCCTCAAGCAGTTGTTAACTGGGCTGGAATACTTTGCTTCTCTGATGGCAAAGGCCTCAGCCCGAATCCAAAGTGAAGACCTCTTTCCCGTTTTTCACATCCCTAATGTACACATTTGCTCATGCCTGGTATAGATTTCTCAGCTAGGCGTAACAGCTTGTTCAGCGAGCTCTTGAAACCCTACCACGTTTTCTGTAGACGGGATGTTGGACATCACAGTGAAGTATAAGGCCAGTTCATCTCTGTTCCCAACGGAAACTGCATCCTGATGAGACGTGGACAACGATAAGTGAAGAAACACAATGGGGCCTCTGGCAGTGTGGCTGTCTGTTATGGTTTGCAGAGCAAACACCAGAGGGTCCAAGCACAAGGATGCTAAGGAGGGTGCATTTTTTCAGGGGTTTAGCTGTGTCCAGTTTCTACAGGGAACCCCCAAGTCCTTAAAGGGACCATAAGGGCACGGGACATTATCTAGTTCTGCTGCCTCTTGTGACGTAAGACCCAAGCTTCATCTCGGTCAGAGGTTCACAGGTTCTCTGATGAATTACCAAAGACACAGGCAGGCTAAGACCAAGCCTCCATTTGCTTCTGGGTAACTTTGATTAGAGCCAGAGGTGCCATAAATATCAGTGTAGTCTGCCCCACTGTCAGAAGCCTCCAGCTCCCATCAGCTGTGTGCAACTGGCTCCTGATCAAAGGCCTCTTCTCTTGCTGCCTCATAGAGGGGCTTGTGTTCATAGAAGCCAGGGTTACATTGAAGAGCTCAAGGGCAAGCTGCATTCCACACCTCAAAACAGTCCCCCAGGAAACAAGCTCAGACCTGGTGTTCAGTTCCTGAAAGAGAGAGCACACTGGCCCCTAGGTGTTTCTAGCATTTTACCTCCATTATCTTACTAAGTTTTAAGCCCAGTTTCCTGGCTAGTCTGTGGACTGTTAAGTGTTTGTGAGCCAGCCATAGGATCATAGGCATCATTTGTTTGGAGCTGGGTATATTGTACTTTTGAAATCCCAGCACTTAGGAGGCTGAAGTGGGGGAATAGTACCATGAAGTCAAGCTTTGCTTGGGCTACCTATTAAGTTTGAGATCAGTCTGGGCTCAGAGCAAGACTTTGTTAATTTTTTTTAATTACTTGGAAAATACATATTTCGTATACTCAATTCCATAAACCACAGAGATCCTATTATCCACTTTTAAGCATGAGCTCTCCACGTGCATATCACCATGTCAAAAAGTACAGAATTGTATAAGAACCTCTCTCTGTAGGCACCTAGTGGTTTCTAGGTGATTCCTCGTGTTGCTCTCCCTAAAGTGGCAGTTAATTCTGCCAACTCAGAGTAGAGTTCTGGAAGAGGCAATAACATAGCAAGCCCTCTGTGGCATATAGTTCATCTAGACTCTTCTGCCAGTCCTAATGCTTGATGGTAAAGTCAGCACTTGGGAGGCAGAGGTAGGAGGAGTCGGGGTCAGCTTGGTATGTTCCAGGGCAGCCAGGGCTTCATCGCATAACTTGTCTCCGGAAAACTAAAAATCCTAAGAAGTAATGGGTTCCTTTTCCCCACTGGGACTGTAGCATAAAGGCAGCCTACTGTTACATCTTTGTCCCCTCTCACACAGTCATGTCTGCTTTCAAAATACACTGTAGGGGTTAAACAGTGATTCTGTTTTTGCCCTTGTGAGTCACTGCCAGGGAGTGCCAGACTTCACAAGTATTTTATCAGAGACTTTCCCCTCACTATCTGTCGGTGCAAACCAATGGGGGGAAAAAAACCAAGCCAAAACAACAACGACACAAATAAAACAGGACTGACCATGTTTGTTTCCTGTTAACATCTTTGGAATTAAAATGGTTAAATCCTATAAAGCCAGAAAGGAAACCAATCAAACTTAACAAGAGTTGAGACTCTGTGCCCTTGAAAACAATTTTAAAAGGGGCCATTTGCTTAAATTTCATCAAGGGGAGTAGGGGGAAAGCGGGAGGGAGGGAGAAATGGGAGGATACAAGGGAGGGGATAACAATTGAGATGTAATATGAATAAGTTAATAAAATACTTAAAAACCACAAAACCTGTGCAAACTAAGCAACCCACCTCTCAGCACTGAAAAAGTAGATGGGGGGGTTATCATTGTAGTAGTATACTCTTATGATCCTTGGAGATTTAAGTTAGCAGAATAGGAAATATTGGGAAAATAAAGGTATAATACTTTTCATCAACATTCATAAACATCATCATTATATATACAATATAATTTTTAAGGATGTGCATATAAACTTTCAAATAAAAGATAAAAAATTTAAAAAAAAAGCCCATCAAAGATTCCAGAGATGCTGGTTTTAGTTGTTAAAAATCTTTTTTGTAAAGATTTATGTGTTTTCTGCATATGGACAGTTTGCCAGCATGTATTCCTGTGTAGCACGTGTGAGCCTGGTGCCTGTGAGACTCAGGAGAAGGCTTCAGACCTTCTGGAACTGGAGTTACAGATGATTGTGAGTCACTGTGTGGATGCTAGGAACTGAACCTAGGTCCCCTGGAAGAGCAGCCTATGCTTTTAACCACTGAGCCACCTCTCCAGCCACATTTAAGTATCTTAATTATAGAGCCACAACCATATTTTAGTCTAAACAAACAAACAAAAAAATCTGGAAAAACCCAAAATCTTTGAAATTTTTCTAGAGAAAGACAACCAGGTCACGGTCACATGTCTAGGAAGTGGCGGGGCACATTTTAAACTTTTACTGGCGTGTGGAACACGTTGACTCAGCAATAGGAACAGCATTCTGTGTCTGTCTTACGTGTTTGCACAGCATGTTAACACATGGCTTGCCAAGTCACAAACCAAAGCCATGACAGAATGCAAGCTGTGAAACTTGCTTTCCGAAACAACTCCCTGTTGCTATGACTGTATTTCCTACTTACGTCAGCAGTTCTCAACCTGTGGGTCGTGACCCCTTTGGAGTCCCATATCAGATACCCTGCCTATTATTAGACATTTATGATACAACTCACAACAGTAACAAAATTACAGTTACAAAGTAACAACGAAATAATTTTGTGGTTGGGGGTCAGCACAACACGAGGAACTGTTTCAAAGGGTCTCAGCGTTCGGAAGGTTGAGAACCGCTGTTCTAGATTGTGGAAAACTGTTCTGTCCTTTGTGGATTTGCATGAGTGCAGGTAGAGGTCAGAGGTCAACTTTGAGTATCTTCCGCTGTGGCTTTCTGCTCTGGGTGTTGAGATGGAGACTTTCTCTGAGCCTAGAGCTTGCACTTTAGGTTATGTTAGCTGCTTAGTGAGCCCCTGGGGATCTGCCTGTCTCCATCCTTCCCAGTGCTGGATTTCTGGACATGTCCCCCTAATGCCGGTTTTTTTCTGTGGGTACTCAGGGTCCAAACTCAGCCCTCATGATGTACTGCAAGTGCTTTCCTCTCAGAACTGTCTCTCTGACCCTCTTAACCTTCTGTTTTGAAAAGCATAGTAATTGAGATATTATTATTGTTGTTGTTGTTATTATTATTGTTATTATTTTTTTTTATTTTGATTTTTTGAGGCTGGCCTCGAACTCACAGAGATCTTCGTGCCTCTGTCTCCCTGAGTGCTGGGATTACAGATGTGTGCCACCACACCCAGCTGTAATTGAGTTATATTCAGTAGAGCAAAGGAGTGAGAAGAGACAGAGGATTGGTCCACTTTTGGAGAGAATTGAGGTCATTTTGGGCAGCGTGATGGTGTGCGTTTCCCATAAGTCAGTGGTTCTCAACCTGTGGCTCTTGACCCTTTGGGGAGCCTCCAACAGACCCTTTCACAGGGGTCACCAAAGATCACCGGAAAGCATAGATAATTTACATTATGATTCACAGCGGTAGCAAAATTACAGTTATGAAGTAGCAAAGAAATAATTTTATGGTAGGGGGTCAGCACAGGAGCATCTGGACCAAAGGGTCAGGGCACTAGGAAGGCTGAGAACCACTGCTGCAGATGTTTATGCAGATGTATTCTTAGCTCAGTTTCTGGAAGTAGTAGGAACCCACCGTAAATTTACATTCTATGGAGAGAATGGTGTTAAAAGAAGCCTGGTTGCTGCCAGCTTTGAAAATAGACGTGCTGTCCACAGGGACCCTCATTCCATCTAAGGCGTTAAGTTTCTGAGCTACATTGGGCGCGGAGATCAGCGAGTCCTTGGTGACAGTTTCTGTTGTTTTTCCATCTCATTGGCCTAGTTCTCCTAATCCTTTGGCTTTGTTGTTGTTGTTGTTGTTGTTAAAGCGGTGTACTCATGAGCTGGGTCTTCTTCCACAGAGAGGCCCTGGGTCCGTTCCAGGTGAGATCCCACCACAGTTAATCCATCACCACGAAACACTGCAAACCCATTGCCAAGGCCATTTATACAACTGATAATACAGAGAAATATCAGTTAGCCAGAAAACCCCAAACAAACGACTTTTGGAATCTCTTGTAATGGGATTTAAATTGTCCTTATTAATAGCTTTGGGGACCATTTGTCTTAGTATTAAATGACACTTTGTTTTTAAAAGAATGTGCCAAGCCACGGCTCTCATACAGGCATAAAATGAACATGTGTTAAAGATTGTATTTATCTCATTAGTCACGAGGCAAATGTAACCCCATTCAAACTTAAGATTTAAAAGGAATGTGAGATACATTCACAGCACTTCTGAAGCTGGCTTTACTAATACAAGTGGGAGTCAGGGACAGTTGACTAACCCCATGGGTGGTTTCTTTATCCTGCTATAGACATGATTTATTCTGCTTAGATCTCTGTTCTTTTAAACTTAGAATTATCAGGTATTTCAAAGGCAGCGAGAAGCTGGACACAGAGAACCCAGGAGTGTGGTCCAGGTGTGCACTAGTCTCTATTGGTGGTGCCCAGTTACCTCATGTGCTTGCATTGAGTTATAAGTGACACATATAAGCATTTGGTGGCCACAGTGAAGTTCCAGCCTGCCTTCTCTGATGTCTGAAAGGCCACAAGTCACTATGTTCCTTTATAAAGATTTCTTCACTCTTAGCATAGATACAAAGTGGTGGTTTTGATTTTTTGGGTCAGGGTCTCTTTATGTCTTGATGTTCAGCTTAGGCTAGCTTTGAACTTGGCATCCTCCCTGCCTTAAGGTCCTGAAAGGGGTGGGGTGTGCCCTGTTATATCCCAGCATAAACTGCATCCTTCAAGGGTTTGCTTTGAGGTTTTTGTCACATGAGGGGTAAGGAACGGTGGAGGTGCAGAGGCAGAGAGGTATACCCCATTCTCCCCTTCTGTCTAATTAAGGCTTGTGTTGGGAGCAAAGCTGATTTCTCTCTCATTTAAAGAGAACGTTTGCAAACCCGTGAGAGCAGCCAACAGCATGGTTGCAAGTCTTCCTGAGAATCACGTCTCCGAACACCTGTGCCCATTGAGTCTCCGTGAGTTTCCCTTTAAGCAACATGGCAGAGATGCCATGAACGAAGGCTTTTAAACATAGGTCATTGTGGGTTCCTTTGAGGACTTAGGAGTTTTGTGCGTTTCCCCCCCCACCACCTTTATTTCTTTGGATGAAATCCACTTGTGAAAATGTGGAAGTATTTATGTGCCTAAGAATCATAACGGGAAGAGGAGTTGTGTCCCTGAAGACTTGTTGAGACTGGGTGTCTGGAAGATAAATGGCTACTCTGGCTGCTGATTATTGGAATTAGTGTGAGGGAGACAAATGCACGAATGAGGTGGCTGCGCTGCTCTTCTGGAGCCTGCAGAGAAAGTATTGGTTTGGGAATCTGATTTTTTTTTTTTTTTGATGTCGGACTATTGTTTCATCGGTCTAGACAAAGTGACTACACAGCTGTTCTCAAGAGCAAAAGCATCTTCAAGCCCCTCCTAGTCACCATAAGGGAAGCCACTTTCATAAAGAGTTTTCTAGAAGCAGCGTTTCCACTAGGAGGGAATAGCCAACCATGGGTTGTAGGGATGATCAGGTCTGTGCATCCGTGTTTCCATCTGAAGCTCTTTGGCAGGTGGTTGCTTTGTTCGCCACACCTCTCTCCCTCTGATGCCAGCTCACCATCCACCTCCGCTGTGGATGGAGAGAGAGCTCACAGGTGCTCTGTGCCAAGCCTGTTGTTAGCACACATACACTCCCCCATCTTCCTTTACTGTAAACTTTTCTCAGGGAGACACACAGCACCCGGTGGACTGAATGCTCAAGCAGGAAAACCAAAGCCATGGCAGTCTGAAGAGAAGAACATAAAAATGTGCCACTATGACAAGGCTTGCAGCCAGGACACTGGGAACCAAGTACAGGCTTGATGGAATGCCTATAAACTGTTGGAGAATTTGGCGGGTCAGGTTTGCTGAACAAGGGGAAAATACGTTGAAAGCACACAGTGCGAGTGCCAAAAATCAAGATTCTTAAGGTTTTAGGTGATTTAGAGTATGGTGGGCAACTGACAAAGAATGCAGTCGGCTTTCTGTTTTCTTTTGTTTCCACACTATATGGTCAAAGGAAGGCAGATGGGCAGTGAGGCAAGCCAAGGCTTGCAGTGAACCGGCTGCAAGCTAATCACACGGACGTTCACATTTACCTGTGACCGGTGTTAAGTTTTTCTTGGGATCCTGGGGTTGCTAGACATCAGCTAAACTTGCAGTTCTTTGCGAACTTTGTATATCTTTCTTCACCAACACCAAATTTTCCTTAATTATCCTGGAATTTCATGCAATTTACCGCGATCATACTCACTTCCTATTTCTTCCCCCCTTCCCACCCAACCTCCCTGACAAAGAAAAGAAAAGAGAAAAAATACACTCAGTCCAATTTGTGTCGCCCATCTACTTATTGGAGTGTGCTCAAACTCCCAGTGGCCAGCCTCTTACAGATAACTGAGTCCTTCCTCACCCTAACCCCTGACCAAGAACTTTGAAATCAAAGAAAAGTCACTGTCCCTTACAAGGACACCACAGTACCGAGTCGACACTCAGCAGAGCAGAATGGCTGTTGAATGAACGTGGGTGGATTCTCCAGGTGGAGCGGAGCTAGCTCTGTTCTCTTGGGTTCATTGCATTAAGCTTTGCCTTGTTCACTGTTAGCATCCGGGGCCTGGGAAAGCCGTCCAGGGATTTTGTTAGTGTTTGTTATTCTGAGCTGCTATTCCCACGCAGCCCAGGCTGGCCTCAAGGAGCCAGGCATGAGGCTGAGAGCGACCTTGAACTTCAGATGCGACTTTCTCTACCTTCGAACTGCTGGGAGTGTTATGCTTGCTGGGGGCATCAAACGCCAGGTCTCCTTGCATGTTAGGCAAGCAGTCTGCTAACTGAGCCGCACTCCTGGCCCCAGGGTTTGAACTGGTCGTGACTTCCCTCCTAACGCCCAAGGTCAGGCCTATCAAAATTTCAAAACTTGTACAAGCTTAACTGTCCCTACCTGGAAAAGGGGTGTAGTTTTCTAGCAGTAAGTTAGCTTTGCAAATATAGGAAAATATAGGGGGGCCATTCTTGCTCAGAATGTACCTTATCTTTTTAAATGTTAAAACATTAGCCCTTGGAGCTAATAACATGGATAGGTTGACTTTTAAATGTGGTTTAAAATCTATGCAAGTACGTCACTAAATTTTTCCCCCAAGCAAACAAATTAAATATGGCGGAGATAGAGGAGATAGAAAAATGGTTTCAAGACATAAAATGAACCCAATAAAATCTGGAATTACTGGGAGACAGTGAAGCAGAGTAACTCCTGATCACGGACTGTGTCTGTTGGCTGGGGCTGCTGAAAATGAGTGCCATCCAGAAGGAGGCCATTTCTGAACTCAGAGCAGTGTTCACCTGACAGCAGGACAGCATCACCTTGGCACTGTAGTGACCACTGGGTTGCTTTCACTCGGGGCTATTACATTGAAGTCCAGTTCGGTGCTATTGACTCGGATACTGGAACCACGTCTAAGAGGCTCAGGAGGGAAATCTAGGAACCTCAGAAATGTAGAATGGGTGAGCAGTGGGCTGTCGGTTGAAAGCTGAAGCAACTGGAGTAAATGCTCCGGGTCGGAATCATCTGGGAGAAGGAGTGATCCCATTGAGTCTTCACGAGTGAAGCTGAGAAGACAGGGAGGGTCCGGGAGGAGTGCAGGTGGGGACTTCAGCCACGAATCTGCTGGGAATACTAAAGGAGAGAGCAGAGGGTGCCGGTGTAGTGCTACTGTCTCCTGCTATTGACAACCTACTGTGAAGCAGACATCGCCATCAGAATCATTTTGTGGGAGAAAAATGAGTTCGGATCAGCTATTCAGGACTGTGGCCCGGATCCTTCTTAACCAGTTCCTATGGTAGCTTTTAGAAAGTGTAGGAAAGTGATCAAAGCAAGAGGTAGTGGTGGCAGGAAATTGCCAGAAACCTAGTTCTCTCAGGGTTCCACAGTGATTCAGAGACTGTACGTAGGCCTGGAGAACTGGTGGCTCTTCGGTTAAGACTGCTTCCTGCTCTTGCAGAGGACCTGAGTTTGGCTTCTAGCGCTCATATTGGGCAGCTCAAAACCACCTATCTAAAAGTGCTGACTTCCTCTTGTCTCCTCATAAAAATAAAAATCATTTAAAAAAAATTCAGAGATCTTGGGCTGAGCCACATATGGGGGGAGGGAAGCAGGCTTAGACTCATGTAAAGTGCCTATCCTGTACTTGGAATGCTGGATCTTATGCCAGATAGCTTATTGGTAGAAGATTATGTAGTTTATAAGGTAGAACTATTATAATCTATAGGACTCAAAATTCACTTGAGGTTGAAGAAGACAAAAGAAATATGCCTGTCCTGCAATAAAAGCAGACAGAGGGTAAGGAGCAGGGCCCGTGCAGACAGAGCCGAGCAAGTTCACAACAGCCTGAAGTCAGGAAGAGAAAACACATGGCTTTGAATTTGGTGTGTAACCCCCATCAGTGCAGATCTCATTCTGCTCCAGGGTGGACATCCGCACTGTCTCCTCCCGGCACAGGAGTGGGGCTGCCTGTAGCTTCCGTGTTAGTCTTCTAATCCTTTCCTGATCAAGACATACAATAGTGGGCGGAACCTTGGGTTTCTAAAAGAATGGAAATGGAACCAGAAACCCAAGAGGGTTGGTGGGTTTCTGGGGCCTGATGGGGGTCTGGCACTCCTCAGGAAGCCAGGATCGTGATAAGTGTGGCTCCCATGTGTGCAATCTTGATTCCCACAAGCTCTGGTGGTCTTCAGACTGGGGCTGTCTGTCCGCTGTATGCTCATCTCCTCAACACATTCTTCCTTCATAAGGAAGGGGAAAGCGAAGCCTGGTCCAGCTTTCCTGTTATGAACTGGTGTCACCTCCTCTGTGGTTCTGTTTTGGAGGCTGTGCCTGGCCCAGCTTGGGCATTTAGTGAATCCTTACGAAGGACACTAAAAAAAGACTAGGATTTTGTGTTCTGTTCTAGGTCTGGAGACTAGCATATATATGTGAGCTCCTAGGAATGAATGTAAATTTAGAATTCAATTTCATTTAGAAAACTGATTTCTTCGGTAGGAGAAAGGTTAAAAGTTGAAGAGTTTCTATTCCAAGGAAGAGTGCAAGGTTTTTAATAAAGAGGTTTAAATTGTTGACTCGGTGGTGCCTTCTCATGCAAGCCTTTAATTTGTTTCTCTTTCTCTAGCACCTTTTCTCTTGTACCTCTAATAGTAATTGAAAAGAAGTAACAGTTTGCTCAGATTTTTTGTTATTATATTGACAAGTACCCGTGTTTTAAATATAACTGCTGAGGTGCACCTACTCGTGCAATAGTGGCATACCTGTTACGGAGTAACTACTGACTTTCTGATTGGATCTGAGGCCACTCAACGGTAAGGAATTCCATGCCTGGTAGTTCTAGCCAAAAGCCCATAGCTCTGGAGATTACAATCTGCTGTTATTTTGTTGCTAAGTCCTCATGTTGTCAAATTGTCTTCCTAATGTTTATGTTATACCTGTATCCCAGGGCTGCTCCCAACTATTGTCCGAGAAGCTCTTTCTTTTTCAGTAGGCAGCAGTTAACAGAGAGTTGCGTAACTGGTCACAGCACTAAAGATATGAGAGTCAGTGCTCAGCGCTATAACAGAACAGCTCTATCCATCCCACTGCCGCCACCACCTTGCCTTGGGGAAACATCACGGAAGAGGGGGTGGAAATAATGTAAGAGCCGGAGGATGCGGAGGCGAAAAGCTGTCTTTTGGAAGCAACATGGCTGCTGCCCTTGTGAGCTTATAGCAGCTGTGATTGCCTTCTCTAGATAAAGCCAGCCCCAAATGCCAGCGGAGCTGCAGCAGAGGATTTCTCGGCTCCACCCTTATTGAGGAGCTAGGTAGTGGCAGTTGAGAGTTACTGGGAAGAGAGAATGATTCTCTGTTGACTATTGGCCTGAGGTAGGGTGCCTGAGCTCCAGCGACTGGTCCCATGTACCACGCAGACATGGGAACTACCAGCTGGACTTAGTTGGTTATCAAAAAAAGAAAGAAAGAAAAAGAAAAGAAAGAGAAGAAAAACTCCTGAAGTTGGGAGGAGGCATGTTGGGAAGACATGGGAGGAAGCTCGAGGGAGAGAAATGGGGAGCCATAGTTCCTTGTATAAATGTATGTGATTCTCAAAAAGATTTAAGAATAACGTGTCTGATTTATAAAGGAGCAAAAGTGACAGTAAAAAAAACCAAAAAAACAATACAATTGTGGTAGTTATTTAAAACTACCACAATTTATATGTGGTATATATTTAATATGTGGTATATATTTAAAATATAGTTATTGAAATATTTGAAATTAAAGATCTACAGATCTACATAAGCAATGCCAGACCAGAACTGTGTCCTTGAGAGAGTTCAGATCTGCTTTCCCACTCTCTTCAGTCAGTTCTATTGCATAGGCGAGTCAGCCTTCTTAGCCTGTTTGGCAGGTAGATCTATTCAGGAAAACGTAGTAACCCACGCATGCCATCTCTAAGCGCGACTATAGGCAGTTCTGCGAGCTTCCCAGAGGGAGCCATCAGCCTCCTCCACATGAAACTGGCTGAGTCACTAGTTACTCCCATCTCCCCGGAATAGATTTGGAGTTGACACATGAAACAATGTCTATATATTTAATATACTGTGGATATCCATTGGCGGGAACATCCCGGTCAGTGCTTATAGAGGTTATAGTCATGGGGAGCCTAAGAAACATTAGAGGTTTTTAAACACCGATGAATCCACACATATTTCTCAAAGGTCTTATACAGATTGCAACACAGTTATCAAAAGAACATCTGAAAGTGCCAGGATGTTTCTAGTAATACGCAGGAGCACGTAAAGAAAATGCATTGCAGTGTGTTGGGGGTGGGGAAAGAGAGAGAGAATAAGCTGTATGGGTGGTTCTGTGGTGACATGAACTCACGTGAAATGGTTAAAGTTGGAAAGAATCAATCCTTGCAAAGAACCATCTACTGTGACCTAAAGGACATACTTATTTTTATATTAAAAAGTTGTATTCATTTACTAACTTTGTGTGAGTAGGGAGATGCAGTGCACTTGTGCCATGGTATCCGTTTGGGAGTCTGGAGTCTATTCTCT
>OU015751.1:12591504-12601950 GCA_907169655.1 Acomys percivali
AGTTCCACTCACCAAAGTTTTCACAAACTCCCAGACAGCCCCACCAGTTGGAAGCAAGCATAACAACAACAACAACAACAACAACAACAACAACAACAACAACAACTAATCAGGAGCCTGCAGGGACCTTTCATATTCAAAGCATAGTGTCACAGCTTCTGCTTTCATTCCCCTTTTCCCTCTTTTCTTCTCTCCCTCCCTCCCTCCCTCCCTTCCTCCCCCCCTCCCTCTCCTCCCTCCCTCTCTTCTTCCCTCCCCTCCTTTTCTTCTCTTTCTTCCTTTCTCCACCTTCTCTCTGCCTCTTTCTTCCACTCTCATCCCCTCTCTTTCCCTTCCCTTCCCTTCTTTCGTTCACTCCATCCTCCCCCCCCCCCCCCCCCCCCCAGTCTCTCAGTGACTTTTCCACAGAGCAGGTTAATAATTACCTTGGGATTGACTAGAGAATCCACATAATTTTCATCACCATATGAAAAAATCTGAGCTGGCTACAGAGTCAAGACCTTACAGGTGGGATGTTCTGTGTGCGGTGTTCTGGCTCCTCCTGGCTTTTCTCTCCCAGGTCAGTCATCTCATCGATTGGGTATGCGAAAACCCAAATCTGAAAGGAAAAAAAAAAAAAAAAAAAGATGCCAACACTTGCAGCCCTAAGCGCTTCAGGTTAAGGATATCTGCATCAGTTACCTCGCTGCTGCTGTGATGAAACACCAAGAACAAAAGCAGCTCAGGAAAGAAAGGGTTGATTTGGCCTATGGTTCCAGCTGGGGAGCCCTCAATAGCAAGGAAGACATGGCAACAGGCAGGAGCAGGAAGCCTGAGAAATCACATTTTCAGCCCTAAACATAAAGGGAAAGAGGGTAAACTTGGAAGAGGGGTGGGGCTCTGCACTATCAAAGCCCATCCCTGGGGACACACTTCCTCCCACAAGGCTCTGCCTCTAAGGCTTTCACAACTTTGCCAAATGGCGCCACCTGCTGAGGACCAAGTGTTCAAATAGATGATCCTGTGGGGGTTGTTGCACATTGAAACCACCTTAATCCTCCATTAAAAATAAAAGTCATTATACTACATAGAAACCACATGACTACTGTTGATGGCAACAGATTTCACACTAGCCACTCCTGATGGCTCAGTCCCCACCCCTTATACCTGTTGGCTAGACAGTGACAGAGTTCAGAGGTATTCAGGAAGTTAAACCTGAGACCAAGGTAAAAGGACATTTGGGCCAGGAGAAAAAAAAAAAAAAGCAAATCCCTCACACCAATCTCTTCTCCATGAGTTTAAGGCTTGTTGGATGCTTCAGTTCTTTCAGGCCAGGATGTGTGAGTTAAAAGGATGATCATATTTGGGGTGTTGTGAGGGCAAGGGACAGGCTCATTCAGCCTATCTTGTGTCTAACAGAATAAAAGACTGAGTTTTGGGGATAGTGTGGGGTGATACGTCTGTTCAACAGTGCTCAACCACAAAGACAGGTCAGCTATAATCTGTTGGGCGTAAGGCTAACATCCTAAACTAAATCATCAATAGTGCACAACCATCCGCAGCATGATGAATGCACATGTCCGGGTGAAGTGTCTTCTGTGGGAAGGGATGCGGAGAAGAAAGCGGCAATTCAGTATCCCATCACACTTCCAGGAACGGGGTGTTTGTGAGGAGGGAAGGCCGGGATGGAAACCGAACACAAGACCATCTTCCCAAAGCCACGACATAGCTTCATATGGCTTCACGAAGCAGCTCAACCCTAAAGTGTTTCCTGAAAACGTGTTTCTTGAGATGTTCTCATAAGACCCATCGTTGGTGCCTGTGAACTTACGGATGGGAGTCATAAGAACTATTCCTGTATAAAGTGTTGAGTTCCACAGAACAGTGCCCAGTTGTTTCTCCTGCCCGCCCCCCTTCCTCTTCCCCTCCCCCCCACACCCACCCCCGCCCCCGCCCTGTGGTGTCCACCTATCAGTACAGCTGCATATTTCTAGTCAGTGCTGGTGGGTATCCAGTCCCCTCTCTTCAGTGGGAGGTGACACCTCTGAAAGACAGGATGAGTGGGTCGGGATCTGGAAGCCAATACTCTCAAAGGGTTCTGATACTAGGGTGAGAATAGTTGAAGTCAGAATTATTTGGGGAATTTTCCCAGAGCCAAATGGTCTTCTTGGAAATGAAGTGTGTCCCAAGCCTGTGGTTTCTCCTGTGTAGACATTTTGCCTGGCTTTGTAACATCCACGGGGGTTGCTCAAGTCATCCACACCCGTAGTGCCATTGAACAGACTGCCAGCTCTCTGCTGTAGGAAATGTCTATAGAGGGGAAGCCAGAGGCTCAGAACACTTCACTTCTGAGGTGACCATAACAAAGCCTGACAGCAGACAGGAACCTGAGGCGTGTGCTTGAAGAATAAAGAAAGCCATTCTTACAGTAAATGCTTCAAAATTGCCATGCTTAACCTGGGATTTCACCGTAAAGCAATTAAGTTTGAGGACCGGGGGTGGGGGTGGGGTTGGGGATCATTGCAGCTGGCTCCTCTGTCTGTCTTTCGATGCTTTCTGGCTGGTGTTTTGTTCATTTTGTGCTTATCAGCGGGGTCAATACCCTGACTTTCCATCAAGTGTTTCCAGAGTGGTTGGAATGCATCATTTATCCCCCTGTGGTTTTACACAATCTTACACCGAAATCAATTGTCAGCAGGCACTGGCTCTCAGGCATTGCAAGGAACAAATGAGGTCCAGGTTAGGTTAGAAGCAGGCAGCCTGTGCATGTCATCTATGTAAAGGTGAGAGAAGACGGAGTGTGCATGCTTCTAGCCATCTCAGCCCTGTGACACGATGTGGCAGCGTTTGATTTCCTCTGTTTCTATTAAGCTTGGCTAGTCAAAGGATGGCTTTCCAACAAAGGGCAGGGTGGGGGTTGGGGTGGGGTGCCGCTCAGTAAAGGTAGGATTGAGGGGGGCGGGTCGGGTAGGAGACATTGCACAGCTGTGTTGAATAGTAGTTCACTTTCTGACCACTAGATGGTGCTCGTTCACTTCCATATTTGCTGTTGAGGCGTATGGGTTTTGTTTTTCCCCCTTCTTTTGCTTATTGTTCTATTGTTGGAAGGAAGGTAGACAACCAAACTGACAATCCTTAAACTGAGAGTCCTTGCTCCCCTATAGGTGCTGGTATATGAGAAAATTGATGTGGTTATCCAGCCCGTAGAGTAGGGGTTTACTAGTTAACATATGTGTGTAGGTACCTGTGTGTGTGTGTGTGTGTGTGTGTGTACACACACACACACACACACACACACACACACACACACACACACGCACATGAGAACAAGTAAAGTTGATTTATTCTGCAGAATTGCGTTGTCACTTGTGTTAGAACAATACATAGCAATTATAAGAAACATTGATCTGGTTCTCATTGTGGTTTTAAGAATCCTCCGGATGAGCCAATGAAATGCCTGTACTGTGTGCACGGGCAGTGCGCGCTTGTATTGTGAGGAGCACCGGGTTCTCCAGGCCTGGTGACTGCTGGGTTCTCAGTGTTGCAGCAGAAACAGGAAGCAAAGCTGAGGACAACTTGAGATTGAATCTGAGTGCAGGTAGCATCTTAAGGGATGTATGGTGGAAAATCCGCTGGCAGACACAGAGAGTAGACCACACAGGGCTTTGGCTGGAGTCGTCGGGAAATGAGCCATGAGAACAGCTGGAGATAAGATGAGGTTCTCTCCCAGCTTGTGGGTCAGCGGGCATCCTGTGCACCAGGGTTTTTAGGCTCCTTAAGCCTAGGACAGATGAAAGACATTTTATGAAGCGTAGTTAGAAAGTTTCTGAGCAATCTTAAAATCTTTGCAAATGTCAGAGATTTAAAAGACTGGATAAGGAGCCACCCAGGCAGGAGTAGCAGAGTGGGCAGTGCAGGGAAGGGCAAGGCTCCAGGAAAGGGCTGAATAGGTGAGGTTCAGCTGCGTCTCCCCAGGAGCCAGGCACCTTATACTCTGCATTACATGCAGGGCGTTGTCAACTTTGACCTCATGTCCAGTCAGAGGAGTGGGTCCTTTTATGAACATGTGTTTCTTCTTTTCTTCCTTCCCTGGCCTCTCCCCTGTATTGACAAGTTGCATCTCAAAAACCCTGATGTACTCAGCAAGGCATGGACTCTGCCCTGTGGGGTAGGCTGGCAATGGAGGGAACCCAATATGGGGAGATGCGTGTAGTTCAGGTATAATCTCTACCCAGGTCCTTAACCTGGAAAATTCCTGCTTTGGAACAACAAAAGGCTTGCAACTGTGGAAGGTACCTGGATACTCACTGATCTCTCTCCTGAATTTGATAGAAAGGATGCGGCCATGTCATTGATCATGACCATGACATATTGATGATCATAACTACATTATCCATTTCATTTTTTTTTATCATCACTAATCACTTAACCCCAGAATGGTCTTGATCTGCACCAGTCTGGCCAGTAAAGTGTCAGAGCGCTCAGATGGCTCAATTCTGGAAACCCAGTGAAGTAGAAGTGGAAACACGCCCTGGCCAACAGACAGGCGCCGAGCCCTGCATCTGCTGGAAGATTCCAGCTGTGTGTCACCCTCACTCCAGTCCATCTTAGTGAACCTGACAGGCCCCTCCCCTCACTGCAGCTGGCCCTCCGACCCTTTCATCTTTCATTCCATTTTCTGTCACACAATAATCAGTCATAATGTGTGAAATACCTTATTTAATGTCGTTTTCCTTTTTTTTTTTTTTTGCACGTCGTTCAAGCTCTGTATGTGTTGGGCAGCTGTCTTTACCAATACATTCCCTCATCCTTGGTCCACTCTCTAGTCCAGGGGAGATAATTGGAAATACCTCTTGACTGTCTGAATACTTCCCTATTTAAAATCCAGTCAAATAAGCAAATCATGGTGTGTATTAGTCACTCAAAATGAACTCTGCATAAATACAGAATATTCCTGAGTGAGTTTTGTTGTTCTACTAACATTGACCCACAAGAATATTTTCTATAATAAATTGTGACAGTTTGAATTGGACAGAGTTGGAAGACATTGCATTATAGGACCAAGTCTGAGTCCTAGTTAAAAAACAAACAAGCAAAACAAAACACTTTTTTAGGGCAAGTTACTAATCACTCTTTCTGCATTGGTTTTCTCTGTTTTTATTTAAAAAAAAAAACCTTCATAAAGCTGTGGCTTGGATTAAACAGATCACTCCATTATCTTAAGAACAGGGCTAGGAATATAGCAGGCACTTAATTCATAAATCAAATTCATAAATACCTTCTTTTATTTCTCAATGGCATGGTTCGCTTATTTTGCAAAAATCAAAGTTAAATTGCTCATCCAGTTTTCAGAAGAGGTGGGAAAAAAACCATAGATAAATGCACAATTTGAGTGCTTTCCTGTGTTTCTGATTACAGTGATCACACATACACAGTGCAGTAACTACAGGGTTTATTGTGGAATATTTCATATTGTGACATCCTTCTCAAAGCAGAGAGTCTAGGATGGTGTGAAAGTTCTCACGAACGCCTTTCTTCCTGTTCACTCCAGATCCTCACATCAAGGTTTCTGGGAAGAAAGATGATGTGAAAGAAGCCAAAGAAATGATCATGTCTGTCTTAGACACAAAAGTAAGTGAGTGGGGAGGCCTCTCAGCCACCTGCTGGCACTTGAGAGCCATGTGGAGGATGGAAAACCAGGGGAAAGAAGTAAGAAAGGTCTGGAAAGGTGCATGTGATTCTCCTGGGGGCAGGGAGACAGAGGAAATGCTTAGTTTGAATGGTTTCTATCATGTCAGGTTACTAATATATGTATATATATATGTGTGTGTGTCTCTACATGTGCATATATACGTTTGCACATACAAATATATATGTGTGTGTGTGTATATATATCTTCAAAAATATACAAAAATACATTGGCCCTAGTTAGTATAGGGTAAGTAACAAAGATGAGGTCATAGGAGCCCTGTAGCCCCATGTGTACATTTGTGTGTGCACATGTGTGTGCTCATGCATGGCCTAGAATTGGATGGCCCATCCGCTGCAAGCACATAGAAAGAACAATAATGATGAAAGCTAAACACATGTAAGTGTACAGGCGTTTGTGGTGGTGTCTCTTTAAACACACCCGAAGCCCTTGCTGTGTGCCAGGCATTTTCTATTGTACAAATGCTAATTTGTTTCCCCTTCTAACTCATCACAGAGATGTTAAATAATTTGGCCAGTATCTCAAAGCTGGTAACTGGGGAGGTGGTTCCAATCCAGGCTATGGGTCTAGCTTTTACTGTACTCCACAACACCTTACTACTTAGTATTTTATTGAAATATTTCTGATCTTGCCCTCCTGTCTTTTGTTTTTCTGGGTTTGATTTTGTTTTTATTTATATTTTAAAGAAGTATTTACCTTGTAATTGTTAAGTATCGTATTTTTTTTCTCCCTTAAAAAGGGGAATACTTCTTATATTTCATGGGTTAAAGTGAAAGAAGTTAAGCTTAAAAACAAGAATAATTTGGGGCACAAGTCAAAAATTTACGATTTCAGAATGTTTTTAAATTACTGATACTTTAACATCTTGAGTTTTGCTGCTTAGGGATGTCATTAACACTTTTGAACATTTAAGATGGCTTCACATCAATTCTTATGGCATTACATTAAATTCCTCAGAATTAAATGTTTGGATGCCTTTTTGACCGTTGCTTGCCTGCCCCCCCCCTCCAAAAAAAATGTCTTGGGTTCTTATGCTCTATTTTAATGTAACCCCAAATGAACCTCTGCTTGGGGGTTCATTTACTCAGGCCTTTGGCTGTCAGGGGCCAAGCCTGTGAGCTCTCCTTTCATCCTCTGGAATACTGACTGGGTGTGTAAGGTTGGGCAGGCAGCAGCGTAGCAGCCCCTGTGTGCAGGAGCTCAGGCAGCATGTGTTGTCAGTGCTTGTGTGATTCCATGGGGGTGTTATTTCTAGTTAGGATTCCTCCTCCTCCTCATAGTCACTGTCCAACATGGCATCTTGTGTGACCACATTTTCATCTGTCTTTAGTTATTTGAACCATTTCATGAGTAATGCCTTTAGAAGAAAAAATAAAGCAAACCTGAATCATTTATTCATCATTGCAGCTGGCTGTATTTAAGAGGGAATTTCCCAAAAATGCATTGTGGTTAAAAAAAAAATGTCACCACCTTATGACAAATTTGTTATGAAACAAGATTTCTACTTAATGAGGAAGCCGATAGGTTGAGACTATCCTGTTGAGAAATCTATAGTTTCCCACGGAGCGTGTTTCTGTTAATGCTGATATGCCACAAGAGCCCAGCGTTTGGCACTGTTAACGCATCAGGGTACCACCCTGCTTCTGCACAGAGCAACCGCGTCACGCTGAAGATGGATGTCTCACACACGGAGCACTCGCACGTCATCGGCAAAGGCGGCAACAACATCAAAAAGGTGATGGAGGAGACGGGCTGCCACATCCACTTCCCAGACTCCAACAGGAACAACCAGGCTGAGAAGAGCAACCAGGTGACCCAGC
Source organism: Acomys percivali (assembly GCA_907169655.1). NCBI lineage: Eukaryota > Metazoa > Chordata > Mammalia > Rodentia > Muridae > Acomys > Acomys percivali. The sequence continues at coordinate 12,599,014 of OU015751.1, forward strand.
TCTCCACACCCTTGAGCCTCAGTGTGCAAGTCCCTTCTAGAGACGTGGGCAGCCACAACTGGAGTAATCTGCAGACGGCAGACATTGTGGGCGGTGCGCCCCCCCCCCCCCCCCCCGCCAGGATGCTGAGGTAGTCTGCTGCTCCGAGAATGAGCTGCAGATCTGTGGTTCTCTGCTTGACCTCTAAATAGTAGAAGCCAAGGGATGGGGTAGTCTCAAAATAAAAGACCATTATAAAGAACTGAGAGAGTCTCTCAGGCTTGTCTTGTCCCGGAGACTTGTTCAGTGCGTGGGTTCTGTCTCCACAGTTGTAGGAGTGGTCCTTGAGGTCACCTTCTAAAAGACAGTGTACAAGCACCCTACTTCCTCACACTGGCCGGATTGTACCTGTGTTTGCTTAGGCACACTCCTAGGGCTACTCTGCTTTAGAAGTCATGGGTCCACATGCAAGGCCTCCCAGCCCTTGAGGGCTGCATGCTATATTATTTAGAGAACACAGCTAATCCCATGGTAGGAGTCTGTCCACCCTGAGGATGAATCAGAGATTGTTTTGTGGTGGGATATATATATATGGCCCTATGTAGAAAGCCTTGGTTAAAGGCACAGGCATCATTTAGAATACCCGAAGGTCGCTGTGAGACCACTCAGAGAGCGAGTGTTCCTGGAACTCACTTCTCTCTTCCAGCCTAAGACAAACGCTTTGGTTTATGGGTCGTGGTGAGGCCCAGAGATCTATGGTGAGAGCTGGAGAGCTGGTGTGGAGGCAGAAGGCCAGTGGCTAAGAGGCTAATACATCTGTGCCATTGCTGTTAATGCCTACCTGACACACTGACACAAAGAGACTTTAAACAAAAGGGGGAAATGCTGTCGACAAAAGTAATTATAAAGAGGTTTGAGGGAGGATTATTGGTCATGGGTCCCCATGCTCCTGTGTTGAGCAGCCAGGGTGTGGCTGCTTAGAAAGGTCGATGCGAACTTGAGTGGTAGAGTAAGCCTTGCTCTCTTATTTTGCAGGTGTCTATAGCAGGACAGCCGGCAGGAGTAGAATCGGCCAGGTCGAGGATACGGGTAACCGTGCTGTGCTTTGGGATGGTTCGCGCATGCGCACAACATATACATTTCCGAGGGGCTGCCTTAGCAGTAAGCAGGAGACAATGATACAGGATACCTCTGTGAGCCCTCTAACCCTGTTATCTGCTCTCTGCTGGAGGCATTTTAGTCAGTATTTAGGCCACCACATTGTAGGTTTATTTATTAATGTGTCTGTATTGGGAACTCTGAAAACGGCGTGGCTTTCGCCTGACTCAATGATCAGATAGAGGCTTGGTAGGTGGTGTCACAGGCAAAAGGCTCCTTCCTTGGGAAACATTGTACTCTGCACCGAGGCCCGGGGCGGGGTGGGCGGCGGCGGCGTGGGGGGTCGTGGGGGGGGGGCGCTCCCATGAAGGCAGTTCGTGTCTCAAGGCCCGTCTTTAGGAAAGAACAAATGAGCTACGTGGCCCTCTGCAGACACCACGCTTTACCGCGGCTTTGGCCTCTCCTAGGAGCTGCTTCCTTTGGTGCTGATGTTTGAGTTACCGATTGCTGGCATTCTCCAGCCAGTCCCGGATCCTAACGCCCCCTCCATCCAGCGCATCTCACAGACGTACAGCGTTTCTGTGTCGTTTAAGCAGAGGTCCCGAATGTATGGTGCTACTGTCATAGTACGGGGGTCTCAGAATAACACTAATGCTGTGAAGGTGGGTGACTTAAAATGACCTAAAGGCCCGGGTCATGCAATGTTTTTGTTTTGTTTTTTGTTTTGTTTTGTTTTTATTTTTGAGACAGTTTCTTTATGCTGGCCTTAAATTCACGGTTCTGCTGCCTCAGGCTTTCAGCTGCAGGGATCATAAATTAGATGCATGCCGCATTACCTAGTGCACGTTTTGTGTTTAGGGATAGTAGACTAATTAGTTTCCTTCCGGGCTCATAGAGCACGTTACTGATGTTCCCATGTACCTTGGACGTACAATAGAAACTTTGCCTGTATGGGGACAGTTATATTTGATGGGATTACTGCTCCCCCCCTTCCACACTCTGCTTTTCTCCGCCAGGAAGGAACAGCCATGCTATTGGAACACCTTGCAGGAAGCTTGGCGTCCGCCATCCCCGTGAGCACCCAGCTGGACATTGCAGCCCAGCATCACCTCTTCATGATGGGTCGGAACGGGAGCAACGTCAAACACATCATGCAGAGGACAGGGGCTCAGATCCACTTTCCCGACCCTAGTAACTCACAGAAGAAATCCACCGTCTACCTCCAGGGCACCATTGAGTCTGTCTGCCTGGCAAGGCAGTATCTCATGGTAAGGCTCCCGGAGTTGGATTTCTGATGCTTTTCTTTAGTTCTAGGAACTACAGTATGTTTTCACACTGACTCTGCGGACGCGCAGTTGAAGAGAGAGCAGTTCTGAAACCCAGCCACACAGGAAAAGTTCCCGGTAAAAGGATTATAAACTGGAGAATAAGAGTCATTGTGCCTCCACAGGTTTTCATTGCAGAGGGAAGCAGTTTTCTTAATATTTTTCTTAACTTAGACTAAACACAGATGAGACTGCAAATGAGCATATTTCGTGGTGTGGAGGGGAGGCGACTGTGTCTGACATGGGAAACCGGTGTGCAGTTTGAACCTTAGAAAACTAAAAATGCTGTTTAAAGGTCACCGTCAAAGGCTGAGGGCATGGCTCAGCTGGCAAAGTGCTTTCCATGCAAGCATGAAGACCCGAACTTTGATTCCTAGCACTCATGTAAGAGAGCAAGAGAGGAGATGCGTGTTTGCAATGAGACAAGTAGATTCTATGCATTGCTGGTCAGCAATGAGCTGCAGGTTCATGAAGAGAAACTATCTCAAAATAATAATAATAATAATAATAATAATAATAATAATAATAATAATAA
>OU015751.1:12604007-12630892 GCA_907169655.1 Acomys percivali
GTGTGTGTGTGTGTGTGTGTGTGTGTGTGTGTGTGTGTGTGTGTGTGCTTTTAAAAATTTTTTTTGGAGTTCATTTTCAGTAACTATTATTTTCCTATAAATACATGAGAAAGAGAAGTCTATTTTTCTTACTTTGTAATTTAAACAAGAAATCAACCAAGCCACCCAATAAATAGGCTAATGAAATGAACAGACTGTTCTAAAAAAATAATCATGTAGAAATGGCCAGCAAACATAAAAATGTTCAGCCTCACTAGCCACCAGAAGAATGCAAATTTAAGCTTCATGAAGATCCCATCTCACCCCTGTCAGAGCGGTATTCCACCAGAAAACGACTAAGGGCAAATCCTGGTGAGGAAGTGGGCAGGAGGGAGCGCTCACACACTGGTGGTGGGAACGTAAACTAGTCCAGTTATGGAAACCAATGCAGAAGTTCATCAGAAAATCAAAGTAGACCTACCACACGTGGGACATAGACCACTCCTGGGTGTGTGTTTATCAGAAGATCTCCTACATTGCAGTCAGCTGACTATAGGCATTACCGAGTGGCTAGTGGGTAACTAAAGGCCGCTTCCATGTTATGTGTTTGTGGGTGTAGATACTCAAATAAATTCATAGAACATTTCCTGAACTTGCTATATGCCAGCCACTGTGCTAGCCTAGCAGAACAGTCGAGCTTCCTGTTCTATCCCTGTCTTTAATAGAGGCCCTGAGTAATGAAAGCGCTCTTAGCACCTTCTCTGTCCAATGCTATCTGGTAATTACATGGACAGCAAATGCACAGTGGGAGAAATCTGATATCAAGCACCCATCAGAAGGCGAGGAGAGAAGGGGGTTCATCTATTGATATTGTGAAAGTTGACGCAGCCCCTTTGCAGCACAGCATGGGACCCTCTGATCGCACCCCTGGCTGTCGTCGCTGGCAGCCACTGTGCTGCTGATGTGTGGGCTGAGTGGGCATGACAGAATGAAAACTCCCAGCCTGGAATGACATGTTAGATGGCAGTGTTTACATGCATATATTTTCTAAATCACAAAGCATCCGCTGGCATAGGGGCTGGGAGACACCCCAAATTCACCAGTAGGAAGGAAAGTATGGTTAGGAAATAATCTTGGGGAAATTAAGAAAAGTCACAAACCAAACATGTCTTTGTTCCAGGTATTAACTATGACAATGCTGTATTAACCTCATTTTTAATGTTGTTTAAAAACTTAAAAGATTTTAAGTTTTACAAGCTTAAAATTTATTAGCTGTGATATTACTTACAAACTGTAGATGTGGGAAGTTTTGAAGTGTGTGGAATGTTTTTGAAGAAAAATTTCAAACAGCCGAGTTTCTCCTAACTTTTTTATTAAATACTAGCTTTTATTGCCTTGTAAAGTCTAGTGAACATGATTTGACACTACACAGTTTGACACTGCAGCAACGGAGACTCATTGCTTTAGTGCACTGTAGTGCATCATTGGGTGAAAACAAACCAGTAAACATCTTACCCTGGGCTGCTGTAACAGGTCCCTGAGAGCAGGCAGCCATGGAGAAGGAAGTCTGTCATCAAGGAGGCTAGCAAGCACAAGATTCAAGCCAGGACAGATTAGGTTTGGGGCCAGGTGAGGTCCTGAGTTCCCATTTGGTGCCTCTCATGTAAAAAAGTAATTTCAATCTCTCAAATCTCCCTCTCTGTCTCTCTCTGTCTGTCTCTGTCTCTCTCTTTCTCTTCCTCCCTCCCTGTCCCTCACCCCCTCTCTCCCCCTTCCTCCTCGTCCCCCACCTCTCCTTCTCTCCCTCTCCTTCCCTCCCTCTCTCCTCTTCCTCCCCCTCCCTCCCTCCCTCCTCCCTCCCTCCCTCTCTCTACTCTTTGCTCTCCTCCCCCCTTCCCATCTCTTTCTAATTCAAATCATTTTTGTGTGCGCACACATGTGGGTGTGGATGAGTGTGTATGGGGTATGTGTTCGTGGACGGGTGCGTGTGTGGGTGTGAGTGTGTGTGTGTTGGCTATGAGTGCAAATGCATGTGTGTGTGCGTGTGGAGATGTGCGTGTATGTGTGCACATGCGTGTGTCCACATCCACATGTGGAAACCACAAAAGGATGTGCAGATGGTCTTGTCTCCTTTTCCAACTACCTGGATTCTGAGGTCAGAGAGTCCTAACTTAATAAGGCAGATAAATCTGCCTTATATCTCATCTTAAAATGTCTAAACCATAGATGTCATCTTGTGTGTAGAATGGTTTATGTATGTCTATCTCACATATGATTTCTACGTGAGTGAATGTGATATGTTCTGTCTAACTGGAGGAAACAACCATACTTTCTTTCAGAGGAAACCCTTAAAAGAAAAGCTACCCCAGATTCTGGGAGAGAGAGAGATGGAGTGAATCCAGAGTTTGAGAACAGACCCATTGGTTTTAGACACCATGAAGCCTCCTGCTTGAATATCTTAACAACCACCATCTGAGTGAGGCTCATAGAAGGGATGGTCCGTACAAAGACAGAGCTCAGGAGCAAATGAGCACATGTCAGGCTGGAGTGCACCATGCCTGGGTGGCTGGATTCTAAATAACATACATACACACACATATGTGTACACACACACACATGTATATATCTACATATATACACATATGCTTAGAAATGTAGTAAATTATATAATTCTTTATATATATATAATATATATATTATATATATATATATAGGCAGCGAGGAAATTTTGTGTGTGTGTGTGTGTGTGTGTAATATACTATATATGTCACAAGTTTTGCCAAAAATGTGGGTTGGTGATACACTCACACACATACATATATACACACACTAGACATACACAATATGTAAAAATATATACTACAGACAATATATACTACATATTCTATACACACATAAATACAGACATACTAGATACATTATATATATACCTCGAATCCACACCTCGAAAGGTTGGGTGAGAACTGAAACGGGGGGGGGGTGTGGGGGGAGCGCGCAGTAGGTGGTAACTAACGTTTTGCAGCTTTACCCAGGGGTGTCAGAAGCCAGGGCTGATTGAAGGTGGTATTCACCCTCCTGTGGGCTCCCCATTTGCATTTTCATTACCATCTCTGTTCATTGTATACTACCCCAGTGTCACCTTTTTCCCCCCCATTATGTGTTTTCCATAGTCTGTGATTGTGAAAAGTGTTGAGCGAAATGCCTTAAATATGTATGAAGCAAGGAAATGTCTCCTCGGACTTGAAAGCAGTGGGGTTTCCATAGCAACCAGTCTATCCCCAGCATCGTGCCCTGCCGGCCTGGCATGTCCCAGCCTGGATATCTTAGCTTCAGCAGGCCTTGGACTCACTGGACTAGGTATAAAGTTTATTATTACCACTGGGGAAATGCTTATCTGGTTCCCTTTCCTTCTGCCATTGTGCTGTGTCTAAACGCTTGAGCCCCAAGGCGGGGCCAAGAGCAGCAAGGCCTGATTCATCCAGTCTGATGTCTTTGTCGTTAGGGGTTCCGTGGGTTTGGGTTGCCCGGATTCTTCCTAATGTTGGCGGCAGAAATCATCGCGGCCCGACTGCTTTTCTTTTCAGTGGCTGTGTTTGTTCTTCTAAATTAAGAATGCCATCGAGGTTGAAGGGGGCGGGCTGACTGTGATGTATGTGATTGTTCCCTCCCTAGAGATAAAGATTATCCAATTTGTTTCCTCCCCCCCACCCCCCACTCCCCCCACCCCCACCTCCCCCAGTCCCCCCCACCCCTCCCACCCACCCCCCACCTAAAAAGGTAATTGCAGATCTGGAGGGCAGCTGGAGAAGGGGAGGGGATAGTCCCTGAAAATTCCCCCCGGGGGTGGGGGCTAGGCCTGATGAGCCCAAGGCCACTAAGGAAAGCCAGCTAGGCTCATACCTAGGCGGAGTGAGTCCTTGCTGGTCCTGGCAGTGTCCTCATCTAGGGGTGCCATCTTCCTCACAGCTGGCCGGGTGCTCTGTTACCCTTAGGCCAGGCTCACCAGTGTCCTGCTTGTTTGCCAGACGCCTTCAGATAAAAAGCGAGTGCAACAGGCCAGCCGATCTTCAGAATTCTTTCTTTTTCCTTTAGAATATATAGTGTGCTGAGCTGTGTTAACAACTCAGTGGTAGAATGCACACATGACCTAGGCTCAACCCCCAACACCGAAGGAAGTGATTAATGTACACATAAGTTGTTTGGGCTTCACATCGCCATACTTGAACACTAACTACTGTAGTAATGTAGGTTCTTCCTCAACCACATGGACACGGCAAGGCAGCAAGGCTGGAGACCAGGACACGCCAGTGAACTTAGAACAGCAGTTCTCAACCTGTGGGGCGCAGCCTCTTTCGGGGGGGGGGTGTCGAACACATTTTCACAGGGGTCACATATCAGATGCCCTGCATATCATGTATGTACATTAAGATTCATAACAGAAGCAAAATTAGAGTTAGGAAGTAGGAGCAAAATAATTTTATGGGTAGGCCAGGGGGGTAACCCCCCCACACACATGAGGAAGTACACTAAAGGGTTGAGGCATTAGGAAGGGGGGAGCCGCTGACCTAGAAGGAGCCTCATGTTCTAGTTGAGAAAGTGGTTGGAGAGGCAGAGTTCCTGAGCGGAGGAGAGGTTTTCTTGGCCATCGGTTTCCTGTGCCACTGACGGTGTGTGCACTTCCAGAAACACAGAGCAGTGAACACTTTCCTTTACACTAGAGATTCCAAATCCCCAAAGGAGAATCTCATTAGTCACAGCCGGCATGGGATACTTGAAACAAAAATCAGAGCCGGCCCGCTTCCTAGGCAAGTTTTAGTCATTGGATTGGAGCCCAAAGTGTGTGTTCAGATACGCACAGAACCATCTGTTCGTGCATCCACTCAGTACCAGACAGCCAGGCTACCGCAGGAGAGGCGTTCCTCGGCCCTGCCAGGTGTGAACGCTGGGGAGGGGTTTATTGGGAAGCTGATATCAAGTGAGAGTCACTTAGAAAAATGAAAAATGAAAAAATAAATAAATAATAAAGCTTCGGCTCGAGCAGGGACTTGTCTATCCCAGCCTGTCAGCCGACTTGTGTCTAGAAGTAATCAGTGCGCCTGGTTGCTGCGCTAGTTTGAGCACATCTGCCTCCCCATTCTTATGGCATCTATTGTCTGTTTGAGGATAAGCAAATTCCTATGTTGGAGTTGTGAAAAGAGGTATATGTGAAATAACGTTTTTGAAAGGAAACCTGTCACCCGTATTTGACAGATTAGAAAGTGCCAGGTTTTATTGGTGCTCATTTCAGAAGACAGTATGAGCACCATCCCTATTTGAGAATCTTGAATTTAGGTGTATATTAACTTGGCCTTCCTTCCCTCTTTCCTTCCTTCCAGGTCTATTGGGGCCCACCACCTTGTCCCTCAACACTTCAACCACCCCAAACTCACTCCTGAACGCTCTCAACAGTTCAGCCAGTCCTTTGCAAAGCTCAGGTTCTGGTACCCCGAGCCCTACACTGTGGGCACCCTCAATGGCTAACACTGCAAGTGCCACAGGTTAGTGTCCACTTAAATGCAGCCAAGAGGCATGCACTCATAGACACTGCCTTCTTTTTTTTCCTGCCAGTAGAATTTACAAGGGGTTCCATTTCCTCACGTGAAAATCGCTGTTCAGAGAAAACACCTTCTAGCCCAGAGGAAACCTCCCACTGTGACAATTAGTTAAGATGAAGAAATAGCCAAGAGCTTTTCATGCAAACGGCATATCATCTGCACAGGTGATAAACAGGTTAGGAAAAGCAGCTCAGGGACCAATGGCCAAGGCACATGATGGTTACAAGAACACAGCTCTGCTTGAGGAGTAATTTCTTGGTCAGTGTCAGCCTCAGCCTCACTGTTTTCATCAACAATGTTGTGGGGGAGCCTGGAACAAATAGTGTTAGAAGTGCTTACCTCATTTTAACATTGTTTTATTTAAAGAAAACTATTTGCTTTTGTGTGCATATGTGCATGTGTGTGTGTGTTTGCACATGCCAAGGCATACATGTGGAAGTCAAGGGACAACTTGCAGCAGTTCAGTTCTCTCACATATAGGTCCCGGACATCAGGTCAAGAGACACGGAAGCAAGGGCCCCTACCCACTCACCTGAGACTATCTCACAAATCTCCGTTGGTAATTTTCATAGTAACGTTAAATCTATTTACGGAGATGTTAAAGTATTCTGAGTTCACAGGAGGGAAAGTTTCTATTGTTCTCAAACGTGACAGTTGCCTGCAGGTTGTCCCCTGTCTAACACCTGTCTTTGTGACACAGGTTTCTCAGCTATACCACACCTTATGATTCCATCTACAGCGCAGGCTACATTAACCAACATCTTGTTGTCTGGAGTGCCCACTTACGGCCACACAGCCCCGTCTCCCCCTCCTGGCTTGACTCCTGTTGATGTCCATATCAACAGCATGCAGACAGAAGGCAAAACCATCTCTGCTTCTATAAACGGACATGTGCAGGTAACACCCGCACATATCGGGTGGGGAGGGTGGTGGGTGGGTGTCTGTGCTTATGGCCAGAGAGAAGCTACTTGAAACCCTTTTTTGGTGTTGGCTGGAGTTCTTTCTCCATTGTATTTTTTCATTTTGTTTATGATTTCAGCCTCCAAACATGAAGTACGGTACGCTGTCCACTTCATCGCTTGGGGAAAAAGTGCTGAATGCGAATCACAGTGATCCATCCATGCAGGCAGCTGGGTCAGAACAGGCTTCTCCTAAGTCAAGCTCTGTGGAAGGCAAGGCGTGGGTGGGGAGGTGAGGGCGGGGGGAGGGAAGAGAGGGGGAGGTGAGGGGCGGGGAGGTGGGGGATGACACTTGTAGAGATCCCGAGTTGGTCTCCACTCTCCAGTGCTGACTCTGCCTACCCTAGCTATGCAGACTCAGTGTCTTGCATGCCATTTCCAAAGACCATAGTAAAAAGAGAACTGAAAGGAGCCTTCCATGGAAATGCTATTGTTCCATTAACATGTGATAGGAAGACATCAACTCAGTAATTGTTTGCATGTTAAATTCACCAGCCAACAACCTTGAAGAAATTTGAGTGGCATTAGTGGTATTCATTAGAAGAGCTTGCTCCTAGCATGTGTAAGAACCTGGGCCTAGCCCTTACTCCAAACAGCCTTCAGGAAACACCAGGGCCTTTTTTTCTTGAGCTGAAGTTCTGGAGACAACCTGAGCTTGGCGAGGTGTGCACTCACTGCAGGACTTTGTAGAATTAGGTCTCCACGGAGTCGGAGTCGGAGTCGGGTTTTTGTAAGGTGATGCTTACATTTTTCTCTGCCCCCCCCTCCCCCTCCCCTCCCCCAGGCTGCAATGACGCCTTTGTTGAAGTGGGCATGCCTCGAAGTCCTTCCCACTCTGGGAACGCTGGTGACTTGAAGCAGATGCTGGGTCCCTCCAAGGTGTCCTGTGCCAAGCGGCAGACGGTTGAGCTACTGCAGGGCACGAAGAACTCCCACCTACAGTACGTGTGCTCATCTTGCTGGAAGGACATGATGGAAGGAGAATTTGTTTTGCACTTAGAAGTTAAGACTCAAGTCAGGCTAGAGTTTATCATGCGCCTTCCTGTTCTGTTTCATAATTATCTTTTTAAAACCGAAGGACTAACATCTAGTTTCACCCTTGCCCGTCTTCGTAATCTTCCTGGATTTAGTTGCTGGGTTTCTGTCCGTGTCCTTAAAACGATCCATACGGCTCTGAAACTTAGAAACCATTCTTTCTGCTGTTGAGCAATGAGTAGGGGCAACTTTTAGTCTCTGGCTTTTGTATTAGACCTTTTCCAGCAGGGAACCCACCTTCGCTGGTGTCGAGGGGGCATCTTAAGCCGCAGCTGCTTTCTCTCCAGTGCAGACTTTTCAACTTTTTGATCAGCCCTTGAGTTTTATTTTCTAGAACTCTTCCATGCACAGTAGTTATCTGTGTTATTTTATGCTATTTTGTGCCTTTTATTTGTTTATTTATTTATTTATTCATTTATTCTTTGTCCTCTTATGGGAAAGGGTTTTCCGCCTGCCCAACTACTTGCTTTCCTCCTCCGTCTTCTTAGCTCCTTGGCTGTCTTTAAGGAGTGTCTTTATGCGAAGATTAACTAGTATATCCCTACTCCCTCCATGTCTTACTAAAGCCGCTTTATTTCCTAAACCCTGAACTCATTCCACCCGGTTCTGCTTTCCCTGTCTGTCCTTGTGGGTGCTAATTTCCCAGAAGGCCGTTCTTCGTCGGCGGATGTTCCTGAAGTGTGCTACTTCCTGCTGTCTCTTTTGCTGCCTTCTGTTTGGTTTCAAGACCTCTGAACCTTTTTCTTTTCTCCCACCTGTGTGGAGCCCTCTGGTCTCCAGCACTGTCTCCTTGCCACGTTCTCCCTTGGCTTAGCTCTAATGACTCTCTCTACCGCTGGACCGATCCTGTCGCACTGTGGCCTAAATGGTCCCCATGATTTGATCTTGGGCTTCTTCCCTTTCACTTTGCGCCACCCCCCTCACCCCCACCCTCTACCCCCCCACCCCCGGAGTGGCTGCTTTCCTGGCCTTGGCACTAGTGATCGTGAAAAACACCTTCATTTCCAGCTCACATGCCCTCGAGAAGAACCTTTGTCAACATCTGTCAGGGCAAAGCTAATATCACTTGTGTCTTGTCTTCTGAACCAGGAACTGAGTAGGAGATTGGTTATAATTGAATATATCAGGACTTTTTTGTTTTGTTTTGTTTTGTTTTAACTTGAGGTGCATCTTGATGGATCATGGGCTCTCTCTTAGGCATACTGACCGTTATAAGAATCATGTGACAGCCTGCTCATTTCCCTATGCAAGCTTTGGAGACCATTTCTTATTTATCTGCTACATTTCCTCTTAACCAAGACCGCATGCACTTCACACATGTGATATCTGCCTCCTGTCTACCTTCGGGCGTACTCAGGCTGTGCTCAAATTTTGCACGAATCCCTGGTGTCTGGTTGCTGTACAGACATCAGAAATCCTTCTGTGTACCTGTCCCCTGTATGCCACAAGCAGAATACCATGTGTGCTGCCTATAATGTGTGTGCCTATATATTGCAAAAACAACTTTAAACTATAGTTTGAGACCCAGAGTCACTGTAGAGCAATGACCTTGGATAAGGTCCTTTCTCGTGGGTCTGATGGGATGACTTTGCATCCCTTTGTCTCAGTGTTGCTGCATCCTGGCATGTCTCTGAGGACCGAGTGAGATGACACATGGGAACAGGTGATAGCAGAAGCACAGGCGACGAGCATGCGCACGGGGACCGTGTGGTGTTTCAGTATGTGAGGTGGGGCAGTGAATTCCCAACTCTCTTTCACAGCAGCACTGACAGATTGCTCTCAGACCCTGAGCTGAGTGCCACAGAAAGTCCCCTTGCTGACAAGAAGGCTCCAGGGAGCGAGCGTGCAGCTGAGAGGGCAGCGGCTGCCCAGCAGAACTCGGAAAGGGCTCGCCTGGCCTCGCAGCCACCATATGTCCACATGCAGGTAATAGCAGTCATTGAAGGGCAGGGTGCTGGGCCGGGAACGGAGAAAGCAGGGAGTGCTCATGAGGTGTGCAGAGCTCAGCCTGTCCCCTGGACCCCGGTCAGCGTAAAACCCCACTATCGGACTGGCTTTTCTGTGAACAATAAGAAGGGAAAACAGGATTTAGATTAAGTAACAGTGACTCTTAATGATGATTTGTGTTTCTGTGTCTCAAGCAAATGATGCTTCATGGTTACCTTATGCTTTAGAGACCGGTAAGAGATGGAGTTTCTCTTGGATAAGTAAATCTGATTGTCTTCTGTAGTCTTGGAAAGAGAGAGAGAGTGAAGTTGGTGCTGTTACAAAAATGGTTCTGAAAAGAGCAAGTATAGAATTTGAGTTCTATGGAAGACAATGCAGACTGGTGACAGCCATGCCTTTGCGTGTTCAGGATAGCTTCATCCCTGGCCATCTCACATTTTCCTAGTGCAAGTCAGAGCAGCTTGCTAAGCAGGAGGTTCAGCATCTTCTCTTCTTATAGATCACGTGTGAGAGGCAAAAATTTAGTGCTTTTAGGGACAGCATACACATAAACATCTTATTTTCTGCACCAGCATTATTGAGAAAGAGCATCTACCTTGTGATGAATCCTCTCCATTCCTGCCCCCTCTAAAACTTCACAAACCCCCCATGCAAACAAATACAAACCTACTAGGTTAAATTAATTTGTGGACCTAAGCAATACTTCCAGTGTGAAGTACAATTCAATCCTTCAGGTTGTTTTCTTTCTTTCTTTCTTTCTTTCTTTCTTTCTTTCTTTCTCTTTCTTTCTTTCTCTCTTTTTTGGAGACAGGGTTTCTCTGTGTAGCCTTGGCTGTCCTGGACTCACTTTGTAGACCAGGCTGGCCTCGAACTCACAGAAGTTTGCCTGCCTCTACCTCCATGAGTTTTTTTGGTTTTTGTCTTTTGTATTTTTTAAATTTATTTATTATTATATATACCGTGCTCTGCCTGCGTGTACACCCACAGGCCAGAAGAGGGCATCAGATCACATTATAGATGCTTGTGAGCCATCATGTGTTTGCTGGGAATTGAACTCAGGACCTCTGGAAGAGCAGACAGTATTCTTAACCACTGAGCCATCTCGTTTTGGGGCCTTGTTTTTATTTTTTTTTAAATCCTTTGCATTTAAACATTTTCATGAGTCTTGAGGTAGAGAGAATCCATAGCTTTCAACATGCATCAGCATTTTTTTTTAAGTCAAGATCCCTTTATGATCCCTGTGGGTGTGTGCCATCTCAGGGCTGCCTTCTTCTTCCCTATCAGGCCTGGGTCCCTGTCAACGAGTTCCACGGTCCTTTCTTATAGTCTGGGTGACAGCGTTCTCACTGGTGACTCTTTAACCCGATGTGTTTATGCCATTAGTAGAACTCTGGCTCAAAAACCACCAGGAAATCCGTGGGAGTCACTAGTGAGCTTTGGCATGGGAAACACTCAAGACCTGCCTCTTCCTATGGTTGAAGACAGTGCTCATCTCTTTACCACCCTAGGGCAGTGGTCTCTCTAGCACTCTTATTGCACATCTCTCTTCCTCGGTCCTCCAGAGACTATCGGTTGCTTAGGCACCAAAAAAAGTTCTGATACGCTGCGTAGTCTTCACAGAGCTCAGCACTTTCTTTAAGAAGTTGTTCCTCAGTTTTTCCCTCACTTTGCCCTTGAGAATTAAATCTGATTTTTAACAACTAGTGCAATTTTAAGTTGCCAAAACATGTCATAAAACCGTGTCATCTAAAAACGAGGCTCTGTGAGGTACTGCCATAATCCTAGAGCTACCGCGTGTGCTGGGCTGCCAGTTTATCATCTGGCCCCACGTTATTCTTAGCTCCTTGCCCCCTCTCCAGTGTTCCTCCCCAGCCTGTAATTCCCTGGGAACCTTATAAATGCTGGCACAGCTTCCGCGGGAGAAGAGCCAAAGCGCTCTTCCCAGTAGGTTCTGGGTCTTTGAGGCAGGTCTTCAAACCAATTCTTATCTGTTCTCTAGCCTGGGGAGGTGAGAAAAGGTCAGCGTCTGCTAAGTAGCCTTGGAGGCACAGCTTTCCTCAGAGAAAGGCCTATCCTGGTTTCTGCGTAGTTAGCTGTTCAGTGTTACTAGCAGGGACCTCTGGTCCTCCTGTCGGCAGTACCAGGGTTTCGAGGGTTAATCTTACTGGATTGTTAGCGTCCAAAGCTAGATCAGGGCAGTTATCTAACTTCCAAAGCCAAGGCTTTCCCACTGTGGTTTGATAACTTCTTCTGCTGTCTTGGGTGTCATCCCAGTTTGCATCTTGTTTACCTGCATGAAGGATTTGGAGACAGGAGGAGAGACAATGGATGCTTAAGGGCATTTTGTGGCATATTCCTTTGATGCTTGTGCAACTATTGGGCTCGTCTCCACATTTACACATAGTAGTCTTGATGTGGAAGCTATTCTTAATGAGAATTTGCTGTAATTTTGCAGGGGAAAAATCCTAACTCTTGCCACTGACTGCAAGTTAGATACATAAAAGTAGTAGATTATTTCAATTTGTTGTGAAGGAGCACTTAAGGTAATCACACTTGCATTGTATTTTCTGTGGTACCATGATGCAGAGCTTAGCTGATGTTTCAGTCAGAGTCACAGGTATTGGTAGGATGCTCGGGAAACTGGTTACAAAGCCGTCTTCTCTGTGTCTCCTTTTCAGGCATTTGACTATGAGCAGAAGAAACTGTTAGCCACCAAAGGTAAGTGCTTCCTACATTCACCTTTCAGAATGCCTTTGTTTTCAAGCATTCCCGATGATTTGAAAAACTGGATGCTTATGAAAAGAAACCCAAAATATTTGAGTTCATGATGCACAGATTCTGTCTAAATAAAACGTATTTTGTGGAATACATGAGCATAATTAAGAAGCCCCACAGCTTTTCCACGTTTACTCTTTATTGGATAAAATGTTTTATTCTTCGACATTTCATGTTAAGAAATAACATTGAGCTATAATTATTTTATTTTTTTGAAGAAACCCTGCTCACAATTAGTATTTAAGAATTTCATTAAACACACACCAAGAGTCTGTGTTGCTGTTATTTTAAAACTGTGGCCTAATACATGTTTATTAGTAGGCTTATCATTATTATGGTGGTATCATCTAACTTGTTTTCACAGTCAATAAAAACACAGACACCTGATAGATTTTAGAATGGCCTTATTTCACCTGGGGCATGGCAGATATTAATCCCCTAAACTACCTTCCACTATATCCCATCCTCTATCCTGTGCCATCTGCTTTAGTCATAGCTATCTGGTCTACCTCCCATCCATAATCCCATAAATACTTGCTTATTCTTGACTGTTTTCCTCCGATCCAGCCATGTGTCCTCTCCACCGTAACCCATTATGGCAGCTCTGTTTCCTTCCTCCTCCGATACCTGTCCTTCTTCTTCCCAAGATCCTTCCCTTCCCCAAAACCCTCAAACTTTCACTCAACCCCTTCCTTCTGCTTTGCCCAGGATTAGCCTTTTATTTAGCCAGTCAGGGAGGCATGGTTACATAGCAATACTTGGGGTACATTAAAAGACAGCAAGCAGACCTCAGGGAGCAACATGGTTGACCATCAAATACAAAGCACCAGACAACGCTGTTACAAGTCTGTTTTATATTCTTTTTTTTTTTCCAAAGCGATGCTAAAGAAGCCAGTGGTGACTGAGGTCAGAACGCCTACAAATACCTGGAGCGGCTTGGGGTTCTCGAAGTCCATGCCGGCAGAAACCATCAAGGAACTGAGAAGAGCAAACCACGTGTCCTATAAGCCCACAATGACAACCGCCTACGAGGTGCCTAGTTGCCTAGTTACCCTCCTCCCCAGCCTTTCCCAAAAGAATAGCTAGCTCCCTCCTGTCCCTGGCTCTTGATGGTCATAGGGACAGGGCAGCTTGGCTCTCTTTCTGCCTTTGTGGACTTGTGTAAAATGAATGCAATCTTACATATTAGACTTTTTTTTTTCTCCTCTCCAAGCTGTTAATCTACACATAGGATGAAAATTTAAATTTGAGAGTACATTTTTGTTGGATGAAGTGTGTCCTAAATGACAGAGTGGGACTAAGACCAAGCAAAGGGCAGCTGCAGTGTTTCATAAAAGCTCACAAAGAGTCCCTTTGTCTGAAGAGTACCACTATCAAGCCACTGTAGGGGAAAAGGCAAATATTCAACAAAAACAGATTTCCAAATCTGAGTTAACTTCAGTGTGCTGAGATGTGCCAGGAGCGCAGCAGGAAGCATCTCCAACAACTGCTCCAACATTCTTACGTTTCCCAGATGTTGGCTGTGCAGCCCCATGTGAGGCTGGGGTCTGGCCTTGTTCTTTGCATGCGGAGGAGGAGGAAGGGCCCAGAACTCCATCCTCCTGGCCAGGCTTTACGTGACTCTGAGCAGACCCTGTCCATCTGAGAATGTCAGACTCTGGCCTTAGAGATTGTATGTGTATGGGGGTGGGGGGCTCTAACCAGTTTGTACACAAAGGCCCTGGGAGACTGCAGCCTCTGGGTGGATAAGAATGATTAAACTAATCACCATAGGCTCCATCAGCCCTGCTGGCTGCAAATGTGCTGGCTGAGGGCTTCACAATTGTCAATCTAGTAGTAAGTACCATTTGTAGATGGAGTTCCTTCCCCCGCCCCCAGTCCCCACCACCCATTTCCTTTGTAATAAGATTGTTGATGGATGCAAGGCAAAGGCAAATAGTTTAAAATTTTTTCTTTATCTTTCTTGAACAAGTGAAGAAGAAAGCACCATTGAATAATCCCCCGTGAATTCCATTGTCAGGGCTACAGTAGCCACCTGGCAGGCTATATTTAAGATTAAAGTAACCTTCAGCAAAACAGGGACCATTATGCAGCACTTCCAGGCTGTAGGTGTCCACTCCCCCTCAGGCCGCTGGAGCTCTGAGAGGAAATAGCATTGTCTTTTGTTAGCAGAAGGATTAAGCTAATGCTGAGACTTGGCCCTGTACCCTGCAGTCAGTGGTCTGCCCCCCCCCCCAGTCCCCCACCCACAGCCCCATTGCCTCTGCTTTTAGCAGAGTAAAGTGTGGCATTGTTGACTTCCATTCTGTAGTTTCTGAAATGAAACATTTAATGTCAGAAATGCCCTTCAGGTCCCCGCTCGGAGCCTGACATTATAGCAGGTCAGAAATGATGCAAGATACAGAGGTCAGTACAGAGCTGGTGGGGGCCGATAAACCCCACCTGTTGTGTGGGTAGATTTGGTGAGCCTGTATTATTCTCATCAGCTTGCACTATCTTCTGAGTCGTATTGTTGGGTACCTAGTAATACTGGGAAGTTGCTGTCAGCTCCACTGGGTAACTATGTCTGTAGGAAATCCCAGCGACAGACAGATACACACACACACACACACACACACACACACACACACACACACACACACGACTTACAGGGAGAGATGGCTTGGGAACAGTGTTTTGGATTTGAGCCACAGTTGATGCCAATGTTCCAAGGAAACACTGCTGTAAGGGGTGTTTAGCGCTGAGACACTAAGGAAGTTTTGGCCAAAACAAGCGTGGGACCTTGACATGCCCTCCACTCCTGCTCTTACCCATGGTCAGAGAGACAGCATTCCAAGGGTGGAAATGTACAGGGCGTCTGTCTAGTAGCTGGCCCCTCCCCTGTGTCTTTGTTGCTCTGGCTGGCCTGGGCTAGCCTGTCCCACTTCCCTGACTGATGTCAGTCAGTCCACTCATGCTGAAAGTGGGGACAGGCGTGACAATGAGGCTGGAGCATTGGGAAGGTCCATGTCATCTGCCTCTCTCAACGCTGAGAAAGGTGGACTGGCTTTCTTTAGGAGAAGTTCTCCACACTTGCCTTGGGACCGGGCCTTTAGAGAGAGGGTTCACATGAGGCATTGCTGAGTTTTCTGTGGCAGCAGCTCCTTGGGCAGGCAAGCCTCCAATTTTCTCTGTAGTAGCTCAGAAGGATTATAAAACAGGAAGGATTGAGGCTGGTTTCCATGGATGAAGGATGAGCAGAAGTGAACAATAAACAATAGTGAGAGAGTGACAGAGGGGGAGGGAGGAGGATGGGGAGAGAGATGGATGGATGGACAGATAGAGTTCTATAGAAAGAGAGACAGAGTGTCCAGGTGCCTGCATATAGCACTGCCAGGTTTAAATGTAGGGTGACTAGAAATGCTCTCACCTTCCTTGTTTTTACTCTTTGTTATAAAGAAAAGCAAAGAGAGGGCAGCCTACAGTTGTGTGAGCAGCAGCAGCAGACCTGGCTGCTGACGTCCAGGTGACCGAGAACTACCCAGCCAACGTGCCAGGTGCCTCTGCTTCCTGCCCCAGGAAGCTTGCTTGGCCCCAGGAATTAGATGCTTTGAGTTCTGTACTCTGTATTATTGAAAGCTGGAATTGAGCAATTTTTCACGTTTTTGGACAAATCAATAATTAACCTGTCCTCCTCAAAAGTTCTTTAGGTAAGAGACAGGCACTTTCCACCTTTATTTTTTTTTTCCCTGTCTGTTTGGTGTTATACTGGATCATCAAAAAAAATAACAAGGTTGCCTTGAACTGAGCAGCAAGGCATTTGGGATTTTTCCATTTATTTTCTGCTGTCTATCTCTTCAAAGTGTGTGTGTGTGTGTGTGTGTGTGTGTGTGTGTGACATTCTCTGAAGCAAATAAAAGTATGAGTTGGGAACGATGGATAGATGTTTCAACTTCCTCAATGCTAAGCAAGGTCTGATCCTTTTTAATCGCACAAACATCAGTGTTGGGGTGAACTGCCCAGTGGATGTTTTAGATCTGTTAGTGGGATAGCAGGAAAAGCCATCTTCAGAGGTCGGCCATTTGCACATGACTTGGACTAGCCTGCTAGGTAGTGGTGAAAGACACTCAGAAAGAGGCAGATCTCAAGCAGTAGTAGGACACAGGTACCCGTCAGGACTGCCGCCTTTCCCAGAATCCAGTGTGTTGTTGACCCTTGCTACTCTGGATTTATCTTGGTTTATGATATGAAAGATTTCACCAGAAAGTCTAGTTTTTTTTTTTCCCATGTCGTAAGCCATAATTTCCCTATGTGCATTGCCTAAATCAGCAAAGGCATCCATCCTACTGATGCAGGAAATGGAATCATTTAAGTGACTCAGCATTCCTGAGACAGTCCCGAGCATCACATTGGTCACATTAGTGGGCTCCTTCAGGACAGTCCTGCCTTCTGGTGGGAGGGAACCAACACCAGTAAGAAGGCATTGAGTAATCATATTCTTAGTTTATATTCAGCAGAAGCTGCTTGAGCCTTAGGGAGGGATGACAGGTGTGCTGGGAAATGTTGGTGACAAAAGAGGACCAGTGTCATGAGGATCTTGGGAAAGAGCATCATGTCCAAGGCGTGAATAGCACAGTCACCCCTAACATCAGAACTCGCTGGAGAGGTCTTGAAGCAGAAGATGGGTAAGCCATGGGTATCGGAGATGAGGTTTGAGCAAGGCTGATCCTGGTACACACGCAGTCCATTCTAGGCTATAGGGGAGTCATGGGAAATTAAGAAGCACCTCTGGTTGAGCATGGGTTGTTTCTGACTGACACTTCAAAACAGCAGCCTCCTTTTATGTGCTGGATTACAGCGGGAGGCAGTAAGATTAACATTGGAGTCGCCAAATGGGTTGTTCGGGGCATCTGTAATTGGCTGGAGAGACCATGTCCTTTTTTAGGGGAGGACAATGCTCTGGGTAAACACTAGCTCTGTCTCCGCACACTGGGTGTTAGGCTGGGAGCATCCCCTGCGCCTCCTCTGTTGTGTTATGTTTTGTATGAACTAAGGCAGAGAATCAGGGTGTGCACGCATGCATGCATGCATACGTCCGTGCGTGTGGGGCTTTCTGTTTTCCAAAACAGGGATGAACTCAACCATGACATTTGGAAACTTTAGGAAGGGTTCTTTTCACTGTGGACTCCTAGAACTCTGTGGGCACCAGCACAGTCATGTCCCCTTGGCGAGGACCTCACTCTGTGTATTCACTTGTCCTTGGTACATTCCTGAGAACGAATGTGCCCTGGTTGGTGGCAGAAGGGCTCCTCGATGGATGGTGATGGTGTCATTTGCATTCATTTCTCCGCCCACTCTGAGAAGTCCTTTTCTTAAGCTCTCCTGTCTCTCGCTTGGACTCTTTACAGGGCTCCTCACTGTCCCTCTCAAGGTCTAGCAGCCGTGAGCACCTGGCCAGCGGAAGCGAATCAGACAACTGGAGAGACCGAAATGGAATAGGAGCCATGGGTCACAACGATTTTGCGGCACCGATCGGCAGCCCCAAGCGCAAACAGAACAAATCAAGTGAGCTTGATTTCTCTTCACACTTTCAGGTGTCATCGTCGTAGTCGTCGGCTTAGCCGCCTTCGCTTGGTGCGAGGCGATGAGGTGTGAAGTCAGTTGGCTCCTGAGATGTCAAATGCTTGGTAGGAGTCGAGCACAGCCTCTTCCCGGTGACTCAGCTTTTTCTCCTTTCACTGCATTTTGTACATGACCTATGCTCTAGCACTTGCCATCCCAGAATTTACTTACGTGGCCTGCCCTGGAGAACGAGTTCTGCAAACCAGTAGTGCATAGTGAATACTGAGTAGTGCGTGTCAGGCTCTGCCTGATACCTAGCATGCACATGTTCTGTAGATGTGTGTAGAATGAATAACAGAAACGCACACATACTCACACGCCTCCAGATAGCAAGGAAGAGACTGGAACCTGTGAAAGCAGTGGAGGAAGAGGTTGTCAAAGTAGCACATTGGACAACTGAAAAGAAAAAAAACAAAAAAACAAAAAACAAAAAACACTAGCTATTAAAGGTGAAAAACGGGGCTTTAAAACTTTTAAATTTGAGGGTTTCATACATGAGTATTGCATTACACCATTTCTGCAACCCTCCCTCCCTCCCTCCCTCCTTCGCCTTAGCAGCCATTGGCTGCCTGTAACGCTTCATCTAGGGGTGGGGCCTTGCAAGGTTTCCCATTGTCATTATGAGGCCTTGTTTAGGCAAGATGGTTAAGGGTAAACAGGAAAATCACTTCAAATCATGGGCTTTCTGCTGGAGCAAACATGGCTGAGACTGACCAGAGATGTTTTATAAGAGCATTCGCTCTTCTAGGTAGTAGAGACGGGTAACCAGATAAAAGATGACCCAGCGACTGTACGGTATGCTAACACTGCCTTTTTATTCGGGGGTCCTTGGCAAATTTGCAATTCCAAAAACATAGCACGGAATATCTGAAGGCATTACAGGTGAGTGAATAGACTGTGTAGCCTGTGGTTGTGGTTAACCGAGGTGGCAGGGTTCCAATTTGGCCGGTCGTGTATTGGCCAAGGTCTAAATCAGAAAGAGAGGTCAGCTCCCCTCCCTCATGATCCATGTGTAGCTTAGAGACTCCTGTCAGCTGCTGTCTGGTCCTCTAAGCGCGCGTACACACACACACACACACACACACACACACACACACACACACACACACACGGCAGCAGTCAGCCCGGAGGCTGGCTGCTCTTCATACAGGTCACAGGATGGAGGTGTTTGCCCTGTAGCCCAGTCTAAGTTAGCAGAAGGGAAGGTGAAATGCAAAGCTAACTCTGGATCCTTAAACGGACTGTACTAAGTTGTTGAACTAAAAATTATATTAAGATGAGCTTACAGGGAAAAAGGAATGATTAAAGAAGCCCAATAATCTGACTTTCAACAGAAATTTGTAAACGATGGGGGGGGGGCACTTTAAAAGAAGGCACAGAAACTATAAACAGTTCACGTGAACCTTTCTGAGGTTACACATAGGAGCCAGAGAGGAGAACCGGTGTCTCCTCAGTGAATAATCCTGTCATATTTTCCCATAGGAAGTTATGGCCATTATAAGCATTTCCCACTGGGGTCTTTTATGTTCAATTATGTTTAAATTTTTCCTAGTATGATTTACTCAGCCTATACTATATGTTATACTGGTCCAGTGACATTGTAACTCCCACTCACATCATCTCAGATGCTCAGTGGCTTCGTGTGGCCAGTAGCTGCCATATTGAAGAACGTGGGTTTAGCCACTTTAAAAATATATATATACCTTGGGTCTTAGTCTCAATGTCTCTTCCTTCTCGGGGCATCCCTGTTTATACCAATTGCTCAGATGTAGATTTCCACAGCTCCCTTTTGCTCTCCCAGAAGGTAGGTTTATCATTTGGACAGCAATCTACATAACCAGCCTATAGTCAACTTCTACTCACTCAAAGCCACTATCATGGGCTCCTAGGCCATGGCCCTGTGGTGCCTTTGAAGCACCTTGAGGGGCATCTGCTTTGCCTTTAAATGATGGCCCAAGAGCATTATTTTAGATGTTAGGTTTGGATTCTGTCACATCCTTCCCATAAGACAATACTTGTTTTCAAAAGAAAGAAAATGCTAATACATTATTTGCCTTTGAGATGTTGCAGAGAGCAGCTCAGCTTGCTTGTGGAAATGCAAAAAAGTAAGCAAGCAGTGATGCCAGAAACCCATGCAAGCAAACTCTGAGGGTTCGCTGATACAGAGCCCTGGAGTGGCCTGCATGGATCTGCCTGGCCTGGAGGGGGCTGGTCCCTTTCTCCCACCCTCTAGGAATTCCTTTTAGGGCCATATCTTTGCTGTGAGAGGATAGGTCCCCACGCACACAGGCAGGAGGCAGCATCACCACACACCTCCGCTAGGCCCTCTAAAGCAGTGTGCTCGGGTGTCTGGTGATGTACATGTATGGTTCTGTGGTCCTTCCCCTAGCCCAGATTGTTAGTTGGTTTGGGCACCAGACCACAGAGACAGGTTTGTCTATCAAACTCATTTGCAGAGCCAAGACACACTTCTGTGACATGCTCTGTCTGCGTCTTCCCCAGAAACACATTTGCTTTGTCATAAGGTAAAGCTAGGCACCTCAGCTTCATTGTTGCAAACGGTACTCACTTGCGAAGCAGCCAGTTCGATGGGCTTGCTGCCCAGGGGCATCCTTCGAGACAGTGGGATGTGTGTGCTGTAGTGTTGCACAATTCCTCCAAGTGAAAGAGGCATGGGTCGGGGATGCAGAGCCACCCTGCCATCCAAAGGGAGCCGGTGCCCGTAATCACTTCCTGTACCTTTTCTGTGTCCCAGAGTTCCCTTCCAGTTCTTCATTTGACTCCTGTCAAATCAGCTGTAAAGAGTAAACGCTCAGGGAAAACATGGCGCACGATTATTCACTGCAGCGGCACCGGTTATGACTTTCTGCCTCCCGAGAGTGACCTCGGAATGGCAGGAGCCTCCGACAGACAGCTGTAAACAGTGCTTCCTTGGCGGAAAGCCTATCCTGCGCGGTGACGGATTACCGTGCTTTTGCAGCCCTGTGCTCCGTTCAGCCGAACAATGAAATCTGAAATACTTGGTGAATAAGACTTTTAATTAAAACCTCATTCTCCGTGGCCTTGACTGTCCCCCCTTTGCCTTCCAGGGGAGCATTATCTTAGCAGCAGCAACTACATGGACTGCATTTCCTCGCTGACAGGGAGCAACGGCTGCAACCTGAACAGCTGCTTCAAAGGCTCTGACCTCCCCGAGCTTTTCAGCAAGCTGGGCCTGGGCAAATACACAGATGTCTTCCAACAGCAAGAGGTTGGCCAGCCTGCACCTTCCCGGGGGCATCTTTGTTTGGGTTGTGGGTGTGATGACCTCCAGAAGGAAGCCGCTCATTGACCTGCGGTTGTGCTTTCCCTGGGTGTGTGTGGGGTCAGGTCTCAGCTTTGTTCTAGCTGCTGAGGAAAATGCCATCTCTCCTCCCATATTTGGTAGAGTGTGGAAAAGGAGAGAAGTAGAAAGTGGGGTTTGCGGTGGGGGCAAGGGGGGACGGCAACCATCCTTCACCATTTTACCTGACAGAGTGCACTGGGGTTATGGGTGCAGGGAAACTGGGGTCAGAGCTCCCTTGAGGTCAGCATCCAGCCTTATAGGTCCTCACTGTTCACATCTGCAGTCATATACCATGTGTCTGGGAGCCTGCGGGGGGGGGGGGGGCACCATCAACCTGCTAACAGTTCAGGGATGTTAGTAACAGGATGCAGATTGCATCTGCATTTGCTATGGTTACCTTTCTAGTCCCACAGGCTCCCTTCAAAATAAGAGCCCTGCCCTTGAGCTGTTTTCTTTTTATACTTTGTTGCTGTGGCCACAGGACATAGCTATACTATTCATACAGATGTTTCTGTTCTGTACCATTTTTGATGTAGTCTGCTGTGTTCAGTGAACTGAGGACTCAATTCTCATGCATGGTTGTACACAACATGATGGAAGATATCATCTTGTGTACACTTTGGTTTCTTCCTATAACTAAAGCTAGCAAACATTCTCTCCAGTGGTGTCTTCCTATAATCGGAAGCTAAAAAGCTTTCAGCTCACCAATTTCTTTCTTTTCTTTTCTGAGGTTGTATTTCCTGTGTAAGAGTGTTTTCCTGAATGTATGTACGTCCGTGTGTACCATGTGTGTGCAGTGCCCACATGGTTGGACATCAGCTATCCTAGGACTGGAGATACAGACAGCTGTGAGCCATCATGTGGTTGCTGGAACTCGAACCAGGGTCCTTTGGAAGAGCAGCCAGTGCTCTTAACCGCTGAGCCATCTCTCCAGCCCCCACCACCTATTTCCTAATTTCTGGCCCTCACGTTGGTGCCACCACCACTGGTTTTAGGAAGTAAATAGGGTTCAGAAATCAAAATATTAATAATGGGTGGATTCCACAGTGGTGAAGAGATGCGTACTTAACCAGTTGGCTATAGCTTGTTTGTATTTTCCACAGATTGATCTTCAGACATTCCTCACGCTCACAGACCAGGATCTAAAGGAGCTGGGAATTACCACCTTTGGTGCCCGGAGGAAAATGCTTCTGGCAATTTCAGGTGAATATTTGTTGACCCCTTATTTTAAAATCTGAAAACCCTCTGCCAAGGGTCTCAGCATATGGGGCTGGCTCGTCCCATCATTTACTCAGTTCTCTGATACCATTGTGGATGTGATGCAGGGGGCATTCTCCTGCTAACACTTGGCCAGTGCTGACAACACCCTTCTCCCCATTCAAGGCCCTGCCCCAAAATCTACCTTAGCAACATTGTTCCTTATAACAGACCTCCTCAAAAAGGCGTAACTAAAATTGGCCACAGAACATGAGAGTGGGTGAGCAGTTGAAATCTTTTTCAGCAGTTGTGATAAACAGGTTGCTAAGTTTGTGAATACCTATTCTTGACTGAGTGCCATGTTCAAATGTGTATGTCCTTGAACACCAAGGTCATCACACTTGAGAGGAAAAGAGCATTCATGGTGTTCCTTGGTGGGATTATCAGACTTAATGCCTTTGGATTGTTCTAATGTCTTAGTAGAATTTGAGTGGGGGGGGGACGAAGGGTGGCGGTGGTGGAAGAAAATTAGTGCCTGCATCCCTAGTCTGCTTCCTTGGCCATCTGCTGCATGCCCCTTAGTGGGTGCTCTGTACTTACTCACTGGGTACCAGGCAGATGATAAGTGAGGGTGGCTCACACCTGTCAGTGCACCTTAAAGACATTCATAGAAAGGGGAGCAAGAAGTCTTTCCAGCTGCGTTCCTGAATGTCAAATGTATGTGTGCCCTCCTCTTGAAAAAAGACAGTGACACTAAGTAAAGGCAGAAGCCAGGCTTTCCTTGCTGGAGGACTGTGAGGTTACAGACTGGGCCTGTGTGAGGGGGAGCGGTTGCATCCAGCTGGCGAATTCCAGACAGCGTTCACTAATCAAATTAGAAAAATACAGCTCAAAACCTCAGTGCTGGTCCCTTTCATGTAGCAGCAGGTTGCATTGCCCGACCCATGTCCTCATCCGAAATCTTTGTGCGTTAGACTCCTCCACGGTAGTATCTGTACATATTAGCTTCAGGACTCTGCCTATATTGGGGGAGGCGTGCCCACCAGCTTGTATTAACAGTGTTCAGGTGGATGTGTCATTCTTGACTAGTCACGAGCTCATCACAGTATACGTGAGGGGAGCGGTGGATTTAGTCATCGTTTCTTGAGTTTGGGGTGAGTTTCTAAATCTCTCTTGGTCTTGGCTTGTCATTAATGGAGACCGCAGTGGCGATTGTGTGGCTGTCCTGCCATTTCAGAGGCTTGTCCTTTCGTGAAATACATCCCCAGGCTTTTTGAAAATAGAAAGCTAGAGAATCAGTGAGTGCTCTTAGCAGGCAGCTTCAGACCTTTGTTTGTTCCTTTTGTCGTCTTTGTAATGATTGTTTTATTCACTTTGTTTACCTAAGGTCTATCCATAGAGGGTTATCTTTGTTTACCTAAGGTCTATCCATAGAGGGTTATCTTTAGCCTCTAGCGTTAGAAACGTCTACATTCTTTCATTGGTTTTTCAACCGAAGTTGACACACTGCATGGTATTTGACTAAGTTCACACACGAAGTGTTACTCTAGCACTCCCTAGCCTTTCATTGGCCTTCATGGAAGAATGGTAGCAATATAAAATAAAATTTAAAAAATCTTAATTTCATTTTATGTGTATTGGTGTGACAGTGTCAGAGCCTCTGGAGGAACTGGAGTTACAGACAGTTGTGAGCTGCCATGTGGGTGCTGGGAATTGAACCCAGGTCCTCTGGAAGAGCAGCCAGTGCTCTTAACTGCCGGGCCATCTCTCCAGCCCCTACCAAACACTTTCATAGGCTGTAGGTGGATCATCAGGAAGCCTTCCTTTGGGATGTGGGGTTTGGAGAAGGGGTTTTTGAATCCTCTTTATTTTCCAAACATCCTCTCCAGTGTCGTTCTTCTGGGGTCAGTGTGTATGGTTTGGAGACCGCCTCTCCTGGTGGACTCACGGGCTCTCTTGCCTTTAAAGAGAGAATGAGGTACCTCGGCCTTGCTCTCTGAACAGCACAGGGTCTTTGATCACACTGAGGGTAGTTTGCCTTACTATGCCGGGTGCATTAGTTGGAACCCAATACATCATTTCCCTCGCAAGTGATGTCATTAAGGAACACTTCATCAAAAAACCTTCTCCCCAACTCAGCTTACCTGGTAACAAAGACTCCTTCCTGTGCACAACCCCCAGGCGTCCCGCCCAGAAAGTTTCAAGCTGGCTGCGCAGCCCAGTTTCATATTTGTCTTCTGCTTAGATGATCTGATCAAAACTCCTCTGCAAAACTATGCAGATTGCTAAATTTATCCTTGCAGTTGCTCTCTTTCGGTATGAGGTTTTTATCTTGGGGGCAGAAAGCCTGCATTTTAATGCTGTAGGAAATGAACTTGGAATGTAGAGATGTATCCAAGAATAAACTTGAGTTGTTTTTTTTTTTTTTTAAATCAGAAGTTTCTGAGACTAGTAACTAGTTAGTTAGCTGGACAGACTCAGCGAGAAGCCTCCTGCCCTAGCCTCAGGTAGATCTAACATCTCCCGACCTATTCTTTTAGTTTGTGACTCTGTTCAGATCCGCAACAAGATCCTGAGAGCTGCCAGGATTGTGTGAACCTTGGAATTTCAAAGGAAAAGGTTGGTATTTTCCAAAACCTATCCCCTTAGGGCTTCTGAGACAAAGGAGGCAACTAGAGAAAGGAGTTTGCGCTTTAATCTTAAAAAATAAGCAAGACCCTAAAATATCTTCAGTAGGACTTGCCTTGACGTATCTCAGGCAGTTTTGTTTTGTTTTGTTGTTCCTGAGCCTCAACTGTGTGGTCACTCTTTTAGAAACTGCACCTTTGTGGATGGCCCCGCATGGTCATTGTAGTCTTTCAGATGGCTTAAGCTGCTGGAGCCTTTTTTTAAAAACAACCACTGAAAATTGGCCCCGTTATTTTCATGTGCTCATTGCCCATGCTCCTGTGCTGGGGAAGAGTGTTCAGCCTCATCCCTCACTTTTCCTTCTCTGTAATATGGGAATAAACTCCTGACTTCATGCTTTGTCCCCTGTGAGACAAATGGAGACCAAAGATGGTCTTCCATAAGTTCACCTTTCAGGACATTCAATTCCATCTTGACTGAATTTTGAAGTTTTACGTGTGTGGGTTTTTTTTTTTAAAATAAGACATAACTCATTCATCTTCTTAGAAGGAATATTAGAGTCTATAGCAACTGAAGCAGCAGCCATGCCACGTGTGCCAGTGTGAGCCTTGTTCATAGAGACACCTTACATCTTCACAGATTTCAAACCATTCTTATAATTCATAGATGGTTTTGGCACACTTAGGTAGAAACTAATGCCCTGTCACTGGTCATACACACCTTAAATAGTGATATCTCTGGTGGCATTCCCACCACTACAGGGCCTTGTTTATCTGTGGTCATGAAACTCAGTGTTCAGGGGACCCTTGTATGAGGCAGATGAGGACAGTGCTCAAGCAAGTGATGTCAACTTTTGGAAACTTGGGTTTCTTATCTATAAGCTAGAGAATGCTTGTGTTACCTGCCCCATAGGGAAGACTTGAGCAAAAGGGATTCTATGGGTAACTATTATCACTGCTAATGCATCAATCTTATCTTTTCTCTAAGAACAGAGTGTTAACAAAAGAGAGGTATCTCCAAGGTTGCCTTGACCCTTACAGGGCAGATATTTCATTCAGGTGAACTGCTAAAAGTGCTGGCTGACCTACCCTCCAGTACTCGGCAGACCTGGTGGTCCCAGCACCTGCCTCCTTAGAGCCTCAATCATTTCCTCATCCTGAGACTCACTAGAGGACCCGTGGCTCATAATGTTGACTGCAGAAT
The DNA here is from genome assembly GCA_907169655.1 of Acomys percivali. NCBI lineage: Eukaryota > Metazoa > Chordata > Mammalia > Rodentia > Muridae > Acomys > Acomys percivali. The sequence goes on from OU015751.1 coordinate 12,630,251, forward strand.
TCCAAAGGCGATGCACAGAGGATGTGGCATTCAACTGAGTTCTGTGCAGATATGTTGCGTCTCCTGCCACAATCCTCTGACCACAGACAACTTCAAGCAAGTCAGCTTTTGTGCCCTTGGATTGTTTAAAGTTGAGCAAACAGGAGAGATTTCCATTGGGTGCTTATGAGGAATCCCAGTTTCCTCTCCCACAGTTCCACTTGCATGTCTTCCTAGAAGGACCAACCTTTTGGTGATGTCAGGGTCCATCAAACGACACAGATGCCAAGTCCCACATTGTCTGCAACAACTAGCTGTCTGCCTTTCGGTTTGGTTCTGTACCGCCATGTGAAAATCATTAGACCTGTTTTCTAAGCACTCGGGGTGTTGTTTTTAAGCATTAATTTTCTAAGCGGGCAAGATCTTTACTAAGCTGATGGTTTTGTTCAAAGCTCTCGTATGTGGATGACTGGTTGCCATTCAGGAAGCACAGGCTTGGTGCATTGGTGCAGTTGTAGGGGTGGCAGCTTAATTTTCTCCTGGGCAGCCTGCAGCCACAGGCATCTCCATGTCTGACTTGCCTGCCTTAATGCTTTCTGTGTTTGACATGTAGGGAGTGTGTGTGTGTGTGTGTGTGTGTGTGTGTGTGTGTGTGTGTGTGTG
>OU015751.1:12652338-12695094 GCA_907169655.1 Acomys percivali
TGTGTGTGTGTGTGTGTGTGTGTGTGTGTGTGTGTGTGTGTGTGTGTTGAGAGCAAACCCAGAAACTTAGTGTGCCGGGTCAAAGTTCCAACCCCAGCCTCACCTACTTGACATAAAAGAAGACAGGAGCCCTTCCCTCAGCTCCTGGTCTCCTGGTCGTCCTTAGAAATTTGTCTCAGTAATATAGAAACTGGCTACAAGCAGGACCCAAAGCAACGGCTATCCCACATGGTCGAGGAGGCTGACCAACAGCACCTCTGCGGTTTCCAGGCAACTAAATGTGAAGGAGGTGAGAAAGAGGTTCTGCCTGTTGTCAGGGATGCTGCAGCCAGCTCAGCCCCATCAGCATCTCCTGGGGGGGGGGGCTGCCTTGCTAGGTAGGTTAGCTTCTTGCTCCCAAGGGACTTTCTGAAGCTGCTACAACATGGGTAGGAGGAGAGAGAAAGACTGCATTGAGCTGCACAGGAACTCCCCAGAGACGGCCCTGGAAACACATAAATAACAGCAACAGACTTTGAGAACATAATCCACTGTTTCAGAGACAGCGTCACGGTCCAGAATGACAGTTATCAGAGCTACAGTTGCTCTGTGGATTCCCAGGCAAGTGGAGTTTTCTCAGTCTTGCCTCAGCTGCTGACTGACACTCTGGGCCAGAGAAAGCTGGTCTGGGGACAATGTCACAATGACCATTTATCTTGGCTTTGCACAGTGAAATTCGAGGATCACACTTCCAAGTTTTGTTTTATTGTAATAGATTTTGATTAGCCTCAAGAAAGATTTTCCCCCCAATTTTTGAATCATCGCAAATTGGACGTGCTAAAGTCTCTATAGTTAAGTATAAAATGTGGCATGCTAAAAATCTTTATAGTCTAGTTTTCTTCTTGGTGGGTGTTCAGCAAATGCTTTTTAGAAGTTGGCTGTAGTAGTGTCTTAGTGACAGAGCATGAGCAAGACCCTAGGTTCAACCCATAGCATCTCGGTGGACAGACTTGCTAGGTATTTAAATGACTGCTGCCTGTGAGTTTGTGTCCTGAGTTTTTCCTACCAAATATCTGGGCATGCTAGCACTTGACATTTCACAGAAATTTCTGGGGTCTGGAGATATAACTCATTGCATAGCATGCCTGAAACCCCAGGTTCAATCTCCAGCAACAACAACAACAACAAAAACAACAAAAATCAATTTCTGTGTGGGTGAGGTCTGGAGAAGGGGCTTGAAGTGTGGCGAGATTTCCTTCACTCCAGTGTTTTTCTTGGTGTGAGCTGGGAAACAACTGTGTCAGCATAACTCAGAAACTTGCAGAAACATCCACTCCCAGGCCCCAACTGCCGCTACCCTGTGCACTGAGAGACTTATGAATGATCCTCTGGACACAGACATTTGAGAAGTCCAGCAGCAGGCCTGAGCATGAACTCTGCAGCTTAGACATTGCTTTTCATCAGATGCTGTCTATAATGGCCCCGGCGCATGTGGCCAGCCTACATGTTGTTCAGGAGAAACCTCTACTATCTAGACACCTATAATCTAATTCCATCTAGTGTCTCAGTGAGTGCGAGAAGCCCCTTTTAGGCCTACACCTTATACTTGCTTGCTGGCCTCCAGCCTGGAAGCCAGAAGCTGGGTGTTTACATGAAGAAAGATGCTTGCATAGTCAACCTCATTTGCAAGCTTGCTCATTACACACACACATTGTCTTGTCATAGCTGGACTTGAAGTCTACTGCAGGTATGGTGGCCATCTGTTCAGGGACCGTGAGCCCTCTTGTCAGAAAAAAAGAGCAGCAAGGTCCCTGAAGCTAATCCCTATGAGTGACTGTGTGCAAGGAACAGGAGAAGGCAGGAGACACACATCTGGCAAGGCAAAGAAAACCTTTATATGGGACAATCTCCTGGCAGCCTTATTGTTTCTGGGGGTCAAATATTACTTTAGAAGGGAGTAGCTGCAGTACGCAGGGGCCCTGGTACTTGAACTCATACTTAGTTCCTCACATCCCCTGTGGGTCAGAAATAAGCATTTATGCTAAATGCTGCCAACATTTGTAACCCCTGGGGCTTGCAGAATTCCGTATTTGTGTATACATATGTAGCTCCACAGTTAGGTCATAACATCCCTTAAAGATTGGCCTAGGAGATTGTAGAGTCCAGTTCTGATGGGTAAATCCATAAAACACTCCTGCACTGAACGGTCAGGGAACACTGACAAAGGTGACACCAACGGACATGCCAAAGTGGAAGGGGAAAAGCTCATGAGGCGTCAACCCTACACAAAGAGCTACAGGCAACTAAGGAAAGCCGGGAGCAGGCGAGGTGGTCCTCCCCAGGGAAGCGCACACCAGTTGGTTGTCCAGTACCAAATGGTAAGCCCTGAAAACATACATACAAGTAACATAATACAGACTGAGCAGCTAGATCTAGGAACATATGTGCACATACATATATGCAGTCACAGTTTATGAGACGAGTCCATGGATGTGAAGGAAAGCAGAGAGGGATGTATGGGAATGTTTGGAGAGAAGAAAGGGAAGGGAAAATGTAACTATATTATAATCTTAAAAGTAAAAAAATAACAATTTTTAAATTTTATTTTTAAAATTTATTGTGTGTATGTGTGTTTGTGTGTGTATGTGTGTTTGTGTGTGTGTGTGTGTGTGTGTGTGTGTGTGTGTGTGTGTGTGTGTACGTGTGCGCGTGAACACACAGGTCAGAATGAGGTATTGGATGCCCTGGAGCTATAATTATAGGAGACTGTGAAGCACTTGGCACAGGTGCTAAAACTTGAATCTGAGTCCTCTGGAAGACTAGCAAGTGCTCTTAAGCACTGAGCCATCTCTCCAGCCTGTTGGGGTGATTTTTAAGTGGAGATAATAGCATTTTAAATGCTTATCTACTAATGGGTCTCATCATTGGGGTGTCCAGCAAAAAGAGGGCAGCCTTGCCCACCAACACGTACTCCCAAGGAGAAAACTGTAAACTGAGAACTGGACACAGTGTGCAGTTAGCACACATTCCTCACTGGACACATTTGCAGGCCGTGCTTTGTAGCAGAATTATTTGAGACTGGATCCTACTGCGTGATCTGGGCTAGCCTTGATCTTATGATTCCCTGCTGTCTCAGGTGCCCAGTGCTGTGATTACAGACGTGATGGCTCTAACTAACAATTTTTATTTATTTATTTATTTGTTTTTCAAGACAGGGTTTTTCTCTGTGTAGCCCTGGCTCTCCTGAAACTTTCTTTGTAGACCAGGCTGGCCCCAAACTCACAGAGATCTGCCTGCCTCTGCCTCCTGAGTACTGGGATTAAAGGCATGTGTACCACCACTGCCTGGCTCTAAGAAATTTTAAGACAATGGGGTAAGTCACCCCTCATGATTCCATCTCCCTCCCCTGACTCCTAACTCAAAGATGGCACAATTTCAAGAGAAAGAGTTAATTTTTTTAAGAAGCCATGAAACTCCACGTCTCCTCTGGCTGTGAGAGAACTCAAGAAAATATATTTTCATTTGATGACTTTAGATCAACAGTTCTCAACCTCTGCGTCCTGACCCTTCAGAGGTTGACTATCAGATGGCCCTGAATACCAGATATTTACATTATGACTCATGACAGTAGCAAAATTATAATTATCAAGTAATAACAAAAATAACCTTGTGGCTTTGGGCCACCACAACATGAAGAAATAAATGTATCAAAGGGTCCCAGCATTATGGAGGTTGAGAACCACTGGTTTAGATATTTAGATATATCCAACAGCCAATCAGGCAGCTGTTCTAAGGAAATGGATGTTGCGATTATAAATGTGATAACTGAAGAGGATTTCAAAGTCAGTGCTGACACCTGAATGTGTTTGCAGCAGTGGTCATTCCACGGGGCAGGCCTTTAGGCTGAGGCTAGTATGAGTCGATAGACCAAGAGTATTGGTTTTAGCAGCAAAAGGCCTGTGTACCAGGGAGCCCTGGCTCTCTGGACCATTCCCATGGTAGCCTATGCTTTAGTGATGGCTGAGGCAGCCATGAAGCCCCCTTGAGGCAGCTCTGCAAAATGAGGGGGCCCAGTGAGCCTGTGGCTCTGCTGCTGCTGCTCTTCCCAGGAAATGTATGCATGGCATTGGAAGATCCTGTACTTGGCTCGCCTTCCAGGCCTGTGCATGGGAGGTGGGAGGGATGTGAGCCTTAAAATGGGCTAGTGTACTGAGGCACACACAGGATCCTCTGTGATTACACCTGGTGCCTATTCTTTGTGTGCCAGCAGGTGTTGGCTATGGTCAGGTGTCATGGTGGTGTGACCATTGTTCTAAGACCTTCCCTTTTGGGTTGTATCATCTCTCTTACGCCTAACAAGCCAGGTCGTTTCCCATTAGAAGTTTACTGATGAACTTCTAGGCCATCAGAAGTTTTTTTTAAAAAAGTATTTACTCCTGACGATTAAAGATGAGAGCACAGCATGTGGGAAACACGGACTGCAGAGTTAGAGAGCCTTGATTTAAGGGCAACTGTTCCTGCTGGTGTGCATGGCCCCAAGCAGGTTACCAAAACACCCTGCCTTTCGTTCCCAGCACGGCCCCCATAAAGTCGCTGGGAGAACAAGTTAATAGGTAAAGTAATAGTGTATGAATGCCCTGATCACAGAGTGAGTACTGTATAAATATTGCTGTTGTCACCATTATTGCTGTAGACAGAAGAGGTTTAAAAGACAGCACCAAGATATACCTCCATCACTTGTTAGCTGGATAGTTACTTTAGCTATTGGCAGCCTGCTTTCCTCATCCATAAAGCCATTCCTCAGAGGTTAATCAGGCAAGCTTTCCAAACAAAACCCCTAGCTTTGCTTGTCTGATGTGTGTTAACCTTTTCCTATCCACAGCCCATTGATACAGAAACTAGCAGTTTTCACCACCAGACAACCGTACACAACAGTGACGGCCACGCCTGTACTTGTGACTGCCAAGTACTGCTTCCTGCTCATGGTCAGTGCTCAGCACATGCTAGTCCTTTAATTTAAATAGATACCCAGGGACTAAGACACTTCTCTCTCCCTCCTTTCCCTCTTTTTCCTTCCTCTCTCTCTCTCTCTCTCTCTCTCCTCTCCCCTTTCCTTTCTCTCTCCTCTCCCTCCCACTCTCTCCTCGCCTCTCTCTTCTCCCTCTCTTCATTCTGCCTCCTGCCCTGCCCCAACAGGATATTGTTATGGCCTCCCAAGTACTAGAATTCTAGGCATGTGACACCATGCCTGGGTCCCGGGAATCTATTTGGAATTTGGGTGACAAGGATTATTGCATCAGTTTTTCTGCACCTCACAGCGTCTGCTCAAGAAGCATGTTTCTCTAAAACATAGCCTTGCTTCATAAGAAAACATATTTTTCTAGGAGTCAAGAAACTGAGCCTCTTGAGAAAGGATTTGGATTCAGCCTCAAGATCACATATACCTAACTGAGCTAGCTTAGCAGTAGCTAACTTGACAGAGGCAACTGGGGTCATACACGTGGTTTTTTTTGTCACCACTTGCTTGGTTCAAAGGGGTTCTTGTGTTTTTTGTTCTTTTCATCCCCTGCTTGGGTGCTATACATGGCTTTATATGGAAATTTGTTTTAAGTGAGCTCTCTTAACTGGTTTGGCTCTCATGTACAGCAAGCAAGCTTCTACATAGCATCATGTGGTCTTTTTCTCCTGTTGTAGCCACATTTTTGACATCTTAGTCACTGACAAGCCAAGTGATGACTTTCCTGACCCACAAATGGAAGTCACAGTCCAGGGGAAGCGAAGGGGGTCCTGGAGCATCCCAAAACATAAAGGGGATCCATCCTGTCCCTGGGGAGAAGTGTCAATGGAAGAATATGTTAATCTAAAAAAAAAAACCCACCAATTCTTTGCACTGCTCTCTATTTTTTCCAGACACCAGATAACCTGATAAGGTATCCCAGGCATTTTTCTCCTTGAGTCTGTATCACAGACTAGTATGAAGGTGATGGTGATGTTTATCTCTGTATTACCCAAATTAGGCTGGCCTCCAACAAATGATCCCCCAGCCTCAGCCTCCAGAGTAGCTAGGATCACAGGTATGCAGGTGGCCTACCCAAATGCACTGCTTTCTTCCAGTTGCCTTTAAAGGTTCTCTTTTCATGTGACATGAGTGACAAGCCCAGTAAAGAACACAGTCATATTGTTCTGATAACTTTTCTCATTTGACCTATGATTTGAGATAATACTGTCCATTATAGCACGGAAGGCAGAATGGAGCCCATAGCAGCAGAAACAGTAGGAGTATAAAGTGGCTTATTCTTGTGTCAAAAGTAGCCAAAATTCTTAAGCCCCACCTCCAAGACTAATTATGCCAGCTAGGTCCATGTCCAAAAGGTTCTACAATCTTGCCAAAGAGCGCCATCAACTGGTGATGACCTGTTCTGACCGATGAACCTGTGGGGGACAGTTTGCATTCAAACAATAAAACTCACCATGGGTGCAAACTTAGACATTTTTACCACAATGTCTGAACATTAATTAGTCATGGGCAATATGTTATGTCTGTAGAAAACCCTGGACTAACACTTGCCTCATGTTGAGAAAGACAGGTTTACTGTGCTCTCAATCTATGGAAGAGGTCCATCCAGGGGATGGAGTCCTGCTGTGGTGGGCGACGTGGGAGGGAAAGAAAGGGTTCTGGGACTGGAAACACTAGGACAACGTGGCTCAATGGATGGAAAACAGAGAGGATGTAGGGAGCAGGAAAACCCTCACCTCCTGTCTCTCTCAGTCCCTTCTGACTTTGTCACTAAAGACTACATCAGAGTGGTGCGCACGCCTTTAATCCCAGCACTCAGGAGGCAAAGGCTAGTGGATCGCTCTGCCTTTGAGGTCATCGTGGTCTACACAGTGAGTCCAGGACAGCCAAGGCTACACAGAGAAATCCTGTCTGGGGAAAAAAAAAAAAAAAAGACTACGTCCCTGCTTCCTTACTTCCTTAATGGATTTTGGACTCCAAAGTTTTCTGTTTTTCACAGTTCAATTAAAAACATAATCTGAGGGATAGAGAGATGGGGTTATTTGTGTGTGGCCTAGAGCTCTCCACTAACCAAGCTGTTCTGGCTAGTAGGAAATGACGTAATTAAATGTTCCATGGGGCAGAAGATCTTGGCAGCACACAGCTATTAGACTTGTAGGTAGACTTCCTCCCAAACCTTAACTCTTCCCTTATGAAAGCACGTTGTTTTCTGGAAATATCTATTACTATTGGAATATATATTGAAACAGGCATTTACGATCAGATTTTCAGCTTCAGGCTGTACAACATGGATGCTATGAGACATAGCTTGGAGCTGCGGTCTAAGCACAATTTTATTAAAAGCCATTTAACACCAGCTTCTGGCCAGGGCCTTGCTGGGTGTTTGTAATTATATCCAACCACTTTCTGAGTCTGAGTATTCACATAACCTTGCCAGTAATTTGTAAATGGGATGGACTTTTGAGTCCAACATCAGAATTTCAGACCACAACCAAATTAGAAAGGCTGTTGCACCATGCCTCACAGGTCACACTCTGTGAAATTTCTAAACAAGACCACTGGCTGATTGTGATTATTTGGTATTGTTCTGGTACACGGTTGCTCAATCATAAAATAAAAGGTGATTTATTCCAGCATGACAAAGAAATAGACCATATTATTATGGAAAGCAGATACGCTAGGAAAATATTCAAAAGGTTTATTTTCTTTGAATCAAAGTCACCCTTCCCCCATGTGCACTTCAAGCTTGTGTAACTAACTGGTGCTGGGCCTTTTTAGAGGTTATATATGGGTGAGCCAGTGCACGAAAAAAATAACCTCTTGACAAATAATCCAATCAAAATGCAGTTATACTGTGACACTGATGACCTTGAATCACTTGAGTCAATGCATATAAGATGCTGTCATGACTGATGGTAAGATTACGCAAGAAGAAAACAGAAATGAACAATTAAGGAGTAGTAATAGAAATTTCCTAAGGACCTTTCGATAATAGATCTTGTAGCCACCAGCACATGGCTACAGCTCATGTTGTCAGTACCTATTCTGCTTTGACTTCTCCCTTGAGAGCTAGTAAGCTGGATATCACAAAGAGAGATTGAACCCTGAAGGAAGACGTAAAATAAGGTCACTATCAATCAGGACAAAGATGTACTGACTGGAGAGGCATAAGACGTCCTGCTCCACCACTGAGAACAAGAATCCGTCCTCAGCCATCTCCCAGACATTCCCGTGGTTCTGAGAAAACCAAGTTGGCCCTGGGTGTGGCCTCCTTCCTTCATATACATCCTAAACTTTCCTTCCCTTCTTAGCTGCCAAGGTCTTGCAAGTATGTGAGCATAGCTGTGATAAAGTACTTCTGAAGTTCATATGGTGTGACCAGTCTGTCTGGCTTGATGTGTGATTCCTCAGTCACAAAATCTCCCCAAATGTCTGTGTCCTGGTCAGAGGGGACAATGCTGTCGAGAGAAGAAATGTCCTTTAATTGAGAGCAAGTTACCGCATAAAGTAAAGCAGCATGGCTGCCTAGAGACACCCAACACTCGTGCCCCACGAAAAATAAAAATAAAAACAATGAAGCCTCTGTGTTTGCCTTTGACTGTCAAAGAGGAGAGCTGTGGGACAAGAACAAAGGAAGCCGCAGAAGAGAGTGGGAGTCTGTCTGCTCCTATACCGCAGCTTCCTAATCTGGAGCACAGGAGCACAAAAAGGAATTTCCCCCTCCACGGAACAGGCAGACAGAAGGCCACCCCAGGAGCCTAACTTAATGCAGACACCGGCAGCCTTTGTCGATGGGAAAGTCTTGTCCTCCCCAGCAAACCTGAGCACAATTTTCAGAGCTTTCTGCAGCTTGACGAGTAGGGCTTCCCTAAGAAGGAGTCTACTGAGCGCTTTCTTCCGTCTCCACACACATCAAGATGTCGCTTTGTGGGGCCATCTTAAAGATGGGCTGCAACCTGCTCTGGGAGCCAGTAGCCATGCTGTCTCTCCATCTTTTGAGTCTGTGTTGCTGTGTGTCACCACGGCCACGCACAAGGATGCCTACTGCCAAGTGTAATTGTTTTTGTTTTGGTTTGGTTTTGAGACAAGGTTTCTCTGTGTAGCCTTGGCTATCCTAGACTTGCTTTGTAGACCAGGCTGGCTGTGAACTCACAGTGCTCTGCCTGCCTCTGCTTCTTGAGTGCTGGGATTAAAGGCGTGCGCCACCATGCCTGGCTGTATTCGTTATTTTTATGTCGCTGTGATAAAATACCCCAAAGCAACTTAAAGAAGAAAGGGTTTGTTTCCAGAGGGATGAGAATCCATCGTGGTAGAAAAGACATGGCAAGAGTCAGAGAAAGCATGGCAGCAGACGCAGGACACAGCTAAGCACACTTCAAGCCACACACAGGAAGCAGAAGAAGGGAAACAGGAAGTCGGGTAAACATCCTCAAAGCCCCGCCCCCAGTGATTCACTTCCTCCAGCAAGGCCCCGCCTCCTAGAAAGTCCGTTACCTCCCCAAACAGTACCGCTAGCTGAGGACAAGGGTTTGATTGATACATGAACCTATGAGGGACATTTCTTAATCAAATTATCACAAATATCTACCCTGCCTAAATTTGCTGTCCCCAGCAACAAGGAGTTCAGAAGCATCTGCCTTCTACATTCCAGTGCTAGCCGTGACCCCTGCTTCTAGAACTCTGTGCTAATCAAGTTTTTACTTCGAAACAAAAGCAATGACATCATCTGCTACTGAAGGATTTGTTCCAACAAAAGGTTATAATTATAAATATGTTTGTGCTACGGAATCCATATTCCTGACAGCACACAAAACGTTCTACAGAGAAAATCTTAGGCCTTAATATATGTTTTTTAAATCAGAAAAAATCTTCAATAAATTAAAAAAATAAATCCTTTATCCTCTCTGACCATAATGGGATAACACTAGGAATGAACAACCGGAAGGAACTTTATAGTCATGAACTGAGCAGGCTTTGGAGTGATCACAGTCAAACAAGAAACCAAAGGGGAACAACAAATCTGAAGAAAGTGAAAGTGGAAATGGAACACACCAAACCAATGGCACACAGCAGACTCAATACTAAGGCTAGAGCAAGGCCTCTACCGCAAAAGGTAGAAAGATTTCAAGTAAGCCAACAGGGGAGCCCAAGGACATATTTGAGTTGTATTAAATCTCTTGGGATGGACAACTTGAAGAAAAAAATGGGTTTATCTGAGTCAGTTTGGAGACTCAAGAGTATGGTGCCAGTGTGGCTTTGGTGAGGACCCTATGACAGATGGTGTCATGGTAGAGGTATGTGTTAGGAAACTGGAAGCAAGCGTGAGGAGAGGGGCAGGTTCACTTTGTATGTAACTGGCTCTTCTAGAAGCTAGCCTAGGTATCCCACAAGAACAACATCAGTCCCTTCTAAGAAATATCCCATTAACACCAACCCCTGAAAGCCTACCTCCTCACACTGCCTCATGGCAGACAACGCTTCTAACACATGAACCCTATCCAGGCCATAGCACCTTTATACTATATTTTATAGTCACAGAATATTATGATTTCAGTTTTTCTGAACAGTCAAGACCAGTTTGACTATCAATCAAAACAAAAACTAAAGCCTAAATTACAGTGGGTTATATGATGGTGGTCATAGCAGGGAAAAATGAAATTTTAATAAAACAAACAAGTTAGTTTATTTTATTAGTTAAGAACTCTTCGTGGGGCTGGAGAGATGGCTCAGCAGTTAAGAGCACTGTTTGTTCTTTCAGAGGTCCTGAGTTCAATTCCCAGCAACCACATGGTGGCTCATGACCATCTGTAATGGAAATTGATGCCCTCTTTTGTTATACATGCAAATAGATACTCATATAAATAAATATATATTTTAAAAAAGAACTCTTTGCACAGGAACAAAAATATCTAAATACTAAAATTAAGGGTGAGAAAGGGCCATACAATTACAAAGGATTGATTAGCAGTGAATAGCCAACAGGAAGTGGCTAAATTCTCAGACATACATCTGGCAAGCTTAGAGAAATAGAAAATCTGCACTAATACCCAGTGATGTAACTGAGCTGACCAAACTCTCATTAGTGGCAGCTCTGGACTGGCAGGTTCACATCTGCACTCCAAGAGGCACAAATAGTCTGTTTCTCAGCCACTTCTGAGAATAGGAGAGATCTTCTAAACAATTCACAAAAGTCAAAAAGTAAGAGCTACTTCCAGGTTTTTCTTGTTTTTTAATAACCGAGTAGTATTCTATTGTGTAAATGCACCACAGTTTCTTTATCTGTTCTTTGGTTGAGGGACATCTAGGTCATTTCCAGTTTCTGGCTATTACGAATAAAGCAGTTATGAACATAGCAAATGTCCTTGTTGTATACTGGAGCCTCTTTTGGATCTACTCACAGGAGTGGTACAGAGGCCTTGAGGTAGAACTACTTTCAATTTTCTAAGAAAGTGCCAGATTGATTTCCAAAGTAGTTTGCACTCCCGCCAGCAATGGAGGTGTGTTCCCCTTTCTTCACATCCTTGCCAGCATGTGCTGTCTCTTGAGTTCTTGATCTTAGCCATTTTGATGGGTGTAAGATGGAATCTCAGAGTCTTTTTGATTTGCATTTCCCTGATGACTAAGGACATTGAGCATTTGAAGCGCTTCTCAGCCACTAAAGATTCCTCTGTTGAGAATTCTCGATTAAGCTCTGTATTTCATTTTTAAATTGGATTATTTAGTTTGTTGGTGTTTAATTTCTTGAGCTCTTTATATGTTTTGGATATTAGCTCTTTGTCATCTGTCAGGTTGCGGAAGATCTTTTCCCAATCTATAGGGCTGCCATTTTGTTCTATTGACAGTGTCCTTTGCCTTACAGAAGCTTTTCAGTTTCATGAGGTCTCATTTATTAATTGTTGATCTTAGAGCCTGAGTTGTTGGTGTTCTGTTCAGAAAGTTGTCTCCTGTACCAATGAGTTCAAGGCTACTCCCCACTTTTTTTTTCTATTAGTCTTACTGTATTTGGTTTGATGTTGAAGTCTGTGAACCACTTGAACTTGAGTTTTGTGCAGGATGATAAATAAGGATCTATTTGCATTCTTCTACATGCAGACATCCAGTTAGACCACCATTATTTGCTGAAGATGCTTCCAAGGAAATCATGAAATATGCAGGCAAATGGATAGAGCTTGAGTGAGGTAACTCAGACCCAGAAAGACATACATAGTATGTACTCACTTATAAGTGGATATTAGCCATAAAGTACAGGATAACCATGCTACAATCCATAGACACAAAGAAGCTAAGTAACAAGAAGGGCCCAAGGGAGGATGCTTCAATCTCACTTAGAAGGGGAAATAAAATAGTCATTGGAAATAGATGGATTGGGAACTGGGTGGGAGAGGGGGTATGTAGTGGATGTAAGCATGCTTTTGTTTTGACCCCAAGTGTGGGATGGGGAACAGACTTGTGAGAGAACAGGTGATGTTTATCCACTTGGAGTTTGAACCACCTCATGTGGGGGCTTGGTTTTTGCCAGCTGAAACACATCCTAGTACAGACTCTGAGAGTATATATATATCCACAACAGGAGGCTGAGGCTTTTTGGGTCTTGATATTATTTGGCTGTTCACTGCTCCACTTCGAGACCCTCCTAGAGAAAACTGCTCCAGCAAAGGCTTCAAGGTTCCAGGTTCCAGCAGCAACTTTGGTGTAACCGCTGGTCTGCTGAAATCCTGCCGCCTATGCCAGGGGAATCTCTCCCAGGAACTGAATTCAACAAGGTCTACTTCTCCTGTTCCCATTAACCTCTTTTCTCTCCCATCTGGCGTAGGTGGGTTGGAAGGGAGGTATATACATTAAAGAACCCCAAATAAAGTAGGTTCGGAAAAGGTGAACCCTACAGGGGTGGTAGAGCAATGACGGTGGAGATCAGGTGTGGGGAGTGTGGGGGTGGGAGGTGAGAGGGCGGGGTGCGAGGAGGGAAACTGATGGGGTGGAGACATCTCTGTGACAAGCTGGTGACCTACTTTAGGGGTAGGCTCCTGGGCAGATATGAAGGTGACTCTAGCTGAGACTCCCAGCAGCAGGGGACATGGAGACTGAAGTGGCCGCCTTCTATATAACCAGGCAGGACTTCCAATGGAGGGAGGGGGACATCAACCCACCCACAAAACCTTTAACCCAAAATTTACCTTGCCTATAAGATGTGCAGGGATAAAGATGGATGAGAGATTGAGGAAATGCTCAACCAATGACTGGCCCCACTTGGGCCCCACGGCAGTGAGACAACTCCTGACACTATTAATGATACTTGGCTACACTTGCAAACAGGAGCCCAGCAGAGTTGTCCTCTAAGAGGCTCTACCCAACAGCTGATCGAAGCAGATGCTGAGACCCATGGCCAAACAGTAGACAGAGCTTGGGGAATCTTGTGGAAGAGTTGGAGGAAGGACAGAGGCATGTGGAGGGGACAAGAGCTACACAAGAAGTCCAACCTAGCCAACTAACCTAGACACATGGAGACTCACAGAGACTATAGCATTAAGTAAAAATCATGCATGGACTAGACCTAAGCCCCTACACATATGTAGCTGATGGGCAGCTTGGTCTCCTAGCAATTGGAGTGGGGACTGTCTCTGATATGGACACAGTTGTCTGTCTTTTGATCATTTCCCCCTAGCTGGGCTGCCTTGTCTGGCCTCAGTGGAAAAGGAGGCATTTAGTTCTGATGAGACTTGATATAGTGATGCATGTTGGTGTGGTGGGGCTCCCCTTTTTTGAGGAGAGGAGGAACGGGGAATAGGGATAGAAGGTGGGAACGGGAGGGGGGGGGCTGTGATCAGGATATAAAGTGAATAAATATATTAACTAATCAGGTGAAAAAAAAGATGATTCCAAACTCCTTTTCCTTCTGTAATCATTTAATTCAGTTTCATGCTGTGCAGGCTAGCCTCAAACTCACTACTTAGTGGAGCATGACCTCAAAATCCTGATGTTCCTGCCTCCACCTTCTGAATGCTGGGATTTACAGGCCTGTGCCACCACCTCCAATTCCAGACTCATTTTAGTTGAGTATTACTCTGACTCCAACATCAGATAAGAACAGAAACACAAAATAAAACTGTAGGCCAGCACCTCTGATGACTAAAATCACAGTCACCCCCCTAAAATACTTGTAAACAGAATCCAACAATGTATAAAAAGATTGCTCACTCCAGTCAAATGGGATTCACCCCAGGAATGCAAAGGTCTATCAATGTGAATAATAACTCTGCAAACTTGACAAGTCACACCAACATGAGTGAAGAAGAAGGCTGCTCCATAGAGACAGAACACTATTTGGCAAAATGCAACATCCTGTTCATTAAGATTTTTCAAAAGTTATGGTAGAGAAGATATATGCCTCAACATGATAAAGGGTAGACATGATAAACCCAAACTAGCATTATACTGAATGCTAAAAGCCTTTCTTCAATAATCTGAAATAAGACATCTACGTGCACTTTCACAACTTCCGCTCAGTGTGGGTATAGAAGTCTTAGATAAGTCGTCAACAACAACAACAACAACAACAACAACAGCAACAACAGCAACAACAAATCTCAAAGATTTTGTACCATGCAATTTTGTACCATGTGGCATTCTTGCACTATTAAATATTATGCTACTAATTTTTTTTTTCGAGACAGAGATTCTCTGTGAAGCCTTGGACTCACTTTGTAGACCAGGCTGGCCTTGAACTCACATCAATATGCCTGCCTCTGCCTCCCCAGTGCTGGGATTAAAGGTGTGTGCCACCACGCCCGGCTCATTATGTTACTAATAATTTTATACATGTGTGGAGTAATGGTCACATGTGTGTGTGAGTGTGTGCAACTTCACATATGCACACAAAGGGCAGAGGGGGGCGCTGTGGGCATCCTGATTTCTCATTCTCTACCTTATTTAGTAGAGTCAGGTTCCCTCACTGAACCTGGAGCTAGGCCAGCAGCCAGCAAGTGCCGGTGCTCCCATTCTCTCTGCCTCTCATTGTGGTTAGAGACACAGGGCAGCCATGTTGAGTTTTCACAGGAGTCCTTGGGGCCTAACCTCAGTTCCTCTCATTGGCAGAGTAAACGTAGTTATTGTTGGAGCAACCTGGTGCCCTATTGTCCGTTCCATTCTAAGTCTTCAAAAATACTTCCAAATGAAGAACTGTTTTACATGGCGTATAGATACAACACGTACTCATGCCTGTGCACACGCACACACATGCACACATACACACACACACACACATGCACACATACACACACATACACACACACACACACACACACACACACACACACACACACACACGTGTCGGGGTGAGCAGCAGTGGCAGTAGCTGCTAGAAAAAAAGATCAGAAAGCAAGCTATTTCAATCAACATTGCTATGCAGAAACAAACCACAGAGGAAACTTCATGCGGCATCATAACTGGTGAACTTCGGCAGGAGCCAGGAGTTGTTAATGTGGGTATTGGGAACTATTTTTGAAGGAAAATATTTTTAAATGTTATGACCTTGGGGAAGGAAGGTAGGTAAAGTCCTTTTGGGGATAAAAAGCATGGGGCTGTACAAGAAGATGAATAAAACTGACATTAAAATGCAATTAAAATCTGTATAGCAAAAGGCACCAGAAGTGAAGTGAAAACAAGGTAAACCCAGTCAAAACATTTGTGCATCTTCTACCCTGTGCATTCAGAAGTTCACTTGGTGTGGTTTTGTTTTGTTTTTTGTTTGTTTGTTTGTTTGTTTGTTTGGTCTTCTATGTGTGCAACAGCCCACCTTATTGAACACATGTGATACAGTGAGAACATTTTTTTTAAATGACTGTCCACTCACTGGCAAGCTCATGCAGGGCCATGTCAGCATCAGTATGTCAGGGTGTCTAGTGTCCTTCTCAGTAGGGTCATCTGCGTCTGCTTCTTTTAATGCCTGGTAATTTCTGACTAGACAGACATCGCATGTGTCATTGTGTTATGTGCTTGTGTTCCTGCTGGAAACAGTCTGACCATTTGAAGCTCCACTTTTAACAAGTTTAGCCTAACAGCATGTCCTCTAGGGATAACACATCTTCCATACTGGTGTCACTATCTCCTTGATACTTTGTTCCCTGCCCCTCCCCTGCTAGAATAGTCTTTATTTGGGATGGTGGGAGTGGGAGCAAGAGACCCTGTGGTAAGGTTGGGGCTTTCTGAATAGCTAGTGGCAGTTCCTGAACTAAAACATGGCTAAACGTGAAAGAGATATGGGAGGGAATGACTTTGAAAGGCTTAGACACAGCTCATGCAGCTGCTTGCTTAGATTCCAAAGCCTGAGAATAGTTGACCCTCCATCCATAAGGGGTGGTACCCTGATGTCAGGGGTAGTCTCAGCCTCTCTGTCTCTGTGCCTCTCTCTGCCTGTGTCTCTCTCAGTCTCTGTCTAGCTGCATCAGAAGAGATGAGGAGGGGAAAGTGCAGCTAAAGGACATGAACGTCATCCTATAGGGCCTTGGAGCATCACGACACTCACTACAGAACAACAGGTCTCCTGTAAACAATCAACCTGTCACTGAACTCATCCCCTGTGGCCTTGACAAAATCAGGATGGATTTTAATATCCATCCTGACTTTTTCAGGGCTGTATGGAAGCAGGCTGGGTGCTGATTTCTACTTTGGTGAAGCAAGGAGCCCTGCGGAGCTAAGATTTTTACCACCTGGATCTCAAAGGAAGACAGGTGATAGGGACCTGGGAGAGAATGGGATGTCCTGTGGATCCAGATGGCATAAGGGAAAACGAGCTGAAAGAATGAATAGTCTAAGGAGGCTTTTGGGCAAGAATTAATGTCTCAACTACCATCCTGTTTGCTCAGCATTCCTGTCAAGGCCCCATGCTGGCTATACATACTCTCAAGTCAAGGGAGACAGAGACCTGCTGTGGTGTGGCTAAGAGTAGGGTAAGCGGGATGGAGGGTGGGCTTGGGGAAGTGAGCAGGAGGCAGAGGGGAGGTTTCTTCTAGAGACTCTGGGGTTGAACAGCTAGAGAGGAACCTGGGAATTAGGGCTTTTAGCAATATAATGACAATGTGTACTAAAGCTTAAATAAGACCCATGGAGACTGAGCTCACCAAGATAAATGTTTTTTTTTTTTTTTTTCATGCCCAAAGGCCACATGAGCAAAATCATCAGGTCACAAACCACTGCAACTATGCCTACATCAATGCAACACAAGAGTTACTTAAAGACTTTTTTTTCCTTGCAGCAGTTGATAGAATGAACAGTCAACTATGCCCCCCATACCCCCCCACCCCCACCCCTGGACTCCAGCTTTATATAGAAATGGCTGTTGCTCTCCAATCAGAGCTTACCCACTACCCCACAGGAAGTAAAACCTTTCCTTGTTTGTATGTATCTGCCTGGAGCTACCTCATCTCTACATGTGTCCCAGGCTACAATCCTAATTTTCACTCTATGGCAGCTGCTCTTCCTGTCTCACTTTTATTCTTCAGGGAATGGTCACTCCTCCAAATTACTGGTTCTTGTAGGGGTCCGTCAGCCACAGGATTTCCCTGGCAAGAAATGCAGTGCAGGCCAAATGGATGTTTTCATGGTATTTCGGTGTGAACTAGTATAGGGACAGCAGTGTTTGGAGACTTGTCCTTTGAAGATAGTTTCATCCACCCCGCCTCCCCCCCCAAGCAGGTCACTAATCACTGTCTGCTCCTGGTGCCTTCCTCAGTGGCCATTTGCTCCCTTCACTCTGTGTGTCCCTTGTAATTCCTCTCTTATGCTTCTTGTGCCTCCTCTGCTTAATCCAGAGCTATTTCTGTTCTTTGCGGCCAAATTATCTAGCCTTCCAGAAAACGAACCTTCCAGAATAACCAACCTAGCTCTTGCATCCTAAGTGTGGGGAAAATAACCAAGAATGAGAAGACAGTAAGGCCAGCCTCAGAGTTAACAGAGCTACAAAAGACAGTCATTAGGAAACAGACATTTCAAAGCTGGACCTAGGGAAAACAGATCCAGCAGATGTGAGCTGGAGGGGAGGAAGTTCTTCTCTGAGACTTTTCTTGAGTTCAGTGTCTTCCATGCTGGGAAATAATCCCACCCTGAGACATAGGGATACAACAGCCAGCACGAAATAAGCACACCCAAAGCACCCCTAACACCCAAGCTACTTAAAACAACAATTTCACAAATTTATGGATTCGGAGGTAGGGGGAAAAAAAGTAAATTTCAGATTTAAGGTTTTTCTGCATAATTTAAAAAACAACACCTATGGATCACTTTAAAATTAAATACAATTTAGATTAAAAAAAATAGACTGTGTAATACAGATGACACATACGATTAGTTGATGTCACGAGCTCATACCTATATTTGCTCTTAGAGTAAGTTGTAGTCTCCTAGGTGGAGGTTTCCAGGAAACTCCAAGCCTGTGCTTGACCAGCTAATTTCACTCAGCCCGTAATGCTGAGCCATCTCTCCAGCCTCCATGTTGGATTCTTAGTTCCGACAAATATTTTGTAATAAGATGATAACTAGGGAAAGCTTCTGTGTGAAGGACATAAGTGGAAGGACCAGACAAACTCCATTTTGAAAAAGAAATGCCATTTTGTGTTAAACCTGGCCAAGAGCTGAATGCAAATTCCAGGAAAACCACAGGGTTTTCTAAACAGTCTAAACAGAAAAAACATTCCCTAGCAACACAATCAGCTCATCTTGGGAAAGTCCAAATATACTCTCTGCTGGTCAAGCTGGCCAGCAGGTGGTCAAGCACATAGCAACAACCAACTAGGAGAAGCCAGGCCAAAGTTCCTAACACCCCCATGACTGCTTCAACCTATCTTTTCTATAGGCCAACTTGCCCCCACACCTATTACCCAACCATGAAACGCCAAGGCTTGTAACTCCTTGCTTGCAGCTTTTCTGCCCAAATGCCATCCAATCATATACTGTAAAACCCATTTCGTTGTCTAAAACCTATAAAAACCCCTCTTCATTGAGACTCGAGGCCACTTCTCTGCATCTGCCGAGTCAGTGCATTGGAGGCGTGTCCCGGGTTTGAACCTACAATGAAGACTTCCTTGTGATTGCATTTGGACTCGGCTCTTGGGTGGTCTGTTCCGGTACCCTCTCAAAATTTGGGCATAACATAAGGACACACCATTGTTTCTGACACTTTTCTATAAACCTGTATTGCCTTTAAAAATCAGAAAGTTAACCACCACCACAAACAGCATTAGCACAGATGTGCAAAGCTGACAGTGTGTGAAAAGTTTTCTTAAGTGATTCGGTTGCAACTAAGTTTAAGGGTGTCTGTAATGAAATGAAATGAAATGTTTGTTCCTCAAACACATGACTAAGATGGAGTCTTCGACTTAAACAGTGTAAACAATGCCTTTTCCTATTCCCTGCAGAGACCAGCAAATGCATGCCAGTATTGGAGAGGAAGCAAGGAACTATGGGAGCTCAGTAGCTATTAGCTTTCACTTTATGGGTTTCTCTGTCAGGATGACATAAAACCCAGGATTAAATCAGCGGCTGGCAGTTTAAAACTTGCTAGGAGATTGTCCGGAACCCCTGCAGCTAAGGTCTGACATTGCCGGAAAGCCCTGGGCTCAGTGTGAAATGGCAGACTCCCTCTGTCATTGAGGGTTCCTCTTCTCTCCCTGGGGTGGGGACCCCATACCCTCTACCTGAGGAATTTCATGTAGACCTTAGAGAAATTACAGGCCCAACTCCCTTTCACAGGATAGCACCTGTTCACAAAGCACCTGAGATTCCTGGAATGCCTCCCTATGCTAATGAAGCATCTCAGTACCTTAGCCATTTAGCCAATGACCTTCACCCATCCTGGAAATCCCCACCCCCTCCCCTAAATTCTATCTATTCCCCTCACCCCTGGAATAAAGTTGATCTGCCTCCCCGAAGCTGATCCCAGAAGGCTGGTTCCACTACACTCATGGCCCTCACAGTCCTTAACACCCCCTTCCCTTTGTCCTCGGGAAGCTATGACCATGATTCCTTGCCCCACCTCTCCCACCCTGGGGAGGGGGGGAGGAGGGGGAAGAAGAGCCACAGATGTCCGGTTCACCAGTTGGAGTAGATGCCAGGTAAACCTAATTCAAGGAGCCATTGCACTGGCTTACTTGGCCAGTGTCTCATTTCCATGGCACTTAGGAGGCTTTTGCTATATTATTATGAACATGAGTAAGTGGCTATTAGATTCCAGTAGGCCAAGCTAAAGATTAGAAAATAATTTTTTTCTTTTTTTTTCTTTTTTTTTTCTTTTCTTTTTTTTTTTTCACTTTGTGCATATGGGCATGTTGCCTGAGTGTGTGTTTGTGCACTATATATGTGCAGTAACTGTGGAGATAAGCTTCCCCTGGGATGGAGACAGATGTTGTGAGCCACCATGTGATTGCTGGGAATTGATCCTGGAGCCTCTGGAAGAAGAGCAGCCAGTGCTCTTAACTGCCCAGTCATCTCTCCAGCTCTCCAATTTATGTCATGCCCCCAAATAAAACACATACACTCACATGCCACACACATATATGTACACATGTGTGCCTGTGTGTAAGTGCACATACTTATGAGATAAAATGGTGGCATATCCCTTTAAATCTTGGAAAGACCCACAGTTCTGGCATAAGCTAAAGGCACAGCAACACCCCTACTTCCACGCCAATCATTAGGTACTGCACTATCGCAGAAGAAAGATGTGCTCCTGAGAGAATTTGCTCTCTGACTTTCAAGGGTTCATTGAACTTAGCTTCCTGGGGCACAGAGCTGTGTGACTTTCTGTGTCTGTAACACAAAGTGCCCTGGAGCTCTGCAGTGATCCTCATTTCCCTGGAAGTGTGGTAGACACTTAAAACACTGTCTTGGTGGCCAAACTTACCTTGGCAGATGATCTCACAGCTTTTGTTTTCTGGGCAAGAAACAAGATACAAACTATATCAGAGCACAGAGGGAGTGGCTAGGAACAAACAATGGCCCCTTGGTGCAGGGTGAGCTCTGTGCCTTCAGCTGAGTTAGCCCTGGCTCCAGCAAATGACTGGAATGAATCAGGGGAAGAAAATGCCCCAGAAAACTTGGGTCAGCTCCTCTCCAAGGAAAATATTTTAGAAAAGTTAAATAAGAAAAAGAATAGCTAAGATTTATCATTCCTCTGGGGCCTTTCTTTTATTCTCAGAAAAAAAAAGAAAAGAAAAGAAAAAAAAAAAGGACAGAGGCGAAGGAGGACCCTCACAGATGGAAGTGCCTGCAGGTCACCATGCCTCAAATTCCAGAGGGCAAAGGAAAATGTGGGGAGTAGGCACCATGGGAAATATAACTCAAGGATAAAACAAGGAATTGAGGGTTCCTGGATCTCAAACTGTGTGCTTACCTTCCAAATCTTGACCACATTGGAAAAACCTTTCATTGTCTGAAGGAAAAATAAAGCCCAGTAAGTATTTTTGTAGTCCAGAAGAAAATGAAGTGAAATGAAAGGCTGAGTGCCAGATCTGATGGCAAAGATGGTAGAACCTGGATGATATTCTTTATGAAGTCCCATTAGATACCAGACCGCTCCCATTCAACACAGGGCAAGCTGACACGGAGGACACTCAGATTTCAACTCCTTGACTCAGAACACCTCATCTAGCCTTCATTTTGTTGGAAATTTGACACGGTTAGGGATCTAGAAAAAAACAGTTCTCAACCTTCCTAATGCTGCGACCTCATGTTGTGGTGACACCCGCCCCCAACCTCAAATTATTTTCATTGCTACTGGGAAAGGGTATTTTGATCCTCAAAGGGGTTGTAGCCCAAAGGTTGAGAACCAATGCAATAAAAGATCATATGAACCACAAGGAAGCCCCAAAGCCACTCTGAACCTAGGGCTCTTTATTAACCATCAATTAACTACCAGGATGCTCCAAGAACTGTATGAAGCACCAGGGAGGCCACAGGAGGCAGGAAAGAGCATCATTATTTTCGCAGCCTGACTTGTCCTTACCTACTGCGTGGCAGCAGAGTCTTGGCAAACTGGGCCGAGCTTTCACTTCAACCCGTAGAAAACACAGCTGCAAGGCTTACCGTGGTGTGTATGGGCTGTCACACTAATCATGAGGGGATGGGAAGGAAACAGACTCACGTCTTTCTGTCTTCTCCACAAAGAACACAGACAAATCGGAGTTGGGCGAATGGTCAGAGTAGACCTGTTCAACAGAGCCAGTATGACCAGGGTAGCAGGAAGTTGGAGATTTACTTCCTTATGTATCAATCACTTTGGGGGATGGCTACCACAACCCAAGTATGGAGGGCTGTGAAGCTTTGCTGCGCCTTTGCATCTGAGACTATAAAATTGAAATAATATAAAACCTATTTTACAGTCATTCTTCAAATACAGGAGCTTCTGTATGGTGTCGTGTGTGTGTGTGTGTGTGTGTGTGTGTGTGTGTGTGTGTGTGTATGTATGTGTGTGTGTGTGTGTGTGTGTGTGTATGTGTGTATGCGTGCGCCTCACCTACTAAGCTAGATTGGCCAGAAAGCCCTTGGATTTACCTGTCTCCATCCTTAGAGGCATGTGCTACCACATGTGGCTTTTGACATGGGTGCTGGGGATCTGAACTCAGATCCTTATACTTACATCACAAGTGATTTCCCTAGGTACAGTTGTGACCCTTAATATGCCTGAATTCTCCCTTTGTCTCTCTTCACCATCAAGTCTTGACTGCTGAGCCACCCTTCTGGCATGAGGTGGTCGTACCTGAGGGGTGGCAGGGCAAGCACTGAGGAGAGTCAGCACAGAGGCAAAACATCTGTCAGGACAAAGGTGGGACAGGGATGCACTGAACGGTTTTCCTTTGGGATTCCAGAAAAGACTTGGTTAGCTGTTGCCCTATCGCATCTCATTCCTCCTCCTTAGTAAGCGAGTCTGTGTATATGGCTGACGGGGAGTTTGAGAGGTTGCTTAAGCGCCTGGCATGGGAGGTACAGTGCAGTGCCTCCAGTGTGCTACCACGGGCAATCCCACAACCGCTTGGTGAGAGAGGGATTTCAACTCTCTTAGAACAAAGCCTCATTGGTGTGGAAACTCAAGGAACTTAACAGAGTACTATATAATGGAAAAATGTCAGCATACACCCCAGGCATGAGGGAGGAGGGGCTCAACACTTTCCTCTACTGCAAAGCCACATCACCTGCACAATGTTTTGTCCTTTGGCTCATGGGGACGCAGGTGCAGAGAAGAATAAATCCCTGAAGTGTAATGATGCTGAACTCCCAGAACATGAGGCTCTGGGCCCTGAAGTCTTCAAAGAGGCAGATGCAACATTCTCCCTTTCTTTTTCTTTCCTGTTTTTAGGTTTTAGGGCACAGGAACTTCTTTCTTCCTACCTTCCTGCCTGCCTTTCTTTCTTTCTTTCTTTCTTTCTTTCTTTCTTTCTTTCTTTCTTTCTTTTTTATGTTCTGACTTTATTCGTTTTTAATTTTTTATTAATTTATTTTTGTTACATCTCAATGGCTATCCCATCCCTTGTATCCTCCCATTCTTCCCTCCCTCCCATTTTCCCCTTATTCCCCTCCCCTATGGCTGTGACTGAGGGGGATTATCTCCCCCTGTATATGCTCATAGGGTATCAAGTCTCTTCTTGGTAACCTGCTATCCTTCCTCTGAGTGCCACCAGGTCTCCCCTTGTAAGGCACATTTCTGTCTAAGTCCTTGAAATATTAGGAAATACCATTAAAATACATAGGCACGCACCATTGAACATGGACTGTAAACTGCCTCAAGTTTGAAGAGAGTTCTAGAAAGAGGCATCCACATGTGTGTTTAACAAACCACATGCCAGCTGGGTTTTATAACAGGCTGGAGAGGCAACCCAGTAAACAAGGGGCTCTAGCATCAGGGCCCCTTTTTATTAGGTCAACTGTGGATGATAAAAATTCTTCTTTAGCTACAAATTCATGTAGGCCAAGCAGGCTTAAGTTCTCTTTTCTATAGCCAGGTCTTCTGGGATATGCGCTGTGATATATATGTGTGTGTGTGTGTGTGTGTGTGTGTATGTGTGTGTGTGTGTATATATATATATATATATATATATATATATATATATATATATAGAGAGAGAGAGAGAGAGAGAGAGAGAGAGAGAGAGAGAGAGAGAGAGAGAGTGTTTGAGGCTAGCCTGGACTACAGCCTTGTCTCAAAGAAACAAAGAATTTTTCTTCATTGAGTGGCCAACAGAAAAGCTCGGTTAAAGACAGAATAAGGCAGCCCTGTTTTCAAAGGTCTGCTAGGCTCCCTTTGGAACCT
The DNA here is from genome assembly GCA_907169655.1 of Acomys percivali. Classification (NCBI taxonomy): domain Eukaryota; kingdom Metazoa; phylum Chordata; class Mammalia; order Rodentia; family Muridae; genus Acomys; species Acomys percivali. The sequence continues at coordinate 12,676,629 of OU015751.1, forward strand.
GAGATATCTCAAAGATTGTTTAGAATACTATTTTTGCATCCTGAACTCAAACCTTGCATTAAATACCTGCATCATGGACGGCACAATCAAAGAAGAGAAACCCGCACATCAGAAACCTCTCAGCTGTCATCTGAGAAGGGAAGGTGGTCTGTTCCAGAATGTGCTGCGTTGTTGAGATCTTGGCTGTTACTATGGAAATGGCAGGTCTTAAAAAAAAAATAGAACAACTGTAATTTCCGTTAGCACTGCCAATGTGACCCCCTGAGCATTATGAAAGGAATGGACAAGGCCCTGTAATATGGTGGGAGGCACAGATGTGGCCCATCTCTTCTGTTCTTACGTAGGGTGTTAGTTCAAATAGTCTGTGTGTGTGTGTGTGTGTGTGTGTGTGTGTGTGTGTGTGTGTGTGTGTGTGTGTGAGTGTGTGTGTGTAGGGGTGGGGGAGCTGCAGAAAGCAGCAGTTTAGCTAAAAGCTCGAGCACATATTTAAGGCTGCTCACTTTCTTCACAATTATAAATAATATGAAGTGATGACTCATTTCTACGGGAAGTTTAAGAATGTGAAACGGAACAGGTAGTATACCACTAAATTTTTATTCCTTAATGAGGAATTATCATTTGCCATCCATTACAGGGTTCGGAAACTCCAAGGAAAAGAAATGCTTAGGATCGGCTAGGAAATGACATGGATGAAAAAGATGAGCTGTTGGCGATGTTGCCATTTGCGTCACCGGAGATATGTCCGAACTCGTTACTGTTCTTGCTGCACTTCAGAGTAACTGACAGTGAATTACACACCACAGTGATCTGCATATTAGAGACCTGAGATCCTCCTCCTCCCTGTTTGCTGATGAGCAGCACTGTGGTCACAGAGGCACACATTCAGCCAGGGAGAAGCAAAGGGGAAGGAATCATTTGGAAGCTTGTTATTTTGTCTCGGGGCCATCTGCACCTGGGCCACAAGTTCTCACTGGCCACTTCCCCAAATGTTCTAGCAATGTGACCCTTTGCTGTTTCACCCCTGCCCTCCCCAGATTGCGAATGCTTCCTGATGGTGTCAGTGTTGTCTCAGCTGTTTGGGCCAGCATCATCAGTTTTTCCAACTCAGTCCTTCTGAGAACCATGAAGTCACCCATGCGCTCATTTGCCATGCCCTAATGAATTCAATACCCCTTAGTTCTCACTCTCATCAACATCTCTGTCATGGAATGCCACCTATGAGAGCTGCCTGCCCATGCTATGATACTGTCCTGACTGGTCATCCTTTTCTTTTGCAATTGCTTCTTCTCAGGCCTAATGCTGTCTTCTCCCCCTTTATCTATCATCTGTTCATTCATTCATTCATTCATTCATTTAATATTCATTGGGTGCTTATCAAATATTAGGCTAGGTATTAAGGACCTGCAGCTACAGTGATAAGGTGTGTTGCCTATCTACAAGTTTACAGCAAACCCAACATTATAGTTCATAGGTTCTTTTAGTAGAGATTCATAAGTCCACTACTATGAGAGCATAGAGGACAAGCCCGTAAAATCTAAGCAGGAGAAGGAAATGTAGAAGGCTTCCTGGACATGGTCAGCTTTAAGCTGAGGGTGGTTGAGCTGATGGAAGTGATCCAGATGAAGTGGGTGTGGCATTTCCAAGTAGAGGGAATAGCTGGTGATGAGGCATAGACACATTAGGAAGCAAAGATTGGGAAATGAGCAAGGTGGTGATGATGATGATGATGATGATGACAATGATGACAATGGAAAAGAAAGGGCAGGGGTTCCTGAACTAGAAGAGAGTTGATGAGGACCCCAACATGGTTCTGTAACAGGAGACTCTCTTTCCCTCAGATTTCTCAGCCTCAGAAAACAGAACAGATGGGGTACTCATCCCTTACTCTCCTATCCTCACATACGATGCTTATTGAGAAGCTGGAGGTTCTGGCTTAGTAGGTTTGGGTGAGACCTTGTCATCTCTTTGAAGGAGGAGTGAGTCTCACTAGACAAGTGGGTCATTGGAGGCAGGGCTTGAGGTCTACAACCTACCAGGCAACCCCTCTGTTCTCTGCTTCCTGTTCCAATGAGGTGTAAGGACCTGAGAAGTTCATCCTACGGCCACTGTACATCTTTTCACATCCTTCCACACTGTCCTTCCCTTAAAGATGGACTGTAGCTCCTCAAACTGTGAGCCAAAAGAAATCATCCTTTAAGCCTCTCTTGTCAAGGATTCTGTCACAGTGATTAGAAATATAACCGACACACTGGGGGCTAAGGGCCCACAAACATATAGACCACAGTGTGCTTGTTTCTAGATTTCCATTTTAGTTTGAGAATGTGGCAGATGCTTCTGTAGATGGCAGTAACTGCCGAGAGCTGGGAAGCAGATGAAACTACACTTAAAAGGCACCTGTGCTCCAGATTACTACAGCCTTAGGTCCTCTTTATTGTTGCGTCTTGAAAATCATATTCCCATTGTAAGCTCCCCCTGAAGCCCAGGAAGTATTTGAGAGTCTGGGACCCTGACCTACCTAGATCAATACTGGGATGGTCTGGGTCTTATGTGAACCCACCTCTGCATGCCTCTTGAGAGTCAAAAGGGTTGCCACATCAGTAATCTACAATATGGCTTTCCAGGATCAATTCTGTGAGGGGCCTGATGAAACTAACATTTACTACTTTGTCCATAATTCTGCTCAAGAGGATGAATAAGCTCCAGGGTCATTTTAGGTGACAGGATTAATATATCATCCAGCAGTTTTGTTACCGATAAGTAATAAGTCCTGCATAAAGAGGAATCCAGTGATTTATTTTATCTCTCACTGATTAGTACAGGCTGAGAGGCACAGGACTGTGCTCAACTCACTAGCAGAAAGCCACACGCAGGGTGCAAGTCATGCTATGGGGTGCTATTTCAACTGGCTCTGGCCCTTGGTTTATCCTGAGACACTGAGTAATCAGCTTTGTGACACTCACATAATACCAGGAAATAAATTCCCTTTCCCCAAGGGTTAAGGAGTCCTATTACCCACCAAAGAGTACGGCAGAAACCACACAAACTCTAGTCTGAGAGCTCTGGTAGATGCAGCCAGGTGGCAAAATGAAATTGAGTTGAAACATTAATAGAAGAATAGAGGGGACCACCAGTCAGCTGGTAGGTGACTGTGTTACAGGCTCACCACCGGGACACACAAGACATGCAAAAGGAGACTGGATTTCGATGACATCAGTGGTAGAAATACCTGTAAGATGTACGCTATCATCTGTGCTACTCTTGACAATTCTCTCCAGCTTCTAAGGTGCCAGAACCCAGGCTGACATAGATGGTACAGCCAGCCTAGCTGACCCCAGACACTGCCTTTTTCTGCTTCAAAGGCAAAGCTCTGAGGATGCTTGTTAGCCCATTATTACCAAAGGTTTTCAAAGTATTGACTGGCCCCAAACCTGATCACTACGTTTGCTAAAACAGCTCTTTACTCTGTGCACCAGTTATGTTTCTACTGTGCCATGGCAGGAAACTGCTAAGCTCAAGAGATGTGTCCTTCTGATGCAACCCTTGGCCATGGCCAGAAGTGCCCTCTATGGTTAGCCATCAGCATGCAGTTGGGTACAGATGGGTGCCATTCTTATAACATTGCTGTCTATGTACAATAGTTCAACCAGTAAGCGCAGACAAATGCCAGGAAAGAAGGTGCTGCTCCTGGGAGGTGGTCCATATCTCCAGGTCCTTTATCAAAGGAGAGTGTGGGCCTTGAACTTCAAACACCTCAGAGCAAGACTGAGCCTCCTCTGCCTCTGGAAAATCGAGTCTAGTGCGTTACTGGCTTACTTTCCTCCTCTGGAAAATGAGGATGACAATGTAGCTTTGTGGGGCTGGGACTCTTAATAAAAATAAGATAGAGGATCTAGCCCAGGGCTGATTCCCTGGGTCTCCAGGGAGAGTCACTCAATTGTTGGTTTGTTTATTGTAGCGTTCCCAAAGACTATGCCAGAGGATAAGAGAAACGTAGAACGAGGAAGAACCTTGATTTTTTGTTTTTGTTTCCCCCACCCCGGGGCCCACACACGCTCAAAGATCACAACCGAGAGGAATCTCCAAGTTCCGTAAACCTTACCTGTAAATCTTATTTTGGGGAGCTATCTCACTAAGCTACACAGGCTGGCTTGGAATTGATTATGTAGCACAGGCTAACTGTGAAATGTCCATCCTCCTGCCTCAGTGTCTTGAGTGGCTGGGGTTACAGATGTGTAGCACCCTGCCCACCGAACCCTGAGGTGTTTTCTATCCCTACTCTGAGAAGCACAGAGAAGTTTAGATAGAAAATGATGCAGCTTTGTCTCAAATCCTCATTGTCCATGAGCAATATCACATACTATAGTTTGAGCAGCATGGTAATCCTTTTTATAACTAATGCTATTTCTGAGGATAACACAGAGTACTGACATCTCCTTGCTTCATATTAGAGGTCCTAGAGGCTTGGCTTGGGTGTTTCAAGGTCATACTGCCATCCCCATCCTCAATATCATTGCTACTGTTTGTTCTGTGTTACTTCCCAGGGTCTGTCTGGTCCTACATTTTAGGTCAGTCCTTTTGCCTATACAGACTCTCTCTCTCTCTCTCTCTCTCTCTCTCTCTCTCTCTCTCTTTATCTTACTTCTTCTCTCCCCAACTCTGACTCTCTTTCTAAATCAAAACCAGGCCAGTAATACGCACATACCTTTCAGGTATCTAAAGCCTCCATTATCAGAAGAGGCACAAACAAGAAAATACACCTGACCCCAGCTTATTTTTCTGTGACCTCTTTTCATTCTGGCTCTGTTCTGCCCAAGCCAGAAGCTGTCACAGTTTAAGTGCACCTGCCTTGTCCCACACTCAAGTGTAACAGACATCCTTTTTGACATCTCTGGGGCAGATGCTCTGGCCTTGGGTTCCAAGCACCATGTTCTTTGTGCGAAGCTGCAGGACACTTTTCAGTTTGTCACTGCATCGTGGTCCAGTAGTGAAACTGTTAACAAATGTGACCGTGAGAAGTTGAAATCATAATGATGTGCGTTCAGGGGCGAAGTGAATCTGGAAGAACCATTGAGGCTCCGACTATGGGGACCATGGGAGTCTGATATGCCTGCAGGGCAGGTGTTGATGTCTGTGGGTGCATCTGAGGCTGGCACATGGTGGGAAGGTGGGGGCCTCTTTGGAAGAGATCTATGTTTTCAGCTTCTGGGGTTCAGATTGGGCCCCCGGGGGAGCTGCCTGAGGCTTTGGAGGCAAGAGGAGCTAGCATATGGCATCAATGTATACTCTATGTTCATTTGCAAGATCAGAGGAAGGGAGGGGACCATGTAACAAGGAGAATGGTCTCATCCACAGAGGAAGCCTAGGAGTGATGAACAGGAAGGGATGAGCAGGCATAGCACTAAGTCACAAGAAGGAAACAAGAAAACACAACCTAAGGCTCCATAGTGAGACCGTTCAATGTGTCCACCTGCAAAAATCCTTTACAGTGACTGTGAGCAGAGGTGGAGATAAGGGTGGCTGCGTGTCCTTTTTGTTTGTTTGTTTGTTTATTATGTACTTCATAGATTAAACTTCAGGTTTTATAGAGTCTGTGCTAGCATCGAGTTCTTAACTCATTCAAATTTTGACGGACACACTAGTGGATCCAGATATGGACACACCCGTGGATCCAGATATGGCCATACCTATGGATCCGATCAGTCAGCAATTAGGCCTATAGGAAGCATCCTCTCAGTTCATCACAGCTTTTTCTTCAAGTCTTCTTCTTAGCCTTCTTGGGTACCAGTGAAGGACCAAGAGTTCTATATCATCTTTTTTGAGGGGATAATAATTATTTATTAAAAAGCATTCAGTTCTCATGCATAATTAAATTCTGTTACATTTGGATAACTATTACAGCATCCACAACAGCAACACAGAGGAGGTGTTTTCCCACTCGCATGCCCGAAAAGCGTATCTGTCTTTGCTGGTGAAGCATGCTTAAGCCCACAGCTAGACTTGGGATTTCTTTCTAGGAGGTTCGTCCTTGCTGCCTGTGTCTTTAGAAAGGCTGCAGTGCAGGGCTGGGTGCCAGCCTCCTGGGGCTTAGAGGGATAGACAGTGCTGGGGAGAACAGCAGCAGAAATTAAGGGGCATTTATTATTACTTAATGTGCCGGGGGGCTGGGTGGGGCACCGCTACACCCTGCAGACTCTCTTTGAAGTTGCTGTTTGGGGTGAAGTTAGGCTTCTGACTTGGCTGGTGTTTGTCTGCAGTAGGCGACCCCCCCACACATGTGGTTATTGTTCTTCCCCCAAGTAACATTTGCATAGAAGACAGAAGGGAGGAAGAGATTGCAAGAATGTGCCTAGGGGAGTCGGTAAAAATCACTGTAATTTTACTACTGCAAATATAAGGGATGAGACCCCTGTTTTCTACTAAATTAACATTTAAGTTTGTAGGCACTTGGTTGGGATCCATTGTAACTTCCATTTTAAGGAATGAAGTCCCTGTGTGGTGACAGACATGCTTCACAGGAGACTCTGTCATCTCTGGCTAATGCCAGCTGGTGTTCAAAATAGAAGTAGTATATTTGGATTTTTTTTCTAGTTTCTTCTTTGTGCTTTGCCTTTTGTTTTAAAAATATTTATATGTATGAGCATTTGTCTGCCTTTATGGCTGTATACCATGTGCAGGCCTGATGCCCCAGAGGCCAGCAGAGCACCTTGAATCTTTTCGAACTGGAGTTATAAATAGCTGTGAGTTGTACAGTGTGGGTACCGGGATCTACCCTGGGTCCTCTACAAGAGCAGCAAGTGCTCTTAGTCACTAAGCCATCACTCCAGCTCCCACTTTGTCCCTTTTTCCTCCAAGGTTCCTCTCCAACGTCTGCTCCTTGAAGATAGTTAACGTCAAGGTATTTAACTCTCATGTGATTGAGAGGGTTTGAGCCCATTTCCTATGTTGTATCAAAGACGGTTCTCTCAGAAAGCACTTAGGAAGCAACACGAGGCATGCAGCAAAGCTTAAATGGTGAAAGTTGAATGGTTCCCCTGAGATGCTATGCTTGTTACAGTGTCACTTTCCAGCTTTGCTCTCAAAACTAATAATTTTAAGACAAATGATAGTGGCTAAGAAAGAACAACTGAAGAAACCTGGGGGGGAAATCAGATTTGGGGACCAGGTTTGGAGACACGGGATGGAGAAAGGTTTAGAGACAGACTCCTATATTGATGCCTGCAGGAGGGTGGGAGAAGACGGTGACTAACATTGCTCACTAAGCTGTTTGTCTTTGAATACAACATGGTAATAAGAGAACCACAACAGATCCTCTCTATAATCCGAGCTCCGCAGTTGCTTGCGGTCTATTCCATATTCATCTAATCTGTGTTTAATGCTTTTAAGATGTGTCATTATTACATACATCTGCCTTTAAGTAAGAGGAAAGACACCTCAGATTAATGTTTTAACAAGTCATCAATACAAGACAGATCTGCTCCTGAGCTGTCAAAATGTGGAAGTACGTGCTTCAGTTAAGAGCATGTTAAGAGCTGGAAAAAAATGAAACAGCATCGAGAGTTGCCTCTCAGCGGCTACAGGGGCTGCGAGTTGCTTTCGTCTCCTTTACACTACTATATACTCTCAATTTTTTTTTTTTTTTTAAATCACGGTCATGAATTGCTTCTCTAATTAAAATAAAAACATGGCTCGGATGCCTTGTATGGAAACTCAACTGGGAACAACACTCTGTGCTTCCGAGAACTCCTTTTGTCAATAGAGTCCTATGACTGACGTAGTTACCGGAAAATGTCTCCGAAGGCCAGCAAGGAAAGTCCTAGAAGTTATACAAGGTTTGTTCTTTAGGTTTCCCAGGATGTGATGAGTGCCTCTAGGAAGACATTGTTTTTAAAGTGATACAAAGTTTATAATAAGATCTCAGTAAGATCATGAGAGCAGAGACAAGGCTCTGTGGTAGAGAATAGGAATGGAGGTGCAGGGGGCCTTTTAACGGAAGAATGCCTTCGGGTCACGTGATAGGCAGGCTCACATTTGGACCAGAGGGAAAAGCCAGAGAGTCAATACTGACACTTGAATCACATAAGCAGCTCCTTGCAGGGGGGGAAAAAAAAAAACCAAACCAGAACAAAACAAAACAATGATTCCACCTCAGTAGCTTTGATCCCAAGTAGAGAATGTTGACAGGACTTCAAGTAGGTCCCAGAGGACAGGTTGCGGGGCATGTCGTACGTTCCCTAAAGAAGGGCAGCTGGGCGGTGTGAGGGGTGGTTGGTGCTTATTCAGGACGAAGGAAGAGAAATGCAGAAGAATGCTGCATGCCACTCTTTTAGTGATGGGCTGTGACTTTAAAATTTGGGTGATCACCTTAATCTACACCCCCCTCCTGCAACCTGATACAAAGTGATTCTTGGCTTTATATCTTATCATTGAACCTACAGACTGTGTCCAACAAGTGACCTGGTCCCAAGGGATGATGCTCCACAGGGCTTGTTCCTGGCCACCGCCCCTGGCCCGGGTAAATGGAAGCCAGAGAACATCAAGATTTAAACTTAGCCTCTTATACGTAATTCAGAGTGACCATATTTGCATGAGTTCTCCAGCCTTCTGAGATCTCTCATCTGGTGAAACTTGAAGAGTCTTTGGGATTTTTCTACGGATCTCTCTTCGCTAGCATCCCCTGGGAATGTCCGGGAACACTTAAACACTTGATAATTGGCTCTGGTTATGTCACCTGACCCCAGAACAATAAAGGAAAACTTGGACTTGGAAACAGATGCATACATCACCCTTCCTAATTCCTCCGGTGGATATTACTCCTCGCTGACATGTCACCATATTCCAAAGACAAGGCTTCTTCTCTCAGCAAAGATGCCACTGCCTGATACCAGCACAGACAGGATAAATCAGCAACGACAAGAAGAAACCTACAGAACAATTTCCCTGCTGAACACAGGGAAAGAAAATTCTTCATAGAATACTTGCAAGGCAGATTCAAGAACACATTAAGATGTTTCTTCATGACCAAGTAGGTTGCACTCTGAGGATCAAGGATGGTTCAACATACATAAATCAATAATAGTAGCACAGCCATAACAGACTCACAACAGAAGTCATATGGTCATATCCTTGTAGAAGAGGTCATTGGCAAAGTTCACTGAGGTCTCATGGTAAGAGCCCCCGAAGAAAACGGAAGTAGAGGAAACATATCTAAAGACAGGAATGGCTATAAAAGATTAACTTATAGCCAGCATTACTCTGACTGTGGAAAACACTGACAAACACTTGCTCTAAAACCAGGAAGGAGGAAGAGGTGCCTACTTCATTCAGGATAGTACTGTAAATACAATATAGTCCTGTTCTATGAAATATTAAGGCAAGAAAAAAAAACAATGGAAGGAATGCAAATAGGGAAGGAGGCCAAAGTATTCTTATGCACAAGACATATTCCTATACTTAAAAGATCCTGAAGAACCTGCCAGAAAACTCTCAGGTTGACAAATTCCCTCAGCGAAGTTGCTGGATACAAAACAAACACACAAGGGCTAGAAACATGGGTCAGATGGCGGAGTGACTGCGCGGCAGTGCAAGAAGTCTTGAGTTTGGTCCTCAACCTGCATAAAACCAGGTGTGTTAGCACGTCTGCCATCACAGCAATCAGGAAGTAGAGGCAGGGGACTCAGAAGTGCAAGGTCGTCCTTGTTACACAGCAAGTGTGCAGCCACCCTAGGGTGACAAGAACTATCTTAAAAAAAAAAAAAAAGAAAGAAAAAGAAACCAAATAAACAACCAAAAAGAAAAGAAAACTGATATGCAAGATAAACAGTGAACGAAGCCAGACTTAATAAAGACAACCACCACAAATACTATACACAAACTCTGATGTCAGTGTGATTATATATGAATGAATGAATGAGAACAAAGTACAGTTACATGTGAAAGTGCCATATTGAAACCAAGAAGTTTGCATATTAACTTAAGATTTGTTTAAAAATCTGAAAAATAAAATAAAATAAGCACAATCATGGGGAAGGATGAAGTGTAAAGAAAAGGAGAGAGAGAGAGAAGAGAACTCTGGAGTTCAGAGGGCACTGGAGGAAGAAAGACAAAATATTATGTTTACTTTTATAAGCAGGCATAATCTAGAATTAAACACTCATGACCACAAAAATGTAACTAGAGAGAGGAAGGGGATGGAGGGAAGTAGGGGAGGAGATGTGACAATGAGTGAGGTACAGTGACGTGCATGTATGAATATGTCACAGTAAAGCCCAGTATTCTGGATATTAACTAAAACTATAAGAGCAAATTTTCTATAGGGCAAAACACCACTGCTGTTTACAGAGAGCAGTGTGCCCAAGGCCCAGGGTGAGGAGGTGAAACGTTCGACACTAAGACCAATTAGGGTCAGTATAGAGCTGTGCTTCTCACCCCTCCTGAATGCTGAGACCCTTCCGTACAGTTGCTCATGTTGTGGTGACCCCAACCATCAAATAATTTTGTTCCTACCTCTTAACTGTAATTTTGTTACTGTTATGAATTATAAGATGAAGATATGATACACAGGATATCCGATAGGCAACCCCCAAATGGATTATGACCCACAGGTTGAGAACCACTGGTATTGAAGGTTAAGCATGGCTTGGGCATTGGCAAGTCCACTGTAGCCTGTGTTACAGTCAGCCAGTGGCTGGTGAGGACAGGCCACATCAGCCTATTCAGTGTTTCTGCACTCCACTGCCTCATCTTACAACGTTTGCATAACCCTCAGATGCACCCCCCCACATATCTCACAAGAACACTACCACGCTGTTTTAGATAAGGAACGTAGGTAAAAATAAATATAAAATCAGGTCAATCTGCAGAGATGAGTTCTGGAGCCTGTAATACGTAACAGAAAGAACCTTGCTATCATTTGTAGCAGGGCCTGCAGGTGACATGTCCGCCTGCTAGCATTACACGCGTGTCCCAGGGAAGTGTGCACAAACCGTCTCTCCACACACAGCCTCACAGTGAGAAGCTTGCGAATGTCAAAGAGCAGCTTCCAGATTTGAGGATTTAGATGTTGATTCTCAACCGGCCCATTTTTTATAAATACCAGTTAATAAATACAATTAAATAGGATCCTGAGTGAGTGGTTCCGGCTAAAGACACTCGGCTAAGATAAATATTTGAATAGAAGTGATGTTCTTTTGGCCAGTGTCAATTCCAGGATATTGCGAGAGTTATGAGAAGCAAGAGAACAAGGTCTTGGATTGCACTCTGGAATAACTTTCTTACAAGTCTGAAGGACTCTGTGAACCGATAGATATTCCACAGCCACTGCTTCCACTGTAGACAGGGCGTTTTTGTCATGCCCTTTAAACGTTGCTTTGGAAAAGCATTTTAAATCCTCTGAGTCTTTCAGAATCCCGATGCTTAGCCTAACCTTTTCCATCCCCATTTTCTGGGACTGTGCTTTCCTGACTGATTATCTACAGTTTCCAGCTTAGTAAAAGATAATCTTCCAGGCTGAACTCAGACCTCTGGAGGGGCCACCTAGGCGGGGGTTCAAGTCTATGTTTTTCATCTGGGCAGGAAAAGACCATCTGAGAGGTTATGTAACCTTCATCCTTCATGGCCATGGAAATAAAATCTGCCAGCAAAACTGCTGGCCTCTTGATTCTGTTTCTTCTCCTAGATTTCACTGCCATCCTCCTTCCATGCCTGGCCCATCTGGGTTTTGTCTGTGACTAATACTCTCCTAAACCTGATAGACCTGTGCAACTTAATGAAGCTGTTATACAGTGTTTTACACACACACACACCCTTCCCTTTTTTTTTTTCCTTTTCCTAGTAGAAGCCCGTGAGAGACAAAGGAGGTGGGCATATGGATACCTTGTGGAAAGAATTGACAGATGAGAAAATCAGAAATTCAGAGGCCCAAAGGGAAGTATGGCATGGCTGCGATGGCAGAAAGCATCATGTGTGTTGTTGGGTTCATTTCCTGTCAGTGATTCAGAAAACTTTGGGAGGTGGGACCCAGCTGGAGGACATATATGACTGGGGATGGTTCCTTGTCTGTCAGGAGATGAGCCACTCTCCAGCACACATCCCTGCCACCGTGTTGCTGTGTGTAGAGCCATGCATCCACGGACCCTGCTGTCTGAAGAAATCTTTCCTCTTTAGGTTGTTTTTGTTGTTGTTTTGGGTTTGTTTGTTTTTGGTTTTTGGTTAGGCATTTTGTCCAACAACTAAGACTTAACAAACACAAAGATGAAGGAGCAGCCAAGAATCCATCAGAGAGCAAGGCCGGTTAGATCTCTACAGACCACACAAAGGCTTTGGCTTTGACACTGAGATGGAAACCCAACAGAGGACATTGGAGCTGGCTTAATCTTTACCCTTATGAATTATAACCAGTGGACTTATAACTTATGATGAGAGAGAATGAGAGAATGAATGAACAAATGAACAAATGAGTGAATGAAGCAATCCCAGTGAAGCATGGTGTCACTGTACAGGTTAAGAAAGGTTGGTTGGATATCTGGATTCCAAATATATTTTGAAAGTAGAGCCCACAGGGTTTAAGTCCATTGGGTGCACGATGATGAGAAAGAAACACTTCAAATGAACTAAAAATCTTTACATGGGAAACAGGAAGAAGTGTATCATGCTAACAGACATGAGAATGGCTAGACAGGGTAGGATCATGAGCAGGGCAGAAGCGTGATGCCACTGGACATGGCCCACCAGAGCGCCCGCAGAGTATCGCATAGAGACACCAGATGAGCAGCTGGATTCTGGGTCTAAAATTCAAGGGTGTGCCCCTATTTACTCAAACATGGAAATACTGTTCTGTATGCAGAGTTTAAAGATGAACAGATTGATGGAATGATCAGGAGATCAAAAACTATTAAAGTAGCCTTACCTATCTGGAACTTTCCACAGATTACATTCCTTACCAGAACTGTGTCATTAGCATGTCAGTCTGTCCCTTTGTCAATGGGAAATGCCCAGAAATATAAACAACCATCAGCTTGGTTCTTTTTTTAATTTTTAAATTTTTATTTTTATTTTTATTTTTTAGCTTTTGTGTTCTCCCAACAGAACACACACATTCACTGGCAGGGATCCATGGACAGGTGTGCTCCTATGAGTCATATGTTTATATGCTTTCTTTTTTTCCTGATGATTTTTAACTACAATAGATTGACTGTAAGGGTAATCTAGTCAGGGAAGAAAACAAGTCAGGATTCACAAGCAGAAATCAATTACCGGTACTGAGTGCAGTCCCCACAACCTTGCAGAGAAACCGATGATGGAGGAGGGAGGGATGGTTCTGGAATTTGTCTCTCTGCCAGAAGAGTGAGTGCAAGCAAGAATCTGCTGCAGCTCAGCCAGATGGAGAAATCACTGTGCCCCTGACAACTCAGGCACCACTGCTGGTTGCCTTGGTGACAGGGAACTCGTAACATGCAAATGAGGTAAACAGAAATTAGCAATGGGGGAACAGGTGGCCTAGCTAACCTACCTTGGGCCAAGGCAGAGGGAGTTACTGGAGTCATAGAAGGGGCCCGTGTGGGGAAGGGGGAGGAGAACAGTCTCCCAGGGCAAAGCCATGAGAAGCCAGTGGTGTGACAACACATAGCTAAGGCTCTTTTTTAATTTGATTTCAAACCCGAAATTCAAATATAGCTCTGCACCCCGGAATAAGGTATTTGGGAAGCCATAATGTAGATGTTTCAATGTTAGATTTCCAAGACGTTTCAAGGGTGGGATGGAAGAAATAAAGGACATGGGGGATGGGAGAAAATGTTGATGTTCTGCCTTGGGGATGGAGCATCTGGAGAGAGCAGGGAAAGATGGAGGCATGCAGATCGCGGACCAGTAACGTTAAGAAGCCAATTATTTTGCTGTGTCGTATCATGTAGGGAGGAGGAAGGTGAGGTTCTCTAGGAGAACCAGGAATAGGATGCCAACGCAGAAAGCTGTGCCCGTGAGGACACTGGCCTTGTTGTTACTCAAGCAAAGGTGGAAGATCCAAGCAAGAGCAGAGCAAAGCGAATGTCAGCAGCTGTTCCTGAAAAAACATCACACTCAGCATTTCAAAGCTGCAAAAGCTTTTCCATTTCCTTAGCATCATAGGTCCTCTTCCACATGGCAACTTCCCTGTTAACGTTTGTGCCCATAGGAGACACCGAGGAGTCAAAGACAGCTCTGGGACAGGTTAGTCACTACAGGACATGAGCTGCTCTGATGGTATGCTGTAAGAAAAAGGTGCCTTTCATTTAATAGCCTGTCTGTCTCTGTATCTGTCTGTGTCTATCTTTCTCTCTCTCTCTCTCCATCTCTCAGTCTCTAAGCCACTTTCTCAGAAACAGTATTGAAAGCTTAAATATAAAATCCTTAGAAACACACTACTCTGGGAGACTCATCTTTATTGATTGATTGGTTGGCTGATTGGCTTTTTTTCTTTTTCTTTTTTTTTTTTTTTATTGATTGGTTTTTTTTGAGACAGGATTTCTCTGTGTAGACTTGGCTGTCTTAGAACTCATCCTTACTAAACCGAAGCACTTGGAAGCCTAAGATGGGGTCTTTCTTTCTTTCTTTAGCTGAAGCAGTGTGGACTGAAAGTTTGGCTCTGGGGCCTAGGGCTTCAGCTAGGAGTCAGCTTTCATGAGATGCTGTCTACCGTCTTGCTGTGTGGAGCTAGCCCGGCACAAGTACCTCTTGGGCTGAGCTTGAAAGAAAGCTGTTTCTTCTTTCTTCTTCCGTTTTCTCTACTTAGCAGTCAGTGTACTTTAATGTTTATCATTTCTACAAAATGGCGAAGCTCTTTTTGATTAGAATGACAATAAGCTATACCATTATTCTGAAGTTAGTTCTAAAATATTTTATATTAGACTGGTACTGACCTTCTTCGTGAACGTATGCATTCGTGATGTGGGGTGTGTGTGTGTGATGACAACTAGTAGGAGTTGGTTTTTTCCTTCCACCACGTTGGCCTCTGGGTCATGTTCATGTACCTTTACCTGCTGACCCACCCTGTAATTGTTTTATTTCTGATTTTTTTCTTTTTAAAGAACATTATGGCTATTGAACGGTCAGTTCCCTAATGTTTCCTTTTCTACACATGAACTCTGTATTTTGGCTTTCATTGTGATTTAAAAGTCTCTGCTTATCTGTTACGTTTTGAAAATTCTCTTTTCTTTTTTTAAAAAACAATTTTTATTTTTCATTTTCTGTATAATTGTTTTTCTTATCTGACTGCTTGGTATAAATGTTTTAAATTTTACAAACGCTTTTGTATAAATGTTATTCTTATTTATTAGCCTCAAACTGTAGCTTGATATCTTCAATTGCTCTGGAAGCCTCCGTGAAGGACGATCTTGACAGCTGCCTCAGTTCCATTACATAACTTGTTCAGGGACTGATTCATGCCCCTCTCTCTCTCTGTCTCTGTCTCTCTCTGTATCTCTCTCTGTCTCTCTCTGTGTCTCCGTCTCTCTTTCTCTCTGTCTTTGTCTCTCTCTGTCTCTCTCTCTGTGTCTCCGTCTCTCTGTCTCTCTGTCTCTGTCTTTCTCTGTGTGTCTCTCTCTGTCTCTGCCTGTCTCTCTGTTTCTCTCTCTGTCTCTCTCTGTCTTTCTGTATTCCTGTCTCTCTCTGTGTCTCTCTGTCTCTCTCTGTGTCTCTGTCTCTGTTTCTCTCTGTGTCTCTGTCTCTCTCTGTCTTTGCCTGTTTATCTGTCCATCTCTCTGTCTCTGTCTGCCTGCCTGTGGCCTCCGCCCCCCATCCCTCTCTCTCTTATTCTCTCTCAGTGTTTTTGGATCTTATTTTGAGGCCAGAGCCTCCTACTTTAAAAAAAAAAGTTTTATACTTTCTTTTTTGCACCTATGTTGTCTTTTCCTATCTTTGTGTTCAAAGTCACATGTAGACTTTGACTAAACTACATGTAGACACAACTAAACTTTACTTTTCCATTCATTTCAAGACATTGAGGCACTACATTAGGAAAACCTGAGTTGACTATTCTTCTCTCTGGGCCTCAGCTTCCTAATCTGTAAAATGTGAAAACTAGCTTCTAATTTAGGATTTTACAGGTTCGTACAATTTCTAAAAATAACAGGTATACATGAAAGGGTTGTCAGCATTTTATGTTTCTAAATGACAGTGTAAGTGAAATAGCCATTTTATTGTTTCATTAGAAAGAAAATATTTAGCATGAAATAAAGGAAACAAAGGGAGCTTTGCTCTTGGACACTAGTTTTTTTAATTCTAAATTTCCCCACAGGTCAGTCTTGGAAGAAACACATCCTCACATCCTTGGTCAGAAACAGTTGGGAAACAGTAATTAATGGCATGGATTTTCTTTCACAATCTGCACTCTCTGAATTCTAATTATTAGAATTGCCAATGAGCACAACAAAAGAACCAGCAATGATGAGGTAGGTGGTTTTAGCATTGTGATGGTTCATACCATTGATCAGCAGCTAGCTCAGGGTAACTCTCCCTGGGGAGGAATGAGCTGTAAACATGTCAATCCTGTCCTGACTTAAGTGGTCAGACTTAAGTAGAACTGTTACATGCATAGTTGCCCCCACTCCAGTTTCCAGGGGACTCAAATGGGCAACCAGAGTGGTGGACTACCATGGAAAGCCCTAACCTCAGGTTGAGTCTGATGTCTATGTGTGACGTCAGCAAGGTCTGAAACACCTTCAGTTTTCTCACCTACACAGTAGGACTTACAAAATCTATTTCACTGACCCCAAGTAAGATCAAATTGAGTGATATAGGGAAAGTCCCTTTAGGAGCTATAGTAGACTGCATGATACATGGTGCAGCCATGTCAACAGTGTCCATTATATGTAAAGGCAGAATGGCCTCTGTGTGTGAAGTGAAAGGATGGAGGCAAGCATTAAAGGGAAATAGTTAAGAATTAGGACAGGTTAGATGTGTTTGGTAGACAAATTCCAACTGAAAAAATTAATTTACCAATGAATGTTGAAAATATTCACATTTAATAGCTATGAATTACTGAGTACTACAATGCACTAGGTACTGGTGCTAGGTAGTTGTGCTTTTTTTTTTTTTTTAACTACTCTCCAAACAGCCCTGCAAAGTGGGTCTTATTATTGTTTTATAACTGTATATGCATCTGTGGAAAGGAAAGTACGTAATCAACCAGAGTTCACCAGGAATTGAACCCAGGTCTTTTTTGGCTCTGATCCCTCTGTGTGCTTTGTGTTTTTCAGGACACCAAGGTGACAGTTCAGTTATGTCTTGACCAATGGCCATCTTTAGCTTTTATTTTGTAAGGGAAATGATAAACTCTTAAAATAGAGAAAACTATGTCATTGCTAAATCAGGCAAATTATAAATGAAGTTATGCCACTTGGGCAGACAATGTTCCTTGCAATAGTCATAGAGTAACAAAAACTCAGCTCTGAAGCATGAGAAACTTCTTTTGAGCTGTTGGCCCCGGGAGTTCCCAAACAATATGGCCTGTTGCTGTAGCCCAAGTTTGCCTCCTAGAGGTTGTAAGTCGCTATTGCTGAAGACATCTTGTGCTTTAGACACAGGACTCAGAACATTCCAGCTGCATCTGACATGAAGACTTCCCTGCTGAGCACTAGCTTTCACAATACTAGAAAATGGTATGCAAAGAAGCCAAAGAGGGGGACGCAATCAGCAGACGACTAGTAATCCACGAGGACACATTCCAACCACAACAATGACAAGCGTGGCAAGGCACAATAATGGCACTCATATATTGGTGATAACCAACAGCTTTCTAACTAGACTTAAAGCTGGCTCAGCAGAAGGGAAGTCATGCCTGGCACTGTAAATCTAATCAACTACCTGGGGGCAAGCAAGGTCATGGATCTTAGATGAGACCCTTCAACTGCCATCTTATTAATTACATTATAAATACTTATCCTTACACACGCACATAGGTGGAACTCTCACCCCTCAACAAAAAGCTTCTCTTTGCAACAGACTGATACCACCGCAGAAAAACACAACTGATCCAAACACAGAGAACAACTCACTACTGGGTGCCCAGCTCTAGTCCCTATATCTTCAATACAACGTCTGCGTGCGAGGTTCATGGGGAATTGCAGAAGAGGGAGCAGAGAGATTTTTAAGAGCCAGAGGATCAGGAAGTGAGACTGTGTTTCCTAGGAAAACAAAACAAAACAAAAACAAAACCCAGAGAAACTACAACCACAGTACCTCAACAATATGGCTGCCTAAACATGGCCCAAATGATGGCCATATGGAAAGGGGAAATTTCATAGGGCCTCCCAACGTAAAGAGCTAAGGGAAAGCATGGCTTGCTGAGAGTGGGAGAAATGGTTTTTCTCAGGGGTGAGACCCCTATTGGTTATCCAATAACAAGTAGTCAGACCTAAAATTAAATACATATATAAGCAACGCTAAATTGTGTGTGTGTGTGTGTGTGTGTGTGTGTGTGTGTGTGTGTGTGTGT
>OU015751.1:12695104-12706027 GCA_907169655.1 Acomys percivali
TGTGTGTGTGTGTGTGTGTGTGTGTGTGTGTGTGTGTGTGTGTGTGTAGCAATGGGAAGTTATGCTATGAACTTGAGAGGGAATAAGGATGTAGGGAAGTTGGAAGAGACAGGCGAAGGCCAGAGATTACAAGGTGGGGTTAATATAAAATTCTTCTTGTTTCCAAGGATTTCCCAGGCAACAACACCATCATTAGGGATGTTCTGCATTCTGGCATAATTTCACTGAACAGGGGATCAGCAAAGAGCAAAACACCATATAGCCACCTGTTGCAAGTTCTAAAGGGGTGAGCAAAAACTGGGGAAGGTATTTTAGGACAAAATACTTTGAAGGTGGCTGGAGAGATGGCTCACCAGTCACGAGTGCTTACTGCTCATGCAGAGGACTGTTCTTCAGTGCCCATGTTGGGCACCTCACAGCTATCTGTCACTCTAACCTCGGGGAATTTGACATTCCCTTCTGTCCTCAAGGTCTGTGTGCACACCTCGCCTCTACCACATAAACATGATTAAAAATAAAATGAAATAAACACTGGTAGCACTGAATACTTTTATGTGCAATCTCTAGGCTCATATACCTGACATATGTAAGAAAATATAAAGCTTGTTTCCATTAATGTGATTTGGTAGAGGGAAATGTAAACATTTCTGGGTAGAATTTTAGGGTCAAACAGTCAGAATGCTTTGGGAGGCTTGCATCCTCAGGACCCTGCAAGGAGGGATTGGTATCCGAGACTAATGTCTTCTGAAGTTTATATTGCAGGAACATGCATTGTCTTGTCCTGGTTCTGGCCTTGTGATGACTGAGAACTGGCTCCCTTTGCCCTGATTTCTTTCACCTGCTGTGACTTCCAATGCCCTGTCTACCACTAACACTGCCATTTCCAGTATGAAAATCCACAGAGGTACTGAAACTATAGAGGAAAAATACTGTCTTTCCACAGAATCCAAGACAGCCAGATAAGATTAGCAGTGGCCAACTGCAAGTTTGATTTCACCTTGTTGAAGATGCGCAGTAGTACCTTGTTCAGGAACTCTGCCATCAATTGTTTTTCGGTTTTCTTTCTTTCTATAATGAAAGAAATATTAATAGCCTATGTGGCTATTTTCTGAGCATATTTCTATAAACTTGAGCCCTCATTCAGAAGTGAAAAGTGAAACAAACTTTGGAGTGGTGGTGGGGTGTCAGCTAACTAAAAGAAAAAGACAGAAAAGAAAATGAAGATTTTTCTTTTCCCCAGTGCCTAAAACAATTGAGCCATGTGGAATCATTTGTGTCTAGACCAGCAGTTCTCAATCTGTGGGTCATGACCCCCTGGGGAGGGTCACATATCAGATATCCTGAACATCAGATATTTGCATTAAGATTCATAACAGTAGGAAAATTAGGGTTATGAGGTATCAGTGAAATGATTTTTATGGTTGGGGGTCAGGACAACATAAGGAACTAAAGAGCTTTAGGAAGGTTAAGCTGCTGACAATACTTGCTGCATTCCTAGTAGGGATGAGCCATTAGTAAATGACACAACTCAAGCACTGCACAGAAGGTAAAGCAAACAGGGCACACGCTAAGGTAATTGGTAACCTTTTTCCCCCTGGAAGATTCGATGTAGACCAGCAATTTTCTTTTGGCAAGACAGAAGACCCATAGTGAATGCTGCCACAAGCCAACCAGATCCTACTGGATCTTCTAGCTAGTGGGTGTGTGAGCTGCTGAGAGATAGCCTGGACTGTTTGGCAGATTGCCCAAGTTGGCTGTTACTGCTCTGCCCAGATGACAGTTGAAACAGCCTGTGGACCACGATGGGCCAACGCAAAGATGTGACACCCCAGCCCTACTCTATACATTCTCAGAGAGGCTCATCCTACTCTCAGAGCTTTCCATGGGGAGCTGAGAGCATGGCAGGTGTATCAACACACACCTTTTCTTCTTCCCCATCCTTCTACCCGATGCTCTCATGGGTGGAGTTCCTGAAAGTCTTCCTCAAATCGTATCTATCCAGCAGTTCTCATATTTCGATGTGTGTTTACTGGGGATCTTGATCTCTAATAGTTTAAAGAAATAGACTCTAAGATCTTTGGACCTGGACAAGGCACTGGTTGGATGATAGTGGGAACGCCATCCTCAGGGAGGGTGGCTGCTGCCATTTTGTAGGAATGCCCCTGTTGCCGTGCTCACTTGCGTAATGGGATATAATGCTGACAGAAGAATACAGTGACAGGTGCATTCTCTCAGGTGTGTGAGAGCCATGGCATGCATAGGACGTAGGGGGTGCTCTTTGATATGCGATTTTCCTTTTTATGCTCTTATTAGGAGTTGAGAGCTACATCCATCCTCTGTTCTTGCTTCTGAGTGAACACACGACTGACTTTGCCCAAGAGACTATGGCGGAAGTGACCTCATGTGGCTCTGGAGGATGTGGCATAAAAGACCACGCAGCTTTCCTCTATACATGTTTACATGTCCCTCAAGAGCAGACTGTTATTTATATTTTTCATTTTAGCTATTTTTTTCCAAGAAAGTTCATATATTTTTATTGAGCCTTTTAGTTTATTGTGTGAGGCTGAGAGGAAAACAATTTTCCTTGATCAATATTTTACACAGCCTTAGTGAAATATTTGAGACTGCTGACACTTTCTGAGGAGTGCATCTCTCATGAGTCTGGTCAAGTGAAAGTTTAAAATTAACTCCTTGAGGTTATTGTTTTGTCTCCTCATCAGTTAATCATTAACCTATGGGTCAACTCCAAGTTTTCTCATGGCTGCTGAAGTACTGTTCTTTCAACCAAAATCCAGTAATTCTACTTCAAAAGGAGTTTTGTACTTGGTAAGAGTTTTGATGTCCTGCTGTGCTTCTTTTCCTTTGTACAGACCCACCTTGTCCTTCTGTCTGGTGACCATTTTCTCCCTCACTTGTAATCAGGAACATACAGACCCACTTGCTGATACCCTCCCCCCCTTTACTCTAGCTTACAGCTTAGAGTCACTGTGATTTTACCTTTAACCTTGGCTGAACACTGACATCACAAGCAGTCCTGACCCTGGGGTGTTCTATCACCAGTGAGCACCATCTCTCTCTCTAAGGGAAATGTGACCTTACTTCCCATTTTTACAGCAGACTTTGACATGTTCTGGAGGGTCCTAAGCTCTTAACTAACTCGGTTCCTTTGGCTTTATCGTCACCAAATTTCACATTTTCACTTGCTCAGAATCTTCCCTTATTCCCTCCAAATGCTCCAAAGCAGGAAAAATACACTTGCTGGTTAAGGGTTCTGCTTGCAATTAAGACAGCTAAAATTAAGTTCCTGTTTGTCCTACCTTAAGTCCTTTCCAGAAGACAGTCATGCCTGTAACCAAGTCATCCATATAAGCTGCCCTAGCCATGTGTTTATTGCTTCTTGGTCCATGCTCTGTGAGGAACACATCTGAGCTATGAACCTGGAAAAACCTAATCATGTCCCTTTTGGCAGGTGTTCCATGGTTCACACAGGCTGTACCCCAGAAAGGCTCCAGTCATCTTCCTCTGATGCTCTGCTCTTTCCCATTTTAACCTTTTCCAATGTGCTGCTGAGTGACAGCCCTGCATGTGTTTACAGTTGTGTGTGATGATGACCCTTCATCATCAACGTGACTGGGGCTAGCAATCACCACACACACAGGAACACTTACCAGTGTGTCCATGAGGTATTTCCAGAAAGAATTAATTGAGGAGACAAACAAGCCCTGAAGGGCTAGTACTGTCTCATGACCTGACTAAAAGGAGAAAGTAAGCTGAGCACCAGAATTCACTGTTATCTACTTGGGACTAGTCTCCTCACACTTCCTGCCACCATGGCCTCCTGCTGCCATGGACTGTGTCCTCTCAAACTGTGAGCCAAAATAAACCCTTTACTTCCATAAGCTGCTTTGGTCAGGCATTTTATCTCAGCAACGAAGAAGTACTCAATACATCATGTAAAGCAGCTGTGCTGTCAGTTGATAATGCCCCCAACAAGAGCCATTGGCCACCTAATGAAAGCCACAGTACCAGACAGGGGAAATCTCCACTTGAATGTTGGTCAGGAGGTCCCAGTGACTCCCCAAACAAAACAGAGTATTGCTGTTGTTTTTGGTAATGTGAGACCAAAATAGCAACAGTGCACCTTGCAAGTTAATGGGCGACCAAAACAGGAAAAATATACTTTCAGGTTAAGGAGCCTGTTTGCAATTAAGACAACTACAAGCAAGCTCCTGTTTGTCCTACGTTAAGTTCTTGCGAATTAACGTTTGTACTTGAAATGAAGAAGTTCCTGTTTGTCCTGTGCATGCTAAAGGTTTCTGTTTGGAGTTAAAGAATACGTTCCTATTTATCCTGTGTTAAGTCCTTGCAAGTTAAGGTTTGTATTTGTAATGAAGAAAAAAATTCCTGTTTCTTAGATCTGATGTGAACTGCTTGTGACCCCATTAACGCAATGCATAGCCTTAGCCTTGATCCTTCACTTTCATTGCGTCTTTCTAACAACGTTAAATGGCCAGCTCTTTCACTCCTGTGAACACCTTATCTTTCCTATAAAAGGGACTACAAGAAGCCAACAGAGGGTGTTCTCTCAAACCCTGACTTAGGGTAAGATAGCTGCCTGGTGATCCCCGGGTGTACCCTAAATTCCAGCTTACCTTAATTGGTCAACTATGGATTTGGTCTTTTTTCTCCCTCCTCAGATTTAACAGTTGCTTCTCTGAGATTAGAGGTATGCCCCTATTACAGAAGACCTCACACACGTATGACACAGGACTTAAACAACTACAGGTGATCCAAGCCACATAGGAGGGGCCAGCTGAGAACTGCCTGCAGTCATCTTGGCCCAGTGCTTGATGAGAGAAACTTTGAGACAAGGCTTTCTTATTCTGAGTACCGCTCTCATTTCAGACCAGCTACCTTCGTTGTGAGGGCCCCCGTCTATAAACTGCAGTAGCCTCTTCCTGCAGTTGTGACAAGCAAAAACACCCCTCACATTATCAAGTGTCCTCTGGGAACAAAACCACCACTAGTTAGGACTTGTCCTTAGATACACTCAACTCTCTGCCTCTGCGTAGCCCCCAGATGTGTATGCTATACCACCCTTGTACTCCATACATCGTGAAGTACAGGAATCAGCCCTTCCTGGCTGCTGCAGGTCCAAGCTTTTGCCCTAAAAAAAAAAAAAAAAAAAACCCTGTAATTATCCACTAAAATGCTACTGCTTTCTAACAGCATTTTAAAATTCAGTCCTAGATAACGGGCCTGTTTAAGTAGCAGCGGAAGCAGCTATGGGATTGAATAATTACAATCAATACACTGGAGAAGATAATGAAAACACAAGTCGCCTGGTGGTTTGAATATAAAATGTCCCCATGGGCTCTTGGTCACCAGTAGGTGGTGCCATTTGGGAGGCAGTGATGGGACCTTTAGGAGGTGGAGTTTTGTTAGAAGTATGTCATTGGGGATGGGCTTGGGGGTCTTATAGCTTAGCTCAACTTCCTATCCCCCTTCTTCTCCCCTTCTCCTTCTCCCTTGCTTCTCCCCCTCTCTCTGCCCCCTTCCTTCTGCTTCTGTGTGCAGAGAAGATGCTATCAACCATGTTCCTGCTTTTGCCACCATGCCACGCCTTCCCCCACCGTGACCAACTGTATCCTTCTGGAAACACAAGATAAAATAAAGTTCTTTCTTCCTTCAGTTGCTGTAGATCACGGTGCTGAATCACAGCAACAGAAATGTAACTAATAGAATGTTCAATTGTCAGTTAAATGGTGAGCACAGAAGGTGCCTCTCATTGCCCGAAAAGGTCCCAGATCTTAGATACAGAGTAGCCGTGGGCTGGGATGTAGCTCAGTCTGGCAGAATCAATCCCTAGAATGTACCAAAGGGTGGGTTGGTCCCTAGTAGCACAAACAAGACATGACAGTGCAAACAGACCATAATGTCAACCTCCCAGACAATGGAGACAGGAGGATCAGACATTCCAGGCTATTCTTTGCTATGTAGCAAGTTAAAGGCCAACCTGGGCTACATGAAATCCTGTCTCAGAGGAAAAAATAGGCGAGTTCTAGAAAAAGGCTGAGCTCTCAAACTTGTCAGGTTTTCTTGGTCAAAGGCAGATCCAAACCTGGACATTGGGGTCCTAGGGTATAACCTGGGGGAACAAGGTTGATACTCTCAAAAATCTTGAATGCATAGATTGTTCTTAACTTCCAGACCTGCAGAAGAACTTTGATCCTCTTTGAAGCTTAATTCTCTCCATTTAGCTGAAAATAATTTGGAGTCCTAGGCCTTGTGATATAAGAATGTCACATCAGGACCCTTAATTTATTCCTTGGCCTCTGATGAGTACCTAGGGCTAGCTCACAAAAACATAGAATGTTGGGATTTCTGGGACTCATTTCTGGGATTAAAGGGGTGGGACTCTGGGGAACTGCAGGTCTTTGAGAGTGTGGACCCCAACAGTAGGACTTGAGAATATGTACATGGGGTTGGACCTGAGAGTGCTGGATCATGCAGGGAAGAGCATCACGTTGTAAGAGGGAGTTTACACAGAGGCTTTCTCACCCTAGCAAACATCTGAAGAGACAGTGCTAACGTGTCTGCAAAGACAGTTCTTAGGCACCTGAAGGAAATAACTGTAGAGTCACACCTGCCTCATCAGAGTTGCAAAGCACGGAGAGCCACTTGATTGTGTCTATACTACAGGGGATGGACACCTGTCATCTAGGACATTTTCTCTAGGAGATCCCTAAAGACTTTAGTTATTAATGGGTCAGAATTGATGGAAAGCATAGCTACCCTTCCCTTTGTTGGATGTGGCCAAGGGTGAGAGAAAGTCTTACAGACCTGGGCTCACTGACAGCAACAAGTTGGGAGAAGAATGATTTCTGGGGAGTAATTAGTTTATTCTTAGTGCCCTTTCAATGTCAGTAATAAAGAATTAGCTGCACTAAATGAAATAAGATGTAGAAAATCATTTCATAAACCATAAAAGGATATTTATAAATGTCCAGGATTGTTATCTATTAAGTTATGAGACCAGATCATATGCACTCTGCACTGCAGTCAAATGTCACATCTCCTGAAATGAGAGAGATTTTAATAAATGCATACTGATTAACTGGCTTTGAAAATTGGCTATGCATATGCCCCGAATCTCAGATTATCTGTATGACATTGTAGAAGTTTGAATGAGAAATAGTCTACATAGGTGGATGTATTTGAAAACCTGGCCCAGGGAGGGGGGTGTAGGTGGTACTGTCTGGAAAGGTTAGGAGATGAGATACACCAGAGGAATATGCTCCTGGGAGCTTTGAGGTTTTATAGCCTAGTGAGAACTTCTCCTTCTCCCTCCCTCCCTCCCTCCCTCCCTCCCTCCCTCTTACCGACTCTCTCTCTCTCCCTCCCTCTCTCTCTCTCTCTCTCTCTCTCTCTCTCTCTCTCCCTCTCTCTGTCTCTGTCTCCCTCTACCTCTGTCTCTCTCTGTCTCCATCTGTCTCTCTCTGTCTCTGTGTCTCTGTCTGTCTGTCTCTGTCTGTCTGTCTGTCTCTCTCTCCCCATAAGCCAAAATAAACTCCTTGTTTCTTGAGTTTCTTTCCACCATGGTATTTTATCACAGCAACACTAAAGTAACCACTACAGACATGAAAGAGGTAAAAGCATTATGATTTATTAGTAAATTCAAACATCGCCAATGAATTCAATGCACTTACCATAGTAGATTCTTCTAAAGCAAGTATAACTTTGTCTTACCCTGCCTTCTCAGTCATGTCCCATTACTAGAAAGCCTAGTCTAATAGCACAGACAGCAGAGAAGCAACTGTTCTAAGTGTCTGTGGTCCAGAGACTGGAGGTCAAAGAAGCCTGGGCTATTCATGGACTCTAGTAAGAAATAGGACCAAGGTTGTTTCTGGATACTGTTTAGGAGGGAAAAGGATGATGGGAGAATGGGTTCATTCACCACGGTAGCACGGAAAATGGATAAACTATGGGTGGTTTTGGAAGCCTAGGGATAATACTAAGCCAGTGACCATGCGAGCAGAGGAGAACCAGATCCTACCAGACACTCCGGTGCAAAGGCAGAGTAAATGATATTGTGATGAGAAAAGTGCAGTGCCCAAGCACTGAGTCACCCTACTCCATCTTCAGCTCAAACAAGCATCCTCGTGTCCTGATATGTTTTTCAGGTGTCTCCAGTCAGTGATATCCGTGATCCAGTGATATCTTTATGCAGATGGATTTAATGATAGTATTTAGTTCTATATCATTTGAGGTTAAAATTAGTATGTTTTCTCAGGTTCCTTTCTGCACGCTGCAGCTCATCTATAACGATGTCACAGGAGTTGGGGCTTGGCATCCATCTTTGTCCTGCTTCACAAACTCTCCCCTCACTGCCTGGGTATCTGGCTATTTTTAATGACCATCCTTGCCATTCGAGCAAGCTCTTTCTGCATCCAGCCATCGTTCTCTCTGTCTAAACGTTGTCACTGAAATGCTCTGAGTTGTGAAGCATTAAAGAGCTTATCACGACTTAGATAAGGTCAGTGTCTAAAACAATAGCGAGAATTTATTCCAT
The DNA here is from genome assembly GCA_907169655.1 of Acomys percivali. Classification (NCBI taxonomy): domain Eukaryota; kingdom Metazoa; phylum Chordata; class Mammalia; order Rodentia; family Muridae; genus Acomys; species Acomys percivali. Next base: position 12,703,677 of record OU015751.1, read on the forward strand.
CAGCAAGATTGGGTTTTTTTTTAATCGTATGTTGAAAGTATGAGCTCCTATTAAATTAATTCATTAGGCTTGTATGCTCTGTAGAACGTATAATCCATGAGTAAAAACTGTTCCCTATTTAAAATATCTTGCAGCGCAGTAGCAGATTTTGCATAAAGGAAGAAATGTGTTGGGGGGAAAGGAGTGAGGGAGGCAGGAAATGCAGGCCAGGAAAAATCCTGCGCAACAGGGATGCAGCTAGGATCCCCTTACTTTTCTCATAGATAGCTGTGTGGTAAGTTTGCTGGGAGAAGCTTTATGCTTTATAGAGGTTTAACTAAGAGAAATCTTGTGAAAGGTGCAGAGTAGATTTCCTTTTTCAAGTTTGCTAGGTATATTATGCTTTTCAGATATATGAACCCTTTCCTTTGCTATAATAAAATGCAGGAAGCTGGATACTGATGAAGTAGAGAGGTTTACTTGGCTTATAATTTTAAGCCTAAAAGTCCAAGGTTGAAAAACCTTGGTGGCTGATGAAGGCCTCATGGCAGACACTATCACAACAGAAGAACGTGTTTTAATGACTCCTTTTCCTGAGATTTAATTCAAGGGCCTGCAAGGACCACATAATCCCCCCGAAAGGCACCAACAGCCCCACTGGCCTAAGGCCCTGTGCGCAGACTCTGTTCTCCTATGTCCTCTCTCACATCTCACAATGGCGGCGGCGGGGGGCGGGGTGGGGGTAGCACCTAAACTGGAGCAAAGGCAAACAGCAGACCCCAAAGTCTACATGCCTGAGCACAAACAGACATTTGGAGAACAGGAAGGGCAGCCCTTCATGTTTGAATACTAACTAAACAGGAAAAGAACCCATTTCAAAGAGGTCCCAAAGAGGCATGGATTGTCATACTTTCTGGTCTCAATTTCTGATCATCCAAAGTGAATAGCCCATGGGATCTGACTTGCAAGCCATGAGACACCTTCACTGCTCTCTGGGATGGCTTTCTTTTTGTGTGGGTGGCAGAAGTCTTCCATCCACCTTGTTTCCTTCATCTCTCTGATTCTTCGGTTCAGACCCCACTTCTACCCATGCATGACACCAGCGCAGTCATCCATCAGGGGCTCTGCTAGACATGGGTGTTTTTGCCATTGGGCTTTTCCACCTCAGCCTTCTGACTGAGGACTCTAGTTCCAAACAAAATTATCACTGCAACTAGGATGGCTGCCTACAGAAGCTGAGCTGGGGATGCTGGGTGGGAAAGGTCTTTGCATACGCACATAGTTCACACATTTTGTTTATGACAAATGAGAGATCAAGAGATGGGGGAATCCCAGAGAGAGAAAGGAGACTCCGAGTTCTTAGACCCTAGTTTAAATTATCTTCCTGTCTTTATCGTCTCTTCTACAAGCTAAATGCTTCTGTCTTTTCAACTCAGCAGCATTTATTTCAATACATCCGTCTTACCAAATATCAAATACATTTTCAGGGCAACAGTTTCCAAAAAAGGGCCCAATGCCTTCCATAACTGAAACACTTGGCAAACAAAGTATGAAGAGACACCCACATCTGTACTCATGTACACCCCATCGATGCCCGTATATACCCCTTCTGTACCCATGTGCACCCACACTTGTGCTCATGTGCATCCTCTGATCTGTGCCAATGTATACCCGCACCTGTGCTCATGCACACCACAACTTCTCCTCAGATATCTTGGGATCTGTTTGCTGATTGTAGCACACCCAAGTGCTATTTTAACTAATATTTAAAAGTCTAATATTTGTTGAAGTAACCAAAGGGAAAATGTTCATCTAAGCATGTGCCATCCCTTGACCATCCTTCCCAACCAAACCCAAAATTTGGGTCCTTGGCATGCGTCTCCCAGTCTTCACTAAAAGCCCCTCTCACCACAACTTCAGCCCTCACTCAGGATGGCTAAATGTACAGATCTATAAAGCTTTGGTGCTCGTGACATAAGACAGATGGTCTTTCATCAACTCCAGTCTTCTGGAAGAGCCCTCCTCTGATTGCCTTCCTTGTGTACCGGCGGACTTCTTTCTCATTTTGACTTTTAGTCCTCTTAATCTCAAATCACTGCGGTCCAGGGTCAACTCTGTCAACACTTCAGTGAATTCCAAATTACAGTCAGCAGCCAGATTGGAGGGGTATTAGCTGAATGGGCTCTGTGCGCGCTTGAGGAATGACAGAACAAAACAAAAAAGGCCACAGCTCCGTTCTAGGCCCAGGCCCAGTCTTCTTGATTGAAAGTGTGTGTGTGTGTGTGTGTGTGTGTGTGTGTGTGTGTGTGTGCGAGAGAGAGAGAGAGAGAGAGAGAGAGAGAGAGAGAGAGAGAGAGAGAGAGAGAGAGAGA
>OU015751.1:12706037-12788900 GCA_907169655.1 Acomys percivali
AGAGAGAGAGAGAGAGAGAGAGAGAGAGAGAGAGAGAGAGAGAGAGAAACAGACAGACAGACAGACAGACAGACAGGGTCTATGCCCATATGTGCGTGTGGAAGTGTGCATACCTGTGTGCACAGTTATAAAGGCCAGAGGACAATAACAGGTCTCCCTCTCTATCACTTTACTCCTTTGAACCTGGAGCTAGGCTGGCAGTTGAATCCCAGCTATACCCCTGTCTTCACCTCACAGCAACAGGACTAAAGGTGCATTACCACCAAGCCCAGCTTTCCACTGAGGGGCTGGGATCTAACCTTAGAGCCTCATGTGTGTGCAGTAAGTACTCTTATCCATCCAGTCATCTTTCCAACACCTGGGATTGACATTTTACTAGATTGCTTCGCTATACTGAAGACCATTTTGGCTTTGACAATAAAAAGACTAAGCATATCCGACGTTGTATTTATAAATATCCGTTTTCTAATACTTTAAGACCAGAATAACTTCCTAGGGACTTTACACTTTCTCTGGATCTGGCTTTTATTAACCACTTATAATGGTGTTTCTATAGTTACTAAAGCAATGTATTACATTTTCTTTGTAAAATATGGTCTATGAAGGGCAGAAAATAAATCACTATTCTACCTCTAGAGATATCAACTAGTAATATTTTGCAAATTACATGTACACACATTACAAGTAAATTGAGCAATCCTGTAATGATGCTTTTTCACTTGAGTACGTTTATATGCCAAAGCCATCGCTGTATTTTATTTCATGAACATGGCCCAACATCATCAACTCCTGCCCATTTGGAGGCAGCTTCTGGTCTGAAGGTTTTGTAAGTAAGACTACAGTGTTTGTATGTCTTGCCTTTGCCTAATGCTTCCTTAGGGTTAGAGTCTGCATGTTGGATTTCTGGATCAACAGGAACTCACATCTTAAGGGTGCAGGGATTGGATACCTGCTGCTGAGATGTCTTCCAGAATTATGTGCCAACTCAAAATCCTGCCAAAAGGAGAGTCCTTTATCACAGTGCAGCCCAAACCCAAAATGGTTAGTATGCCTTTCTTATCTGCTTATTTGAAAGGTGAAAGGAGAATTTTGCTTTTTCAATTTTCTTGAACATTGGTAAAACAACAACAACAACAAACCTGGCATCTTTTCATGTTATATGGGTTAAGACTAACTAAAAAGCAAAGACCAATTTAGATACAATCTAGGTCTGAAATTGATTTTCTTTAACAGTAATAAATAAGATCAGGACTGTGGTCCTTAGGATTACAAATTGGCTGAAATTAGGAGATGTTTAACTGCTGTGCCTCTTATAACAATGATTGATACTTACTTAGTACTTCTTTATACAAAGCATTTTTCTGTATTTGTTGGATGACGTCTTCCTAACCATGTTGAGCAACAGATACAATTTAACTGTCTTTGTCAATGAAAAGATAAGGAACAAAGAAGAAATGCCTTTACTCCATTTTCCATTAATAATGAAGTGGTTCTTTTTTTTTTCATTTATAGAATAAAGAGGATTGTTTGGCTCTTAGTTCTATAAGTTCAAGGTCATAATATGGATATTAGCCAGACCCTGGTGATGGCCTCACAGTGACAGTATCATCATTCATCCTTCTGAGGATGCAGCCAGTTACCTAGGGACATTGACTGGATGCCATCTGCTCAAGGTTCCACTCCTAATGGTGCTACACTAGGCACCAATTTTCCAACATACAAACCTGGGAGTAAGGAATCACACCCAAGCCATAGAACTTAACACACACACACACACACACACACACACACGCACACACACACACACACACACCAACTTTGTAGAAGATTGATAGTTTTTCTCTTATACTACATAACCTGTTAATAAATAAAATCAGTGAGGCGGACATCTATTAAAAATACCTTCAGGGTCTTTAAAATTATTTAACCTTAATTTCTAATTCTGGCTTAAGTATATACATACATATACAACACTGGTGGTTTGTTGGTTTGTATTTGGGACTGAATAGCAAAAGTAACAGGAAGGTAGATCCAAATTTCTGAAAATTTAGGTCATTTACACTAAATGTCAGACACTTTGCTTTGTAACATCCCTGGAAAATCAAGCCCTCAGGTTTTTCCTGGCTTCCTTGTACCTACCCTCGGGCCCATTCCCTCCTTTTCTAAGGACAACGCTACAGAGATCTAGACACAGTACTCAAGGCTAGAGTTTGGTTGTGAATATGTAAAACACGTTTCTGTTGAAAATTTTATGTGCACAAACCAAGTTAGATGTGATATACCAGTCATGAAAAAGCTGTTCCCATGAATGGCAGAAAAGCCAGGGTGGGAAGATGACTTGATATTGGATAATGATAATGAGGATTTTTTTAAAAAACATGAAACTCAGCGTTTTGGTTTAGATGTCCTATCAGCCAACACATGCCAGAAAATACTACTTGTTTTCCCTAAACCAGTGAAAATCAGGAGACTTATGTTCCAACAGGCAAAGGCTTTATTATTGACAATACCAAATCAGGTCAGGCCATTCAGGCTTCACTAGGTGCATTAAGTGCTTCCTGTGTGCATGGACAGCGGTCTTTCCTTTGGGTGTAGAAGGCTTTCTTGCCACTTTTTGCCTGACCTTGCCAGGGTTCCAATTCATGTAAGAGTAAAGCAGCTCCATCCATCTGTGCCAGGGATGTTACCACTTCCTAACTGAGCATCTATTCTGCAGGGCGCTTGAAGTTGCATGGGAGGGCCTATTGTCTTCGCTTACATAAACAGGGGAGATGGGCCACCACATTCTAGAAGCCCTGGACATGGACAGGGGTCCTTGCTCTCTTTCTTTTCCTATTAATGTCTTCAGTGTTTACTGAAAAAAAAAAAACACTCGGCAATAAGGAAACAATGAAATTAATCACTACAAAACAGTCATCATAAGTGCCCGAAAACAGCACCCTCATTGACATCATTAGAAACACCTGAAAACAGCAGCCCCACTGATACCATCAAGTATTTCCTATTATCTCTTTGCACCCAGGTAAGAAACAAGGGCCATAACCTTAAAAATCCATTTTCTTCCCAGCGCAGATTTGAGTCAGGATAGGAGTTTTATAGAAATTCCCTCCCACGCGCTGCAATTACTTCTGATTTCTTTCTCCATGGACTGAGTCACACTGTGGGAATTTACAGTCATTTCAAGTTCTTGTTTTACAGGTCAGAAGTTTCCCGTTCTGCGTCCTAATTAAAAACGGTTTGCCCCTTTTGTTTTTGAATCGATGGCCGCACACACGGATGCTATAAGCCTCATCCCGGATCTCCTTGACAGGAGGGAATCAGCAGCAGCAACCAAGGCAGTCACGTGAGCAGCTTCACGCTTTGCAAGGTGGGATCCTGAGTGGTTTACTCGAACTTCAAAACCTTTCTCCGATGCAAGCAGGGCCCACAATTGCCAAAGGCGTGGGAGGCATTTGGGGCAGATTAGGCTAGCCAGCTTGAGTTCCCTCAGACATTCTAGTCTCTTCTGACGCTGGCTATGGACCGATACCATGTGGAATCAATTCTGATTCGCAAAAACGTGGCTGGGACTTCCGGAAAGCATGCAGGACGACAGAGATTAATAATTAGACAATACTCTTGTCTCCCCACAGCCCTGGGACAGTGGCCAGCAGAATTCTAGTAAGTGGGGTGGGTAGAAGAAGGGAGTGAATCCAATAATGTGTGGCTATGAGACGTTGTGGGCAACAGTTCTGCAGGGGGTGCATCCATGTTAATTCACCGTGATCTCAGGGAAGCGACGTTCTTATTCTCCTCCGATTAGGAGGCTCATGCTTTGGGGTTGAGTGACATGCCCATCCAACTGGACGCACTGGGATTTGAACCTGGGAAGTTCGGCCTCCACTCCATTGTCTCTTGTTTTCGTCTGTCCTGTGACTCTAGTCCACAAGCCAAGCAGAGTTGCCCTCCACACCAGAAGGTCCATGTCCCTGGCTTCAACAAACCATGGATGAAAAGTATTCGGAAAAACACCCGCAGAGTTGCAAATAGTGCTGACATGCTTTCCATGTGATTGTTCCCTAATCAATGTAGCGTAACAACAATTACACAGTGTCAGTGGTTATGAATAAACCAGAGTCCATTTAAAGTATCCAATCTGGGCAGCCTGGGCATCTGGGGTTTCCAGAAACCCATTTCCATGGTACAAGTCAACATACCCTTTTTAAAAAATAGATTTTTATTTATTTTATTTTACGTGTGTAAGTGTTTTGCCTGCGTGCACATGTGTGCCAGATACCTACAGAGGCAAGAAGAGTATGCTAAAGATTCCTTGCAACTGGAGCAAGCTACCATATGGACTCTGGGAAGCAAACCCGAGTTCTCTGCAAGAGCAGCAAATGCCCTTAACCATTGAGCCCATCTCTTCAGCTCCGTATGTACCCTTTTTGTGGACTGTTACTCAGGACTAACCCACCCATGTTCTCTAAGTGTTTTTTTGTGAGGCTAGAGGGATTTTGTGACTTCTTGAAAAAAAAAAAAAAGATGGAGACATGGCCACCCTGATGTCATTGGAATCTGAATGGAACTTCCTGAGGGCCAGCTTGGTGACGACCGAGGAGGCCGTAAAAGGCAGTTCTGAAGCTGGGAGAGAGTCCTGAACCTATCACTGAAGTGACACAGTCAGGCCCATCAGCATTCCTCTGTGTGGCAGGCACAGCAGGTTCTAGAATGCCAACCAGGTGATTAGGGCGACGATGCCAGGACTCTTTCCTTTCTTTGCCCAAAAACACAAATTGAAATTACCTTGCCATTTGCTTCCCCTCCATGTCCTCGCGCCAGCCGGCTCTTTCCTTCCATTCCTCCCCTGCTGTTATCAAAATGAATAAGGCTACATATTCCAAGGCTGTCTCTTGACCTCTGCGACTTGAAAGTCTCCCACAACAGAAAGAAAATATCTCTGAAATAAATGTGGATCCACGAAGCACCTCTGGCATAGGGAGAAAACAAATGACTGAGTTCTTTCCAGTTCACAGCACCCAGCAGGCAGAAAAGCAGCAATCTGAGATTTTGAAGTGTCTGGGAGTCTTACAAGATAATGCTGAGGGTTGGCAGTCAAAGGTACCAGTTAAGAATTAGTTCTGTGGGCCCCGGAGAGTCCCTGCTCCCCAGGGCTTCCAAACAAAGGGCAAGCGCTACTTTATTACAATCAGGCTGCAATTGGGATTTCTTTGGACACTTTGGTGGATTTTCCTTGTTTTGGTAGAAAGCCCTGCTTTTCACACACATTCATGAGAAGTTCTAGAGAAATGAATATTACTCACTAAATGAAACAGCAGCATCTCCTACATGGGAAAGACCACTGGCTTGGTAGGAAGGCAGTGCCTGTGTGACAAACCACGCAACCAATTTGCCCTTCTTTCTAAAAATGACTACTTCATTCTATTATGTTGCTTAGTGTGTGTGTGTGTGTCTCTGTGTGTGTGTGTGTGTGTGTGTGTGTGTCTTTGTGCCAGTCTATGTGTGTGCATGTATTTATTTCAGTCAGTAAGGACATGACTCATCCTAATATGGAAGTCAGAAAAGAACTTGCAAGAGCCAGTTTCTCAGTTCTTCCTGGGCACGGCAACCAGAGTCTGTACTCACTGAGCCATCTCATTGGTCCCTAACTTTGCCTTTTTGGGATGATCAGCAATATCACCATTGTACCTGAATTAGCACAGAAGATTCCTGACTCATCTTCCTTCATCTCTATGCCAGGACTCTTACCTGCTCCTCTTACATCAATGTGGGGTCCTCACTAAGCCCAACAAATCTGCAGCTCTTGTCTGACTCCTGCCTGTTCTTCCTTCCCCCTTACTCTACTGCAGCCACTCTGACTCTCTCATTCTGTATGTATACCTACTATAGATCTCTCTGGGGCTGTGGACTTTCCATTTCTTTTGCCTAGAATTATTCCCTTGGCTTGCAATATTCAGCTCCTGAGCAGACACCCTAGACCGGTTTATCTTTAAAAGCATCGTTTATCTTTCTCACTTCCTTTAGTTTATTTTTCCTCTAAGGCCCCCTTGCATCTGATGGTGTATTGGTTTCCATGGTAACAAGTCTCTTTCCACTGCAGTGTAAACTATACGAGAATGTATCCCCTCTGTACTGCTCGCCATTCTACCCCCAGTGACTAGCGCCCTGTACATGAAAGGCATGCAAGGATTACTGCTTGCGTAGGTCTGGTTTTCTCTCCCTTTAATAGAAAAAAAGAAAGAGGCCTACTTGTGCTATTTGTAAATATTATGAATAATATATTAAAGAGAATTCCCCAACCCCCTGGCATTGTAGTATAACCTGATTATGCTTCATCCTTTACCAGGTGTTTACACTCTGGCTGATTTCCAACTGTCATTGTGTGTTGCTCTTTGTCTAACAGTGCAGGTTGGTATCTATGAATGTTTAGAAGGACAGAGCAGAAACCGTAATGCAGGGACTCTCAGGTACTGGTGTATATGTACTCATCTTTCTACCCCCTCAAGATGTATGATGGAAGCTGTATTTGTGCACCTTCTTTGGGGCTTCTCTGTGAAATTAGGTTCCATCCAACAACAGTGGCAGCTACCTAGATAGACCTTCCATTATTGTATTCCTTGTTTTTGTGTGTGTATGTTTTCCAATGAAATAAATGCCTTGACACCCCGTTTCCAGTGCGGCTCGATAGTATAACACGTGTACTGCATTCTTGAAGGCTGAGGTTCAGCCATTGTCATGTCAAACAAACAAATAAATAAACAAACACAAGCCACATACCTGGTGTGCTGGTCTGAAGGAGAATGGCCCCCATAGATTATATATTTGAACTCTTGGTACCTAGTTGGTGGAACTGTTTGGAAAGGATTAAGATGTAGACCTTGGTTTAGGTGGTAAGGCACTGGGGTAGGCTTTGAGGTCTCAAAAGCCCAGGTAAGGCCCAGTTTTGTTCTCTCTGCCTCTGACTTGAGGATCATGATGTAAGCTCTTAGCTACTACTCCAGCATCATCCTATGCCTGCCTGTTGCCACCATGCTCCCCACCATGACATCATGGGTTTACCCTCTGAAGCTATATGCAAGCCTCCATTTAAATGCTTTATTTTATGAATTACCTTGGTCAAGGTGTCTCTTCATAGTGATAGAAAAGTAATAACACTTGGAAAGATTTTTTTAATGCATAGCAGGTATTGGAAATTCAGTAAAATAAAAGAAAGAAAGAAAGAAAGAAAGAAAGAAAGAAAGAAAGAAAATAATGGTAGATTCTATAACAAAAGAACAAGTGGAATCTTTGAGGAGGAAAATTCCAATAAGTCCAGTGACTGTATCACAATGTAATAGACCAGGTAAAAGAATATAAAAAAAATAAAGGTTGAGAAATTATACAATTCAGGTATCAATAAAGCAAATAAATAGAATAACAGTGATATCCATAGCATCATGACCACTGGGACACGATTAAGGGACCCAATCTGTGACTCTCTGTTAAGAGACGAGGGAATACAGACTGAAAGCATGAAGGCTAATTCAACAAATTTTAGCAGAAAATTCTCCATGTCTACAAAGGAAATGGACAACCATGAACAGGAGGGATCTGGAATGCCACTTGGACATGAACAGGCAAGAAACTCTCCATGCAATACTGCACTCAAGATGCCAGTGGTATGGAACAAAGGAAGGACTGTGAACTTTGTTAGAGAATTCCACATTGGTTACAAAGACAAGCTTGTCAGAATGAAAGCAGCACAGGACTGTGTGATCTAATGCATTTGAAGCCCTGGGGTGGGGGTGGGGGTAAATAACTACCAATCAAGGTTACTATATCAAGCAAGATTATCCTTTTTAAAAAAAATCAAAGAAGAAATGAAGACCTTACATTCCATGCATAAGTTAAATGAATTTATGGTCCTGAACCAGCACTGCAAATGTTACTTAAAGGTATAATATCCCCAGAAGAAAGAGATATATAAGAGCCCAGGAAAGAACAGATCTCATTAGAAAAATAGACAAATAAGAATTAAGAAAAAGTCAAATACTACTAACTCATTAAACCAATAAACCTGTAAGATGAAGAAAGCAGAAATTTATATATAATGCTCAATAATAATCCTAAACAAAAAAAGTTGTGGTACTCCACTTAAAAGACATGGACTAGTTGAATGGACTATCAAATAACACTCAATTTTTGCTGTCTGCAAGAAACTCAAACCACTGAAAAACCCACAGACTAAAGTGAAAAGACGCAAAAAGATAGTCCAAACCAAATCTAAAACCAAATACAACTGACAAAGCAGACTTCAGACTACCATTAGCCATAAGGGATAAGGAAACTCATTACAGTTATTAACTTGGAATTCCTCTATCACAACATGTTAAGAACAGTTAATCAAGATAATAAAATGATTGCAAATATATACTTATTGAATGTAAATGCACCCAGTTTCATAAAACAAACACTACAGGACATAAAGGGAAACAGGCTTATAAGGGGGTGACTTTAATATCCTGCTCTAATCAACAGCCCGCTCACTCAGATTTAAAAAAAAAAACAATAAAGGAACTTCAGCATATGACATACCCCATCTCAAAATACTAAAGTAATTGATGGCAATAATTAATAATATAGGTAAAACAAAAATAATATATATGCCATTTAACTAAAATATACAATATACTTTATAATTAACAAGACAAATTAATACAAAATAGATCAAAAGTATATTTTCAGAAGTAAGTTTTTATAAATGGCTAACTCTGTACCTGTCAATATCACTGTCAGCATTTCTCACCCTTTGTGTTTTTACATATTTTGATTACATTTTACTCATTCATCTTGTGTGCATGTGTTTGTGTGCATGTGACTATGTCACAGTAGACATGTGGTAGTCACAGGATAACTTAAGGTAGCCAGCTCTTTCCACCATGTAGGTTCTGGGCATTGAACTCAGGTCATCAGGCTTGGCAGTAAGTGACTTTATCAGCTGAGCCCAATGCTGACCCTTTTGTGTGGCTTTTGAATGACCAATTCACTGGCTTTCATGATTGCATCAGAATCATGCTCATTTGGATATTGGTCAAGCATACCTAGCAGTTCGCATGTAAAGATGTTTGTTAAAATGTAAGGTAATACAGTTAGATGAAAACAGATATATTGAGACTCACCTCAGCTTTGGTAAAGAGCCACTCAGAGCTGTATTCTCAAGTATGGACCAGCCATCTTCTCCCAGACAGGATGTAATAGTTGATAATGGGTCATGGTAGGAAATCCTGTGGGTTATGAGTCTTCAGACTACCCCAGAAAAAGACAACAAAAGCAATGTGTAAGCTACAATTCTTATCACTGTGATGAAACAGCTAGTTAAGAGGCAACTTGAGGGAGGAAGGGTCTATTTGGGCTCATAGCTTGAGGATATTCAGTCCAGCATCATGGGGGAAGCATCGTGGCATGCGCACAAGGCGGTTTGCTCACTTTGGGTGGCTCAGTAAGCAGAAAAGGGGATTCTGACATTCAGCTGGCTTTTTCCCTTTTCAATTTTTACTCATCCTGGGACTCTAGGGAGATGGGGCCCACATCCAAGGTGAGTCTTCACCTTCCTCACTTAAAATTCTCTGGAAAACAACCCCACAGACACCCAGAGGTATGCCATATTGATGCCCTAGGCATTTTGTTTTGTTTTAACCCAAGTTGAAAAATCAAAATTAGCCACCACAAGCAAGAAAAATCTTGTCTTTAAAGGCATGGGAATGAAGCTGAGCGTGGTGACGCACACATGCAATGCCGACACTTGGGAGGCAGAGGCAGGCAGACCAAGGCCAGCCTGGTCTACAAAGTCCAGGACAGCCAAGACAAGGGACAGATAAACCCTGTCCCAAAAACAAACAAACAAACAAACAAACAAACAAACAAACAAACAAACGAAGTATGAGACTGAATAAGAACACAACACAAAGGCATGAATGCTTGAAATGCCATAGTGAAGTTTATTACTTTGTATATCGATTTTTTTTTAATTACACCAAAGGCTGTATGATTTTTAAAAAATCAGAGTGGTATAAAAAATGTAATACCATTTGCACTGAGATTCCAGAGCGGACAACTGGCTGCCCATTTTCCCCGGAGCTTTTGGCAATTTCATACGCAAGATGATAAATAGGCCTGGGCTAGGTATGAGGCTAATACTGGGAAATAGATAGCCAACAAATCATCTTAAGGTTGGAGAGTTCAGAAGATTCAAATATTTGGCCTGCCAGAGGCCGGGTGTAGGTTCAAGAACTAACACACAGGGTCAAGAGATGTCTCAGTGGTTGAGAGCAAATGCCAGGCGAGCACAGACACTTGAATCCCAGCCCCCATAATCCATCAGCAAAGCCAGGCATCACCCCACACCCACCTGACACCCCAGCAGACCACCAGCCTAGGTGCAGGGTTCATGGGATACCTGTAAGTACTAAGGTGAAGAATGACAGAGCAACATGCCTAGTGTCTTCTTTTAGCCTGGCCACATGTATACCACACCCCACATACACACATACCTCCCACACACATATACATGCACCCCCATACACACACACACACAACACACACACACACTTAAAGCAATCAGACAACAAAAGCAGTCTGACAGGCAGAATGAAATTTCTTGTAGTGCCTAAGAAAGAAAGAACTAAAGAGGTTAAGTGAAGAAAAAAAATATCATAGTTATGCATTTTTTTTAAATACGAAAAATGGTCTCTATTTCGTGGAAGAGAACACACATGAAAAAAAAAATGGACACCAGGAGAAAACTGGGAAGACCAAAGAGATGAGTAAGTATCTGCTGCAAGAAAATAACTGTATCATTTGTGCTGCTTGAATTATTTACAGAACCGAACTAAAACGTATGTGTGAGTGCTAAGGAGAAGGGTAACAGAAGGAAAGGCATTAGCCAAGTCAGCGCAAGGCCCGGTGGTGAGGTGCTGGCAGAGCTGGAGGCCCCTTCCTTGCAAACCTTTGCTGTGCAGAACAACTAGGCTGCCTCTGCCGGACTAGAGGATCTGCAGGGGGCTTTAAGGGAAGAGCAGCCACCACAGTAGGGGCACACATCTCTAGCTAGAGCAGTTCTATCTCCCTATGAAATAGTCTGGCATTTGGGAGAAGAGGAAAGAGGTATGGGCAATTTTTGTTGACTTTAAGGAAATGGCAAATGTTCCTTTCAGACAAAAACATGCCACGGACCCCCAACGAGGAGCAGCAGAGATGTAACAACTACACTTTTTACACATGCTAATGACATGCTCCCCAAACCTGGAGATGGAGCGTCAGTCAGAAATCCAAGAATTCCATCCCTGTTCCATTCACAGCCCTCACGGGTACTGCTTGGAAAGCTGAGTCAGAGTGTCTGTAAGACAGAGTGAAGACAGTGGGCGGCTAGCTTCCAGCACAGATACAAATCATCACTGGGATGGGTGAAACCTGGCTTATGCTGGGTGTAATCGAAGTGCCAGTAGGGCCAGTTCCTTGATTAACTTTGCACATCACTTTATGGGTCCAATAGAAAGATGTGCCTACATCCAAGCTTGGAGCCAATATGGTTGTTTCTTACACAAGGCATCTAACCTTTAAAACGGTAAAAACGAAGCAAAACAAACAAACAAAAACTAAGTTATCTTAACACACACACACACACACACACACACACACACACGAGCAAAACAACTAATAGAACTAGATGTGCCCATGATATAGGTGTTAAAACCACTCCACAGTGAATTTTAAACAACTGTTATCAATATGGTAAAGACGCAACAGGAAAGCCAGAAAACTGTAAAAACACAAGATGATTCTAAGCAACAGATGAAGACAAGAGGACCCAACATGGAAATAACAGAAAAGAAAATGGTGCGTACAGGAATATGTCCTCCAGGACTTCCAAAGACTAGGAAATAACAGTGGTCTTTATAAAGGAGAAAGGAAGAAGCTCTTTCAAGCAGTACCAGCTTTTTCCAAAATTAATCAAAGACAAACACTCAGAGGATACCAATTAGGTGTTCAAAGAACAGCACACACCTGGCCCTGTCCTAGAAACAGCACACACCTGGCTCTGTCTAAGGTAGATCTCTATTGCTGTGATAAACATTATAAACAAAAGCATGGGAGGAAAGAAATTGATCTCCGGCAGGAATTCAAGGCAGGACCACTAATCCTTATTCAAGAAAATGGTTCCATAGATGAGCCCACAGGCCAGGCTAATGGAGGCAATCCCTAAACTGAGATTCTCTCTTCCCAGATGCGTCTAGGTTTGTGTCAAACTGACAAAATCTAACCAGCAAACACACCGCAGTCAATTAGACGAAATCAAAAGACAGTGAAAGTTTGATTCCATCCAACTATACCCCACAGCAAATTAACAGCAGCAAGAAGACCCAAACCAATCAGCAAATTAAATGAAGGAAATTCCCTCAAATCCCCACGTTAAAGCTTTTACTTTTATTTATTTGTACACGTGTGCGTATGTCTAATGTGTCAGTATACATGTGTGCACATGGGTGCCTATGAAAGGCTGAAGGGGATGTCAGATAGTCTAAAATGAGAGTTACAGGTGGTTGTAAGCAGCCATATGGGTGCTAAAAACCAATCTTGGGTCTTCTGAAAAAGCAGCAAGCGCTCTTAGCTACGGAACCATCCCTCCAGCCCAAAACCATATTTTACCTCTGTCTTAGGGTTACCATTGCTGTGATGAGACGCCATAACCAAAAGCAACTTGGGGAGGAAAGGGTTTGTTTCACTCACAGTTCCATAGACCAACTCAGGATCAAAAGCAGTACAGGCAGGAAGTCAAGCAGGGCAGGAACCTGGAGGCAGAAGCTGATGCAGAGGCCACAGAGGTGTGCTGCTGTGTGCTGGTTGCTCCCTGCGGCTTGCTCAGCCTCTTTTTTTTTTTTTGTTTATAGCCCAGACTACCAGCTCAGGGATGGCCACACCCACAATGGGCTTGGCTTTCCTCCATCAATCACTAATTAAGAAAATACCCTACAGACTTGCCTACAGTCTGATCTTACATTTACTCAGTTGAGGTTCCCTCCTTTCTGATGCCTCTACCTTGTATCAAGTTAACATAAAACTATCCAGTACAATTGACCCCTTGACCAACCTGACACACACACACAAACACACACACACATACACACACACTCCACTTTTCAATTAGAACTGTTTCTCATTTATCCCCAAGATGGCACATTAATATTGATATCACAATATAAAACATAAGTCCAATATGTTTTAAAAATAAATTATTTCATTAAATTAATGAAGTAAAAGTTCACTCTCTTTAAATTATTGTATCTTTAAAACCCCAAACTTTCTCCTAAAAGTTCAAAATCTATCAACTGTGGACTCCTGTAAAATCAAAAGTTAAACTCTTACTTCAAGAGGCAAGAACCAGGGTACAGTCACAATCTGAACAAAGCAATACCTAACTCCAACAGTGTAAATAACTCAATCCTCAATGTCTGGGGTTCACTCATCATCTTCTGGGGTCCTCCAAAGGCCTTGGGTCTCCGCTCTGCTCTGCCCTCTGCAGCATATACAACTTGTCTTCTAGGCTCTGTCTGGCTCTGCTCCACCACAGCTGCTGTTCTTGGTGGCCAGCCCATGGTAGTGACGTCTCAAAACTGCTGGGCTCCCTAGAGCAAGTGGGCTGCACTTTCACCAAGAGGCTCTCTTCATGTTTCCAAGCCTTGACTCCTTTCCACAACCCCTTCAGTTTGGGGACTTAAACAGCTACTGAGGCTGCACCTTCTCCAATGGCCTCTCCTGGCCTTGCAAAGCGCCAAGACTCAGTGGCTTTTCATGACCCTGTCATACATTTAAAACCAGTACTACTTGGGTGACTCTTACATGGCCAAGTTCAGCTGCCAACACGAAATACAACCTTGGACGCCTCTGGAACACAGCTTCCCAGAAGATTTTACCTCAGTGATGCTGCTCTCTTGTTAATCACAGCTGACTGTTCAGCCCCAGCTGACCAACATCCATTGTCCCAGCAAAACAAAGGTTTTACTTTAGTGGTTCTGGTCTCTTGTTAATCACAGCTGATTGTTCAGTTCCAGCTAACCAGAACCAGAGTCTTCACACAAGAGGCCTGTAGAGTCTTCGCTTCCCTCTGAAGATTCACAAGCCGGGCATCCACCATCCGCACTGCTCTTAGCATTCTTATCTTCTAAGCTACTACAGAACAGCTCACCAAGTTCTCGACAGTCAATGACTTCTCTAGCCCAAAGCTCTCAAATCCTTCCACAATTCACCCCCAAAATGTCAAAGTCATGTCTGTCACAGCGATGAATTTTCATATATCATAGCAAAAATATGTTGCAGAGAACAGACACTGACAGTTGGATATTATCTAATGTGAAGACTTTGGGTTTGAGACATATACTTTCAATGCGTGAGAAGAGAATCATCAGACTGGGAGAAAACTTTTGCAAATTATTATTGACAAAAATCTGATATCTATAACATACAAACAGCTCTGAAAACTCAAAAGTAAGACAATCAATAACAGATTATTTAAAAAGCAGACAAAAGATCTAAACATACGTTTTATGAGTGAAGATACAAATAAGAAAATAGAAGACTTCTCAAGCCAGGCCTGGTGGCACAACTTTGTAATCCCAGTTGCTCAGGAGACTGAGGCGGAGGGATAGTGAACTCAAGGCTTGTTTGGGCTACAGAGTTCACGGCCAATCAAAGCAAATTGCTGACACTCTGTCTCAATATAAAACTAGAAGGAAAAAAAAGTCCAGCATTATGCCTCAGTGTAAAGTGCTTGCATAGCATGTACAAATGCTCCAAGCTCCATGCTTGCAGCACAGAATAAATGTATGAATAAATCAAGATGTTCAACATGATAGTTCAGGAGAAAAACACATACTAATACACACTGGTAAGGTCTATAAGACCATGACATGTGACCAGAGGTTTCCCAGGCATAGGGACCTCATACATTGCTTGTGTGAGAGGAAAATGGTACTGCCACTGTGGAGGCATTTTAGTAGTTCTGACAAAATGGGACACACGTTTCTAGTTTGTCTTGGCAATATCGCTCCTAGAAATCTGCAGTGGCACTGGATCCTAGGTGGCAGCTTGGTTAGGCCTCAAGGCTCAGGTCCTTGGGCGGACTACCAAGATGTTGAGAAAGTTTTGCTTTAAGATGAGTTCAGCATTTGGGTCATTGGCTGTGGTACAGCTTGCCCTCCCTAGCAACGGTGAGACTCATCTAAGTAGATGATGATTTTTAGAGAGCACTGACATCCTAGGAGTCTCTCCACAGACTCCTCTGGATTCTTGCTGCCACACCAGCTTGTCCTCCAGCTCCATCCTCCCACAGATTGTGCCTTTCATCTTCTACAACACATCAGTCAGTATCTTAAATTGGAAATCACCTCCTCACTCTTCTACCTGACTTGCCATTCTTTAGCTTTTTTCTTGCTGTTTTCCTCCTCATGCCCTCTCTTCTCTCTCTTACTCACCACCCTCCTCTGTGTATGTGTCTCTCTGTTCGCATCTCTCTCCCCCTTTGGAGAAGCCCCGACAAGGAAGATTTTGGAACAGTGGGAGGTACCACTATCGTGACGCTGCACGCAGCATGGCTTCAGATCTAGGAACAGACATGGTAAATGAAGCGTGCTTCTATGTTTAGCTCATGCCACACACTGGTCTTCTTATGTCCTCATCAGCCCAAAGCAGATGCTTTGAGAGACTGGAGCTGCCACATCAGCTGTTTTCTGAATCTCTATCCTCCCAGCTGTCTGTATAGATCTGGGGCTTGCCAACCTCTATGATCTAAATCTCTCTTAACAGCATGTCCTATTAAGTGGGAAAAATGGGGGAAATGGGAAATCTCTACTAGAATATGACTGAAATAATTATTTGGGGCAACATTCCGCCAAAGAAGGTCACACTTAAAAGGGCGAAAGCTCCAGGAAATATAAGACGTTTTCACAGGCTCAAATTATCATCCTCACAATATTTACTAGCCACAGAGGGAAAATAGTAACTTCATAATAGAGAAACTCAGAAAATGTCATTTTAATAAAAAGTAATCAAAGTCACTATCACTGGGAACAAAGGATAAGTACCATGATTTCTTGACACAGTGCATCAGGTATGCATTTTCAGCCGATCCATTAGAAAACATCACAGGAACTCAAGTGGGCGTGTGATAGCTGCTTTTAATTGACAACTTGGCCTCGATCTATAATCTTCTAGGAAGTGAATATTAGTGAGAGATTGTCTAGATCTGGTTGGCCTGTGGGTGAACTGAGGTAGGAAGGCACACCCTGCAAGCATGCTGCACTATGTCAGAGGCTGGATTCTAGACCGGTTGATGCAGAGTGTAAGAGCTAAAACCATCATCCATGCTGCCATTGCTTTATGTTCCTCAGTCAAAGAGGTCAACTCAACAGGAAGGTATCACCATTTTAAATCTGCAGGTACTCAATAATATGCAAAATGTTGATAAATCTATCTAAACCAATATATAAATGCATATCAATATATACTGTACACACACACACATACAAACACACACACACACACATCCTATCCAATTGCATTTTTGTCATGAAAAAAAGAAAGTTAAAAAAAGAAAATTAGATAATAAGATGTTGTATGCCTTTTGCTTATAAACCAATACCTTAAATGAGCAATACAAGATATAATTTCAAATTATATTTCTAGTAGCTATCATTGGTGTACGATAAGCTATTTTCCTTGGCTGTGCTTTATTTGAGACAGGGTCTCATTGTATAGCCCTGGCTAGCCTAGTATTCTTTATGTGGTCGGGGTGGCCTCAAACTCATGGTGATCCTTCTGCCTCAGGCTCTCAAGTGCTATTTTCCATGAATTGCTACATTTGTGAACCATATAGGCATTTTCAGAGATTTATATTAGTTTTAAGTATATGTATGTGTATATGTCTATGTGTAGGGATGTGTGCCTGAGAGCAGGTACATATAGAACCCAGAAGAGGACATTAGATTCCCTTGACCTAGAGTTAAAAGAAGTTGGGGGCTCCCATCAGTAGGCTCTAGGAACTGAACTTTGAGTCTGTTCACCACAAAACCATCTCTCTGGTGTCCACATAAGCATTTTTAGGCTCCAGCTCTCTGGACTATTTCAATAATACTGAATTCAGGCTAGGAACTGAGTTTATGTTTGTTTGTTAAAGCTTTCTGGGTGACAAAACTACACAGCCACATCTGGGGACATCCTGCCCATGTCATCTTCGCCCATTTGGGGAAACCATCTCTACTGTTTTACATTACAGTTGGCTGTGGCTCAATCTTGCTATGATGCATTCCTTTGGGTAGACATTCTGGTTGCCTGCAGGCTCCCTCAGTGCACTGGGGCTCGGGGAGGGGGTGCAGGGATGAGGAGTCAGGAGTGGTAGGGGCTCTAGGGATTTCACTTCCTGCCCTGCTGTCTATGCTTTTCTTCCTTGGCATCTACTAATTCAGTGTGTCTTGGACTTCAGGCAGACATGCTTCTTGGAAGGCTAAGTATAGACCATAAAGTAGCCTATGTTTAATTTAAAACACCATTAAATGGAACTTCATTTGAATATGTCCCCATGACTTCTAAGTTAATGAGGTCAAGTTTGCCTTCGAGCATCTCTCTAGGAAGATTGTGGGCAGGTTTCTCTCCAGAAAGGGAGATTTTTAGGCCAACCTACTGAGGGTGGTAAGGCAATTCTTCCAGTATTTAGTTTTCTAATTTGTTCACTAGTTGGTTCTTAAGGGAAATTCTTTTCTTTGAAAAATTAGAGTAGGGATAGCCATATGATGACAGGGACAAAAATCACCCAACTGTAAAGGAAAAATTGAGATACTCAACCTCCTGCCCTCAGAGACTGTACGCGATTGACTTTAGGGTTTTTACAAATCTATCTGTCTGTCTGTCTGACTATCTATCTATCTATCTATCTATCTATCTATCATCTATCTCTCTATTATGTATGTATGTGTATATGTATATAAAATTTTGTAATATATATAAAATATTGTGATATATATATATATATATATATATATATATATATATATATATATTAAAGAGCTGGTCTCACCACAGGACAAGATGACAAGATGACTTGAAATAACCCTCTCACCTCTGCCTCAGGCATGCAAAACTTCACTCCGGTTAAAAACAACAACAACAACAACAACAACAAAACCTATATAAAAAAGTATGTTTCTTTTACCCTAATTCACATAAAGCATTAGAATATTCTTTTAAAATTTAAGTAAGAAGATCATGTCTAGAGATTTTATGTGTTTTGAGGTGTCCTGCAGTTGATAATTAGTAAGGACATTGTACTTCAAAATATACACTCTGACAGAGAATGGAGCTTGCTAGAAATGTAAGAGGAAAAATCATCTAACTTTGAAATGAGGCTTCTTTTCATTGCCTGTCTTTAAATGACAACTTTTATGAAATGACTCACTGGAGAATTATCATGGGATAAGTGCGATAACAGTCATTAATATTCTGGCTGCAAATGCAATTCATTTAGTAAACACCAGGCTCTTTGAGTCGTGAAGTGCCTGATGTAATTGCGTTCTGTAGTGAGGCTGTGTGATGGACCCCTGGGTGGCCATGTGGGTCTCTCCCCTCAAGCACTGAAGAGAAACTTTAATGACTGTGAAAGTAGAAATGCTGCCATTCCCCCCTCTTCCTTCTGCCCTGTTTTATCAGCCCTGCTCCATTCTATCCAGGATCAAAGAATAAAGATCAGGGAGGATTTGTTGTTGTTTCCCTTTTCACTTAGGGTCCAAGGTGGACCAGAAGCAAACAACACACACTCTCTCATGTAGATGCAGCTATATTCTGAGAGAGAAGCAGGAAAGCATTAGGATAAAGTGATGAGGAGAAAGGGTAGCTTTGGTGGGCCGTACCAAGGTGTCCACTAACAAATCACACCTTGCAATGGGTCTAGTGCAAGGGGGTTATTGGGGGGATCCAGAGGAAGGAAAGTGGGGATGGGAGAGAGAGAGAGAGAGAGAGAGAGAGAGAGAGAGAGAGAGAGAGAGATATCACAGATGATTGGTCAGACAGACAGACAGACAAACAGAACAAGACAAAGAGGGAATGAGAGAGAGAGAAGACCTGGGGTGACCCTGGGCCTTTTACACATCATACCTGGTGTACATGGCTGCAGCAGGTAATTACGTAAGCCGCTGCTAGGTCCTGATGGCAGGCCCGTGGAAATGTCCCATTGCTAACAGAAAGTGAGACAGCCACCTGGCTATCACCTCTTTGTCTTTGTTGCCTTTTGTGAGCCCATTGACTGACTTGGACACAGGAGTGATTCTAGAAGGCACTATTGTAGGTATGGGAGACCAGAAAAGCCACACAATTGTTATTTCACAGGCACCCTACTTTTTGAATGTATTAAACTGTATTGCTCATTAGAGACTTTTTGATAACACTTGTAACAAGCCAGAGGGAAGTGGGCCTTGCTGCTGCTTAATTTTGGGAAATTGATTAAGATGAATTTAAGATTATGCCCATCCTGGAGAAAAATGAAATAGCTCATTATGAAGAGAATGGGCTGCTTGCTATTATGCTGATAGGGAGCAATTTAATGAGCAAATTTATGTGCTGTTGAAGCCAACAGCTTCCTGGTATTTGCATTTTGTGTGGTGGTTTCAAAAGAAAAGAAAAATTAATCCATGATAAAGGGTGAGCACATGTTAACATAGGCAGCTTGAAAAATAGAATTGTTAACATTTGATACATGTGACTGCAGGTGGGTTTCTCCGTGTGTGTGTGTGTGTGTGTGTGTGTGTGTGTGTGTGTGTGTGTGTGACATTTTTGGTGGTATATTTTATATACTATCTGAATATTGCCTCTTAGTTATTATAAGAACAATTTTTCATACATATAAATAAAATGTTTGCATAATGCAAATTTCATGCACTGTACTTGAACTGGCCTATTGGATATTAAGCTTATTTATAACACCCTAATAATCTTAATCTACTATTGAAGGTGTAATATATTTGTGGCAAGTCTGCATTTCCACCATTTGGTGCAAGCACTTACTTCTTCCCAAGAGTTAGCTGTTGGGAAGGAGCACAGGCCAAGGCTTTCTGACTGTGTTGGAGATGCTCAATTCTTTCCAAAGTTGCTCTTACACTTTAGGTCAAGGGATGAGAGTCCACATCCCAGTGTTTTCTTCAGAGGATGGAGAAGGAATTCAGGGGTAGGAATGGCCTACAGCTCCAACTCCGGCACACCGTGGTGATGCACACTGTCGGGTCTCAGCTGGATGTAAGGTTCTATTGTGAGTAATGTTCTTCATAACTTTGATTGAGCAATGTCACAGGAAGAGAAAGAGCCCATGGGAAATACACAGGACTATGAGATGATTATGGTTAACATAAAAACGCTTTGGAGAAAGAAATGACAGTGTCAACTTTCTATCAGGTTCGGCATCTTTTAAGCACAGAGTTTGGTTGGGAAAGGGAAGAGCAAATTTTGGATAGAGAGAAGGATAGAGTTTTCAAATGAGAGTCTATTGTGAATAAACGAATGAGTATATGATTCTGGATTCTTCAACTCTCTGACTCAGCTACGTGCCCATCAGTTCAATTCAAGCAAAGGTTCAGTTTCACAAGACGGTGGTCACTTTAGAAGTGGGCACCAGGGAAGTGCCACTCACACGTCTGTCCAGCTTGGCTCCGAGTCTGAGGTTTTTCATCACCATCGATGCTTTCCTCTTAAAGCATTTACTGGATTAAGAGCCTGAAGGAGTGCTGTAAAGACCATCCAAGACCAGTGGAAAAAAAAAAAAAAATCACATCTAGATGCAGAACATTCAAACTGACAAAAAGCAACATGAAGGGGAAAACTGTCTAAAATTTCCATATAAAAGGTACCCTCCTCCAAAAGGAGATTGACAGTTGGCTTTTCAACAGAGATGCCGAGCGCTGGAAGGAGATGACTGCAGGAACACAGGAAGAAAAAGAAGAAGAGAAGGCTCAGTAGGTAACATACCCAACAGACAAGCCTGAGAGCCTGGGTTCAAAACCCAGCACTCATGAAAAAGCTGGGTAGGACAGCTTGTATCTGTAATCCCAGTGCTGTGGGCACAGAGACAGGTGGTTGATTTGAGCTTAGTAATCATCCAGTCAAGGCGAATTAGTGAGCTCCAGGTTCAATCAGAGTCTCGATCTCAAATAATAGGGTGGAGAGCAATTGGGAAAGACATCTGACTCTTAGCTCTGGCTTCCACAGGTATGTACAAATATGTACATGCACACCCCTAAGCATATGCACACACATGCACATGTATACTCGAACATGCATGCACATGCATTCTCACACACGAAACAGCTACAGATTTACACTTTTCTATATGTAATGGAAATATCCCAGTGAAGCAACATACTGATAGGATTAGAACTCATTTGCTGAAGTTCTCTGGGAAAAAAAAAAGCCTAAAAGAACATTTTTGTGAGGAAAAGGATACCAGTAAATGATTTCAGATGGAAACAAAATAATGCAGAAAATAAGGGAAAATCACTTCCAGTGGGGGGAAATGCTACAAAGTGTTGCTTTAAAAAAAATGATAAAAACCTTGTGTTGTTTAAAAACACGGAGAAGAGCATGAAAGGCAGGACTGTATGTCTGCATTATCTGAGAATCAGTGAAAGGATGGATGCATATCAAAGCACCCAAGATAAACCCACCCCTCTGCTAAAGGCAGTGCTTGCCCGGCACTGGGGCTGAGGCTCAGTTGGGTGAGTGGTGCTTGCCTAGATTCAATGAGTGTGTGGTCTGGGCTTGGGTTCCCAGCACTACATGTGAAAACTGTAACCCTAGCATGGGAGATAGACACAGCATGGTCGGGAGTCTGTGGTCATCCAAAGCAACTTAGGAATTCCGAGGTCAGCCTGGGCTATAAGGGATCTTGTCTCAAGAAGAGGAGAAAAATAAACAAAAGGAAAGTGATTCAGAATAACTAAAAGAAGGCAAAACCACAACATGTAGATAATCATCTGAGGTTACATTTAATCCGAAATGATCCAGTAATGACAGTAGGCATACATGAATTCAGTAGACCTCTTGACATGACAAATTATTACTATGTATACAGGGGGAAAAATCCCCAGAATCCTGTGAAATGTTTCTTAAATAAAGCATAAGAATTACAAAACCCAGACAGCCAGAAGAAATTATGGAAAAAGATACATTAATACAAGTATAATCGAAAGATCTAACTATTCTACAATAAAAGTGATTCTGAAGACAGTAATCCTAGCACACATAAAAAGGTATTTTACGGTGAGGTAAACACACTATATCAAGCACGCACGATTGCACAAAACCCCCAAAGTATTGCTTGGCTTCTAACAACCTCTGAGTGATGAGAACAAAGCCTAAGAACAGACACAAACATAGACAATTGGAGAAACAAACTAAGAAAATTAGAGTGATCGCCTTACATAGACCCACTAAAACAAACAAAAGCCTTATTTTCAAGCAAGCAAAAAAAAAAAAAAAAAAAAAAAAAAAAAAAAAAAAAAAAAAAAAAAAGGACAATCATGTGCATTTTGAGGCCATCTAGTCGCCATGGCAACTAACCTCTGTCTGTGACAGTTTCTAGACTGGGTTTAACGGAGGCAGGAGGCCCACGCTGAATATGGCGGCACCATTTTCACTTGCTGGGCTCCTGAGCTGAATGAAGAGGATGAGGTGGATGAAGGAGAGGGTGAACACAGAGCAGCTGGGCCAGCATCCTGAAGTAAACAGGAAGGGGAAAAGCAAGCTGAGCAGCAGGATTCACCCGCACTGCTTCCGGGCTGCAGATGCAACAGGACCTGTTCCAAGCTGCCCTGGCTTCCAGGCAGGATGGCCTGTGTCCCTTCAAACCATGAGCCAGAATGAAGCCTCACTCCTGGGAGCGGCTTTTGTTAGGCACTCTGTCAGTGTGACAAGGGAGAGTAGTGGGCACATTAGACTTCCCATATTTACGGTGCTAGAAAGATGGTGTAACAGATTTCAGGTAGGTCAAAGGTCTGTTTCTCTGATAAACATGGGATTAGGCTTGAAATAAGAAGACATGACGATACAGCCAAACAATAGGCAAATTTCAGAAGTTAGGAGATAAATTTTAAATTCAGGAAATTAGGTTCAGATTTCCCATGTTTGGAAGAAAGAAATTACAGTATAAAATAGACAAATGTTTAAAACAGAATAATAGTTGCATATAATACATAAAAATTTGTTCATGTAGCATAACAGAAGAAAAAAAAGAAAAGAAATATGCTTTCAAATGGCTACCTTAGAAAAATATTTCAAGGTGAAAAGAGAAACATACAAATCATTTTAAAGAAGATGCTAAGTTGGTTTTTTTTTTTTTTTAAGAAAAGGAAAGATCAGTTCCTATCAAATAAACTATACAAAAATTAACAGTTATATTTTGAAAATTTATAAAATATATAAAACCCTAACAATATTAGGAGAACATATGAAATTATCAATATCAATAAATAAAAGAGAGCACCAATACAGATACTACAGACACTTAAAAATGAAAGGATATTGTGAAAAGCTGGGAGGTAGCTCTCAGAACATGGATTAAATATATACATTTCCTAAAACCTCTTGGATCAATAGAAACAGAAAACCCAGAAATTCCTATAACAAAAGTAAAAGAAACTCATGAAACCCAGTGTTTTCACAGTAAAACCACTGAACTCTGAGGCTCAACATTGAGTGTATCCAAATTCTTCTGCTAAGTCCCAGTAAGAGCGTGACACAGGTTTCTTACCTCTGTGTAAATGGGTGACAGGCCTGTAAGTATGACCTCAGTATGTTGTGTGTGGCACAGCTACAGAGTTGTAGGGACAGCATAGTGGATGCATGTAGTTTATTTGTTCTGGAAGAAACTGGGGTAGCTTTGTAAGGCATGTACATTTCAATTGCCTCAGATAATAGGTAGGAGAATCTTTGAGATGCAGTAGAGGAGCTAGAACTTGGCATTCTGGGAGGGGCATCAAAAGGCTCATCTTGAGTGTGCGCGGCATGCTAACCAAGGTCAGGGTGGGCAGCCTGGCATAGCAGGTGCAGGCACACAAGGGTGGTCAGCAAGGACTGCCTCCTCTTGTCCTCCCCTACCCCCATGCATCCTGCAGTATCGTGAGCTTTGCCTTTGTAACTCTCTGCCAGGCTGAGACAGACGAGGGGAGCAGTGCTTGCGTGCCACTGGCTGGAGGCAGGAGCACAGCAGGCGATAGGAGGAGGAGCAAGGGATGAGGGCGGACAGAGCAGAGACAGAGTGAGGACATAGCCTTGCCCTAGTCCCTTGCTTGTCGCCCTGCTGCCCCAGCATTGGCACCTGAACTCTGTTGTCCAGCCCCACCTGTCCCACCCCAGTCAGGCCTAGTGCCTACCATGTGCTCTATATATTAATCCCTATTATTTTCATGTTCGCTTTCCTGAAAAAAATAAAAAAGTACGCCCTTCTTGGGCAAGGGCTGAACTGGAAATGTTACTGCACGAGTTGTTGGAATGACAACGGACAGTGCCCAGAAGGCTCTGCATGGCAATTAGACTGCCAGAGAGACCAGGCTATTCATGATGAGAAGACAGAAAGTGGGCGCTCACTATTACCCTATTATATCATGGATCCAAACTTCCAAAGAGGAGGCAAGCAATCACAGTGAACAGCAAGGCCTGCAAGGACCACCTTAGTTATCGTGATTGCCCGTCTTAGGCTCTTGGGCTGTTGTTGGGATAAAACATTCTGACAAAAAAAAAAAAAAAAAAAAAAATGGAGAAAGCATTCATTCGGGTTCACACAACTAAGATCCTTCTGTCTACATCAATCTTTACAGTCAAGATAATTCCCTGTAAGCAAGCCAGCCCAGAGGCCCCTCACCCAGGCAGCTCTGGACTCTGTCGAGCTGGCGGTTAACACTAACCATCACACCAGTAGGAACACGGAGCAGTTTCAAGCCACAGTTGGTTTGAAAGACTTGGGGAAGGATTTCAGTTGGTTACTTTGCACATTCTGGCTCTTATGGAAGAAATACAGTCAGAAAACTGGAGGAAACGCTGAGGGAAGAAGATACTGGCTCTTCGGGTCCCTTAAGGTATATTGAGAGAAGATGAGGGCTGGAGAGATGGCTCAGCTGTTAAGAGCATTTACTGCTTCTCTAAGTTTGCATCCCAGCATCCATAACTCCATTTCCAGGGAATCTAATACCCTCTTCTGGTCTCAGCAGATACCTGAACATGTATGGCATGCACACATGCATTCACACGTGTACGCGTGTGCGCGCGCGCGCGCGCACACACACACACACACACACAAATAAAAATAAAACAATAAGACAATAAACTGGCCAGTCAATGAAGTTAAAGAGCCAGCCATGATGAAAGAAGGTGACAACATCACTTTACCAATTTTGTTGACACTCTTCTGAAAGTTTGGATCAGTTCAGTAGTTATTTAATAGGGGCTGAATTCAAATAAATAGTTTTAAAGTCCCAGAAGTGAGAAGAGGATGGCAAAGGCCCTGGATGCTCCTTGGAGCTCCCTGTGGTCAGCTGACCTCAGTCAGCCTTCTCTCGTGTCTCTGCTTTGGTTCTTGTGGAGGACAATTGCTTTTATCCAGGGTCAAGCCCGGGTCTTTGGAGTGGCTTCTGGGTTTCTAACTAGCACCTCCTCAAATTCCTTCCATTTAAAAGTTTCTTTCTCCAAGAGGAAACCAGCTAGCCAGACGGAAATGTCACAAGCATGGAGTAAATTAACTGTGAGGACAACCTTGGCTTCTTTTCAGCTGGTTGGCACCAAGCTCTGGGCTGAAGAGGCTGACCCACCACCTGCAGATGTTTTGTGGACCTGAGAAAGTTTGCTGACCTGAGGAAAACGTGGTTCAGAGAGCCCATTTGCCTTTCCCGATGAAGAAACTTGGTGGTAAAGGGTTTTGGTCAGTCATTGTGAAAATTCCAGTGCTTACTAATGAGTCAAGTGTTTATCCAAAGTCTATAATATTTCAGGCATGATGTGATCTGTGAGTATGTTCAGAGAACTGTTTTCCAGCCTGAATATTAAGATCTTACAAAGTTAACTCTTACCTCTGAATCCCAGGGCGTGGGAGAAAACCAAAGCACACAAATCTTATAAGGAAGAAATCTGCTTGATTTTGTTACCTTTTATCTTGGAATATTAACTGTATCACATGAGCCAGTAGAAGGAATGTTTCCTGGCATTGTGGAGCCTCTGGGGCCACCCGCATTCCTTGACTAGCAGAACCCCTCACCCGTATTCAAAGGCAGCAGTGTAGCATCTCCGTAACCACGTGTACTGCACATCTTTCCATCTAAGCCAAAGCAAGCGGTTTCTCTACTTCTGATGATATACGTGTTTATAGCCTGGGCCTACCTGGATAATTCAAGGTAACCAACTATAGTTTGAAGTCTGCATCCTTAGTTACATTGGGTGAATCTTGTTTTCCATAATGGTGCTGGGAGCTAGCGTGGGTCATCTTTACTGAGTCATTATTGTGCCTGTCACAGGCTACGGTGCTTGGAAGCAAGGTCCTGGCTTCTCCAGGATTCACTGCTTCCTAAGCCAGCACTTTGCTACTCATGGGCTGTAGCTAGTCTTTGCTGCTCAGGACACTGATTGATTGAGGACTGGGTGCTCTTCAGCACTTCCAGTGTTGCTCTCGCCTCTAGGTGACTTAACCTTTTCCATAGTTTTTAGAAAGCAGCATTTCTCCTCTTCACTGTTTATCTGAAGAGGTGTGTTGACACAAAGGGGTGGACTTCCTAGAGCACCCGCCAAACCTTGCTTCTGACAGCGATTTGCCTTCCTTTTCTTCACACGTGATGTTAAGTGTGGCGTGATTAAGCACAACATACCAAAGAAGCTTTTGGAGACCAACACACACACACACACACACACACACACACACACACACTACAACTGGACACAACGCAGAGGTCAACAGATTGTGAGGCACCTAGCCCCAGCAGATACATCTTCATCAAAGCCCCTGCATATTTATATGGCTCAGGGAACATTGCAGAAGAGGAGGCGGAAAGACTTTAAGAGACAGAACATCAGGAAGTCTTCTGTGAGATACCTTCTCCTAGTAATGGTTGCATTAATGACCCTTGACGGATGACAACATCAATAGACATGCTGACTTAGAAGGGGGAGATTTTTGTGGGGTCCCACCCCTAGACAAACAACTGCAGGCAACTAATGACTCCTGGGAGAGGGAGGATTAGCCTCTCCAGGGATGAAGCCCCAGACTGGTTGTCCAATACAGAGTGATCATTTCTGAAACCATATATGCATGAACTACAGAAATGAACCCAGCAGGTTGTGTTTATATATTTCTTTTCATACACATATATGCATGCAACAGTAATAACTAAAGGAAAAAAGGTTATCAATTTGAGGGGGGCATGGGAGGAGCTAGAGGGAGGAAAAGGAAGGAGGAAGAGTGGTGCAGTTCTATTTTAACAAAAGTTAATTTTTTAAAACAAGAAGATATGCTATATTCCTTATCTGCTCCCTTCAGCTGCCCTGACTGTGTAATGTATACAGGAAACACAGGTCCCAGTTCAGTTCTTTAGTCAACTTATTCTGTGTTTTATAGAGGAAGTCATTGAGAAGGCCCAGCATCTCGCAGGACTTCTCTGTTCCCTTTCAAAGAGATTCCTGTGCTGCAGTCTATCTCTTGGGCGATCTCTCCCACCAAAGTAAGTATTTCTTAATGAACGCAACCCACAGTTTGAGAGTACATATCCTATCTCTGTAACTTCACGAATAAGGAACCTGATGCCTTCACGAGGCATGAGCGGCTTATGCAGCACTGCTGGCTACTTAGCCCCCAATCTAAGAACTGACGGACTGAGTTTCAAATTTAATTGTATCTCAGCATTTTCAATTACTCTTGTTAAGAGTGTATAAAAAGCAAAATAATTTTTGAAGGTCAGTCTATTGGGTGTTTTTTTTTTCTTTTTAGCTTAGTCCTGTGTCACTATATTTTTTTCTTGCCAAGAAAAGTACCATTTGAGGACTGAGTGTTGATGCATGCTCTCTGTACCCCACATCACTCTTCTTGACAGGCAGAGAACAGCTCCTCTTTGTCTTGCTTACAATGCTCACTCTCCCTTCACTTCCTCTCCATCTCCAGGTCTCTTTCCTGTGGAAGCATCCAGTATCCCCCAGGCCTCCGTGCTTTCTCCTGTGTGGGAATCTTTGGTTGCATGGCTGTGATTTTCCTTGGATCTCTGAGTCTTTCCCTACGATGATTCACTCATTTCCTCCCCTCCTCCTCCCACTAATTTTTTTTCTCCTTCTCTTACTGGACTCTGTACACATCACAGTTTCCTGGTACCCAGGGAAGGAGTTAGAGTCCCATAAGGATGGCTAACCTGAGCGTTTATTTCTGTGGCATCTTCCCTCCGCAATTGGAGACTTGCAATAGGTTGAGATCTGGCATCTTCCTTACATGGCTGATAAGAAGCAGGGGTGGGGCAGGGGGAGAATATGAGAAGCTGGGAAGGTGTTATATACCATTGGTTATTATGAGCTAGTGACCAGACTACAGACGAGACATGCCCAACCATTTCTCCTTATCATTTGGGTCTCGGAGAAACCATACTTTGGGAGCATCAACAGGCACCCTTGACTTATCAATAAATTAATACAATCCTCCAGCGGGCACACGTTGGAGAGAGTGGTCCCAGGCCACACATGAAGATATCTTAATATGTAGGCAGGTTCCAGTGCTTTAGAACACATGGCACCTGAGTAAACGGCATTGGCAGTCTCAGTGTTCTCAGAGTGGGCTGTTCTTTTGTGAGGTAGGAATAGGTAAATATAGCATTTATTGTTATTTCAGATTTAAATGATGAGAAAAGTTTTAGTGCATTTCAGCATCTGATGGAAAAGATCCCACGGCAAGTAGGATGTTTGAGGTGGAGCAGAGGGGATAATAGTAGCAGTAGGTCATTATCTTCCAGGGTGGATTCTTCCTCCCATCCTTAGCTCCCGGGATAATGATTCATGAGATTCATCACATATTGCACAAACACCTAGGCCATATAGCTAGGCTCTCCTTTGGATAGCTCATCACATAAATTATACTCATCTAAATTCAGGCAGGTGGCTGGTTACCTGAGCTCAGGTATGATGCATCACATCTTGGTGGCTTAATCCCCCATGCCTGCCTCTATCTCAGAATCCCTTCTGCCTACCAGAAATCTCACCTATTTCCTGTCTCAGGCATAGGCCATAGGATTTTTAACTGACAGGTGTTACATCCATACAATACACAGGAGATTTCTTCTACAGATAATTTCTAAAAACAAGAGCCTTTCCTTGTGTAGCACAATAAGAGACTGGCAGAGGGGGAAGCTTGGGAGGAAGAAGACCCTTTTCCCCAAGGAAGGAAGATGGGAAAAGGACTGACTACGTGTATGAGGCTCTGTGAATGGGCTGTGAGGAAGCAGTTGGTTCCCTCAGAGGGCTCTGTCTTCTCTGTGATGTGGGAGTCGATGCCTTCTTCTTTCAGTATTGAGGGATTTGGTGAGGTTGAAGGACCAAAGACAGTAGAGGAAACATGGAATCCCTACAAGGTGACAGGAAAAAGCTGATTCGAAACGGTGCTGAATAGTGATTTGTACGAACATGGAATAGCAACTATCTGCCATCTTGGTCTCCACAAGGATGTTCAGCAACCATGCCTGGGTGGTTGCATTGTCTGAGGGAGGCCAAGATATAATGAAAGGGAATCAGAGCAAGAAGTAGAGGAGACTGATGACTTGCTGAAGCACCTAGACGTAAACAGGAAACAGAATAAGGGAGGAGGCGCAGAAGAAATTCTAATGTCATGAGTCACTGGGATGGGGGGACGTCAAAGGCTCATCCAGAGAATCCCAAGAGGTGCAGTCACAGTACCTGAGTGAGCCACCCAGAAGGATAAGAGTTGTGAGGTGTCTTGACTTTGGCAGTAGAGCACGTTTTCAGAGTGACAGAAAGGTCCCCAGAAGGACAATAAACACACATGGCCAACGTTTGACACGGCTGGGTCATTGGAGAGGAGGAGCCCAGGGAGGCCGACGGCTGTGATGTGGGGAGTTAATGCAGATGGAGAAGTCACCCGCAACTGGGGATTGCAGACTAAGACTTGGTGGACAGTGACAACAAAGGGAGGCAAGAAAGGTAGAGTCGGGCTGGGAGGAGATGGTGCGTACATTGAATCCCAGCAATTCAGGAGGCAGAAGCAGGCAGATCTCTATGTTCTAGGCCAGCCTGGTCTACAGAGTGAGCTGTAGGACAGCCAAGGCTACACAGAGAAGCCCTGTCTTGAAAAAAATAGACAAAAAAACCCACAAAACCAGAAGAACAAGAAGAGGAGGAGGGGGAGGAGGAGGGGGAAGGAGGAGGGGGAGGGGGAGGAGGGGGAGGAGGGGGAGGGGGAGGAGGAGGGAAGGAAGATGATGAAAAGCAATGCAGAATCAGCTCATTTTATAGTGTCAAGAGTCGAGGTATGGAAAAGCAAAACATTTCTTCTGTTTCCAGACTTAGGGAGGTTGTCTTCAGGAGAGCCATCTATTTTCAGAATGGGGACAGCCATACCTACACTTTACAGTAATTAAGACTTAGTGAGCCAGTGTGCATGGAAATGCCTGCCATGCATAAGAAAATGACTCTGTATATTTGAAAACAATATAATTTACAATGCACCAGTCACTGCTAAATGAATTTTGTGGATAGTCCCCCTTTTCCTGCTGTGGGCTGTGAGCTGAACCCAGGGCCTCATGTACATAGACAATAGAAGCTACTCTACCACAGCTAACTGCCAGCTACAGTCTAACAGGCAGGTTCTGTTACTTACCATCTGTATTTGTAGATGGAGATGCCGGGTCAGTGCCTCACACAGGCCTTCCAGCCTGGAAGTAGCAGGTATGAGCACACTAAGTCTGGAAGGTCAGAGCCGTCACACTTAAGTCTTTCTGTGCATGTAGGAACTGCATGTACATGGCTTTATTTTGAAACAGTTACAGACAGTCACTGTGAATGAAAACAAGATAGGATTTTTTAAAGTCATTTAACTGTGACTAAATCAAGTCAGGAGTTAAGCAAAGCTATTTGGGGTGCATGCAAAGAGCTGTAAATGTGTAGTGTTTATGCTGTTTCCAGTGTGATAATGTTACCACCGCATATATCTCACTTGTAGGGCCAGGGATGGAGACTACATGTCAGTAACTTTGAGGCGCTCGGTGTCTCAAGTCAAATCTATGTGTTTGGTTTGATCTGTTTTATGCTGATGGGTGACGATGAGCTAACACTATAAAACACAGAACGACAAAAGCGGATCTGTAGTCAATGTATCCTACAGTAGGCATAAGTGGAAATGAAAAAGAACTATGCTGGCAGGTGTGGAAAGATGAGAAGGCTCGTGGGGGACACCAGGTCCCCCTGAACCTACTTGATGTGGATGAGAGAAGCGAGTGGGTGTGGAAAGGTCTAGTGCTTTTATGTCCCTCTTGCAGCAGAATGGGCTCCTGCAGTTAGCACTGCCTCCAGTCTGTCCAGGGCATCTGAGGTTAACTTATAGTCCAGAATTTCCAAGAACTCTGAGCACTTTTCTAATAGGGAAAGAGGAACAGAAATGATGGCCAAATCCTTAAAAAAAAAAAAAAAAAAAAAAAAAAAAAAAAAAAAAAAAAAAAAAAACAACAACTTCCTCTGGGCATGAATGAGTCATCTTGACCTCTGAGCGCTCATTTAAAGCAGGCTCTGAGCTTCAGAGTAAAAAAAATCACTGTCTGTCTGTCTGTCTGTCTATCTGTCTATCTGTCTGTCTGCTGTCTGTCTGTCTGTCTCTCTGTGTGTGTGTGTGTGTGTGTGTGTGTCTCTCTCTCTCTCTGTCTCTCTCTCTGTCTCTCTCTCTGTCTCTCTCTCTCTCTAACTGGTGTCTGCACTGCCTTCTAGAGTTCTGACATCTGGAAACTGCCATTGTTCATGACCACAGGTATTGAGCTAAGATGCAAAAAGTTCACCAGGATTCAGGCCCAAACAGTGACCTCTCTGGGGATGGGGACGGGGCAGGAAGCATGATCATCATGAGGAGAGATTAACTGAATGAACATTCACATCTCCCTCATCTGCTTATTTTTTTCCAGAAAACAATACTGTTTATTTGTTCTAACCCTTTAGGGCCCTATAGCTTTTTTTCCCCCCTTACCAGGTTTCCCAGGATAACAATTGCCTTGGGGGAAGTTGATTCTTTTCCAAGTCCCAGACTCAAATGACTGTCCTGCCTGCCCTCATTAGCTCTTCAATGGCATTCAGAGCCCTGTTTCAGACAATTGTTTCTGGAGGACTCAGTGGGCAGCCCTATCTCCTTTTCTTTATTTTTAAAGCATTTGCTTTTGAGAACTACAGGCTGAGACTCTTGCCAGCAGGTGTTGAGGTGTTTGATTTGATTGGACTCTGCAATGGTCCCAGGAACGTTAACAGGCATTTCCCACGCAGCCCATGCAGTAAGAGGATGACTATGGTTAAAGTCAGTCTCAAGAGGCAGCTGAAAAATTAAAACATGTACCCACTGGAAAACCTAATGTTCCCATAGTTGATTCTGCCAGGTTCACATTTGAGGCCCTCCTGGAATGCTTTCCCCAGGCCTGGATACTCTGATTAATGTTCTGGCTCCAGCTCTTTCAAATGCTGTTTGTCAGTTTTTCCATGTGAGATCTTAGCATTTTGGAACGCAAATGACTGCTTTGTTTGCTGATGCCGTGAGATTTCATGGCACACTGCACATGTCCCACACGTCTGTTTTGCCAAAAAGTTTTGGTGTGAATTCCAAGCCTCGACTTCCCGCAGGATCCTTTACAGCTGTTTTCTGAGCCAGGAAATCCTTGGGAAAAAAAAAAAACCAGATCTGCTTTCTGGGGTATGAGGGGCTTTACGGAGGAGTAAGAGAATCCTGGCGCATAACCTGAAACAAGGCCCAGTCTTGCCATTCCCCTAGGAACTGTTGACGTCGGCACTATTCTCCAGATGTGCTTCTGTTGGCTTCCAGAGTCATGACCAAGAACCAAAAACAGAGCCTATTCCAGCAGTTAGGCATACAAACGTTTACAATCATTTACACTCCAGGGGAAATGGCTGGAAAATGAAGTGGTTGGTCCTCTTGGGATCCGGGCCCCCTCTTAGCTTCAACAACTCAGAAAAAATTCCAGAGAAAATGAAAATGCGGATGAAATGAAATGATGATTTCTCAGGCCTAGCCATATAACCAGTAGATGGCAGACATGCCCTAGCCTGAAATGGGTACCTCATGGTGACACTGGTAGTTCTACTGGCTAATGAGCTTTTCAAGGTAGATAACAGTTAAATAGAACATGTTATGTTTAAGCAAGGGGCCTTGAACGTCTAAGCTAAGACAGTTTGTTTTCATTAACCTGGGTGTGGAATCCACAAGGAAGCAATGCATTTCCCTCAGAGAGGAAAGATACCCACTGAAGCAATTCATTCATTTTTCTCCTCACTCAGTCACTCATTTGTTTATTCAGCGGTTATTTGTTGATTTTTCCATAGTTTTCCAGGTGCTCGGTTTAATCCTCAGGCTTCTGGGGTGAAAAAGAAATATGTAAGTAAGACAGTGCGTGAACTCGGGGAAGTCATCCTGATGTGCAAGAAAAGGGTTTTAAGGAGCAGCTGTCGTGTGATGAAAACCTACTGTAAATCCCATGTAGCCTGGGTGCAGGCTGCTGGAGTAGCAGATTAAGTTAACTGATGAAGTACCTGGACGCGTGAGAATGGATGAGGATTTTCTTAGAAAACTCTGAAATTAATGTGTAGGGAAAATTAGTCCAGCTGATCTAATGGTAAAAAATGAGAACAGGGCAGTTTTGACTAGGAGGTCATTAGTTTTAGTGGGCCTAAAAGGAGATGCCTCTTTTTACATACCAAGGAAATCATGGCCAACTCCTGCAAGAAAAGAAATTAATGAAAGAAAGAGAAAACAAAACAAAACAAAACAAAAACACCAACAACAAGACAGCATTACCTAAAGCTTTGTGGGTTTTAGGCATGAAAAACCTAAGTACCCAGAGGAAATTATTTCTTTGCTTGGCTTCCATGAAGAAGAACAGCCACATGGAAATTATGGGGCAAAGGGCTGGATATAATGGTGGAGGCAGAGGGCAAGCCTGAAAAGCTATGTGCAGTACAGCATCCCTTCGTTCTTGCCTGAGGAAAAAAAAAAAGGAGTGAGCTTTTGGAGTTTTGTAGCCCATTCTCTGTAAGAGGCAGCCTAGTTTCTATCATTTGGAGAAGAAAAACTCTGATTTTTATGACTGCCCTAGTCAGTCAGCACTGACTGTCAACTTGACACAGCCTTAGAAGAGAGAAGGGGGCAGGGGGCGAGAAGAGGGTCTCCATTGAGTAACTGTTCTTGTAAAGTTGATCTGTGGACATTTCCGTGACACACTGTCTTGATGAAGGGGGTTATAGTTGAGTGGGAAGGGGATGCCATGCTCCAGGCAGGTGCCCCTAGGGTGGATGAGAAAGCTGGTTAAGCATGAATGTGAGGTACAGAGTGAGCTGGCCAGCGATCAGCATGCTCCGTGGTTCCCGTGGCACTCATTCAGCTGTGCGTGACTTCCCTAGTCCGAGGGAAGGGTGCACAGAAGAGCAGGCAGTGCCACCTTTGAGATTCCTGCCTTGAGTTCCTGCCCTAGTCTTGCCTCAGTGATGGACTATGGCCTGGAAGCATGAGGTGAAATAAACCTTTTTCCTCCCAAGTTGTTTTTGTCAGAGTTTTATCACAGCAACAGAAAAGAAACTCAACCAGTGACCATGTGGGAGAAAGAGGGGGCAGGTGACAGGTTTTGAGGACCTCTGTGCCCTTCAGCTCAAAAGCACTAGGCACACCCGAGGTAGCATGGAGTGTTGTGTTCTGTACCTCAACAAAACAGGAGCACAAAATGCTAAAAAATCAACGTTAGTTTGGATTAGCTTAGATGCAAAGAATATTAAGGATGTTTCCAAGACCATTAGTCTAGCCATTGCTGCCCATCACTTAGCAACAAGTACTGAGATGAGTGGTCCAAGATGAGGGTACCATGCTGTGGCCAGGCATCCAGAGACAAGACTGGCATCCATACTGGTTAAGTTCTGAAGGTCTGCCAAATGCCTACTGCAGAAGCAGGGCAGTTACCCCATGCCAAAGGTGTCAGCTGATTCCAGCAGGTGCCCCCCTAAAAGTCACACTCCAGGACTCCTCTAACTTCTTTCTTCAGTTTCTTGTACCTCTCTGTCTGGGAAGTTTCTTTGTTCCCCACAAACTCTCAGGCCTGGGCCATTTTGCTTATTCTTCTTCACATGGATCACACACTGGTTCTGACTTTCGGGGCAGGAATTTGTTGTTGTTGTTGTTGTTTTGTTTTTTTTTTTTGTTTTTCAAGACAGGGTTTCTCTGTGTAGCCTTGGCTGTCCTGGACTCACTTTGTAGACCAGGCTGGCCTCGAACTCACAGCGATCTGCCTGCCGCTGCCTCCTGAGTGCTGGGATTAAAGGCGTGCACCGCAAGGCTCACCGAACCAGCCACAGATGAGGCAACGAGTTCTAGACCATCCATCCTCATCTTCTTACCAAGCCCTCCCATGTCACAAGTTCTCATCAATGAAGCATTCAGCTTTCTCTGAAAACCTCAGCTCAGCAATAACGTGGCAGCTTAGCAGATGACACTGCAAATTAGTTCCCAGGGTGTTTCTGCATAGTATAGAGAAGAAATACCACTCCGGTATGGATTTTTCTGACTATAAAACTGAGACATGTATTAGATTTTAAAGAGTTACAGGCTGAAGTCCAGCAGTCCTTTAATTTTAAAGGCAAACTTAGACCTGCCTGAGGTCACTGTGTGACTTGGAGTGCCCACAAAGCTGGAACATTAGACAGATTTGTACCTGTGAGCTCACAGCTCACCCATGCTCTGTTCCCTTATCCCAATTTTGTTTCACCTGCTTTGTGCACATCGACCTTGGCTCTGCAACAAGATCCAAACCAGTGATTCTCACGCCCTTCATATGTGGCTCAGAACAGTTTTATAATTCAGTTCTGTGTGTGAGAAATCAGAGGTGCCTCGGGGTGCCTGGGAACTTTTCATTCAGTGAATAGTAACATTCCAGTATCCCCAAATCTCCCCTCTAACCATGAATGAGTAAATAAATAAATAAATTAAGAATTGTATTTGCAGGGCTGAGTTGCGGCATAACAGAATACAGTGGGCAACCATTTATTTTTCCCCCATCTCTTTGCTTGACCTAACCATACATCTAACTGCAGGTTATTATAAATATAATGAGAATCTATGGGGAAATAGAATCTTAGAGTCTTAGACAGTTTTATGAGGGTTCATAAATATTTATGTTCCAGATATAATCATATTATTACAGTCCTGTACACTCTCCCACATAAAATTCACGAGACTATTTTTATCCCTATTGCCATGCCCCCACCCCATGACAGTAAAACAAATTAGAGCTGATAAAAAATAAGAGCCTGTCAGTAGGCTGGGCGCTTGCTTCAAAGAGAATCTGTTTTAGGTAGGACAGTAATGCTTAGGGTCAGCCTGACTCACTGGTGAGTCAAGATGCCCTGCTCTATACAACTCCACTGTCCGTCTTGAAGTGGTCATTGAGAGATAAAAATGGACAGTATCTCAGTTAAGATATTGTTTTGTTTTGTTTTTTTTTGTGAGGAGCAGTTTAACTGAGGATGAGTGAGGGACAGCAATACTGAGGGACAGGGATGGATGAGGGATAGATAAAGAACACTGAGGATGATTGAAAAAGCCTTATGGACACATTTTATTACTTAAAACACACATAAAATATATGTGTAAGTATCTGTGTATACATATATAAATGATTTAAATGAAGTTATGCCACTTGAATGACAATGACCTCCCCTAGGGCTGCAGAGTACCTAATAAGAGTCTCAAAACATTTCCCCAGACAATAAAGGCGACTGCTGTTGCTTTAGGTCGTATCCCAGAACCTGAAGGTGAGATTCACCACATACTTCAGACACAAGACTTGGAGGAATCGGCCTGGAAGCCTGCCCTCTGGGGACTCTCTCTCACAGAATCCAAAAGGGCTATGCAAGCTGACAACCAACAGCCTTATCCACCTGCAAAGCCTGTAAACCATAACAATGACCAGCAGAGCAGGATGTCTCAAGGGCACAGTGACGGCACCTATATTTTGTGGCTAACCAGTCATCTAATTGGGCATAAGGCCCATTTTATAGAAGGGAATCCATGCCTGATACCGGGAACTTAGCCAACTGCCAGTTAGCTGGTAAGATCATGGACCCAAGAGGGGAACACACTACTGTTAAAGCTTCTAAACCAGTATAATTTCTAACCACATTCTAAGTATTTATCTTCATACCCATAGAGAACTGTACCTCTTAACCTTTACCACAGAATCTTATTTTTTCAGCAGCAGGAGACCATTACAGTAAACCTCAATTGGTTAAAAAAAATGCAGAGGACAGTGACTGTGGGGTGTCCATCCCTGGGTGACATACAACACAGCCTCTACACCTAAAGCTCTAGGAATATTACGAAGGAGTGGAGAGCAGGTTTGTAAGAGCCAAAGGAGGTCCAGGACATCTGCCACTTGGAGGTTGTGTCTTCTCTCTATAACAGGAAAGCTGCAATTGTCAACAATATGATTGCCTGAACAAGGCCTGCACGCTGATGTCAGTTCACATGCCAATGTGGGCAGGGAGATCTCACAAGTCCCCACCCCTAGATGAAGAGTCCCAGGCAGCTGATGAGCCTGCTAATCATGTGGTAATCCCTAAAAACATAAACACAGGAGCAACAGTAAAGTGTGTGTGTGTGTGTGTGTGTGTGTGTGTGTGTGTAAACAAAAATAAAGAAGAGGTCATGAATTTGAGAAGTGGGGCCAGAGGAGGCATTGGAGTGAGGAAGAAATGGTGTAAATTTACTACTCATATATGAAATCCCTCAAAAGAAAGAAACTCCGGAAAGGAACAAGAGAAGTGCCCTTTATGAGCCTAACACAAAGTCACAGCCTCCTCAAACTCACGTAGAAATGCCAGCTCTCCCCCTTATGTCTCCACTCCAAGTAGCATCTCCACCCCACTTTGATATCAATGTGAGTCATCAGCAAACTAATACATAAAGTAGCTGTGGAAAAAAAGAACTTCAAGTGAGGCCGCTGAGAGAGCGTGTAATTTTAGGTCATGCCATGTGCTCTGTGAATTCCATGGGAAGTTTCTAGAAGGGGAGGCTAGAATTCTTCCTTGCCTCTGTGAAGATCAGTGAACCTCCAGGGCACATGCATCAGTTGATGGCTTTAAAGGTAGAATTCTGGAAGGCCAGAATAGTTTTTTTTTTTAAATTTTGCCTTACCAAGGTTGACAGAATGATAGGGGGTGGGGGAGATGGGGGGTGGGGGGGTGGGGGGGCACTGACAGAAGTAGAAAAATCCATGTTAAGAAGTCTCCCTCAGTTCCCATGGAATTGAACCAAACCTAGAGAGGCTGACTGTCACTTGAGAATCATGACACAGTTCTGCCAGGGCAATGGCTAGAACCCAGTTACCAGTGAGGTCCAATTTCCTCTATGCTGCATATTAAGACAGACAGGACAGTAAGGGAATCAAAAAGTTAGCTGCCTGCCCCCAAGAACTCCTGAGCTGGCTGAAATGGATACTTTCAGGA
Source organism: Acomys percivali (assembly GCA_907169655.1). Lineage (NCBI taxonomy): Eukaryota > Metazoa > Chordata > Mammalia > Rodentia > Muridae > Acomys > Acomys percivali. The sequence continues at coordinate 12,744,819 of OU015751.1, forward strand.
GAGAGGCAATTCTCCTGAGAATTTATTTACTGAGAACAGCGAAACACTGGCCTCAGGTACCCTTAGCTAAAAGATGAGGGCAACGCCAGATGTTTGCATGACTTCGTGGATATAGTTTCTTTTCTAGGGTAGCTCCTCAGATAGATCTCTTCCGTTTGCCCCTTAACTTCATATGCACAAAATCCCCACTGGAGTCACCTGTCTATACCTGAGCAGTTTGAGGCTGAAATCTATTTCTTTCCCCATTTATTTTATTGTTTTAGAAATTCATAAATGCATATAAATATATTTTGAAGGTTCAATCTAGCCCCTCCCCATCCCCTCCAACCCTCCACCACCACTTTCCTCTCCCAGTTTCCTCTCCCAGTATGATCTGTTTGTGTCTTTGTATTTAACCCAAGTCCACTTAATACTACTGCCTGTTTGTGTTGGGGTTTAGGACCATCTGCCAGAACATGGGCACCATCTCATGTTTTAGCTTCCTGAAGAGAACTGACTCCCTTCTTCAGCCTCTGCTAATGGTGGCAATTAATGCCCACATCCCACCTCCTGCTGGGATTTTGTTTTCCTGGCGTGATCTTGTGTGGGCCTTGGGCATGCTGTCACAACTGCTATGAGTACATACGCACAACTGCTCTCTTTGGCATGGAAAACACTGTTTGTTGCACTGTAGTCAGCTACCACCTCTGCCTTTTCACTTCTCCTTGAAGGCTGGTTTTGTTGGGTAGGACTCGGCAGTCTAGTTGGGTAGGCCTATCTAAGTCCTTGTGCTGTGTGTGTGGACCCCGGGGGTGTGCACTCGTTGCTCCCAGGGCAGCCCTCTCAACTTGGCAGGATAATGAGAAGGAGTGTCAGAGACAGAATTTGAGTCTTGTTTTGTGACCTTTGGCTTTGAGTTTTAAGTTCCTCCTTTGCAAGCAAAGAGCAGTCAGTTCCTACTGTAGAGTATGCTAAGCATAAGGCGGATAAATGTCCAGTACTTCTTTGTGAATTCAATCTGTTGTCAGTAGGCCCTGGAGCGACACTTGGCAGGAATGAAATAGAGGCACAGGAGATTCCTAAGCATTGCTGGGGTGGTGTGTGTGTGTGTGTTTGTGTGTGTGTGTGTGTGTGTGTGTGTTTGTGTGTGTGTGTGTGTATTCAGTCTGGGCATGAACCAACTGCCCTTTTGGCTTTCTAAGTGAGTCCCCGTTGAGGTGTTTTTCAGAGGAACAGGGTTTGCACCATTCTTTGTGTGACACAGAGATGGCCTCTTCTCACTGCAGCTACCAAACCAGAAACAGAGCATAGCTTAGCAAAGAGCCAGCATTTTGCCAGCATTAGGCAGGTATGCAGGATTGAGCACTCATTCATTTATTCCTACTCGCTTCCTCCCTTCTCTTTCTTTCCTTCTCTCTCTCACTCTCCCTTTCTCTTCCCCCTCTCTTCCTCCTCCCTCTCTTTCCCCTTCCTTTTCTCCATTCTCTCTCTCTCTCTCTCTCTCTCTCTCTCTCTCTCTCTCTCTCTCTCTCGTTCTTTTTGAGACAAAATCTAACCATGTAGCCTGGATAGCCTGAAACTCTCTGTATAAACCAGGTTGGCCCCCAATTTATAGAGACACCCCAAATGCTGGGATTGAAGGCATGGACCACTTCCTATACCAGGACTGTTCTTACGGGATTTTCCAGAACTTATTTGTCTAGTGCCTCTGAGCTTTTCTGCAGCCTCATTGACTATCCTGCTGACTCATTGAAACTTCATCTTGCATCATGATTTTTTTTTTCTTTAACCTGCCAGGTGCATTGGTGTTTTCTGCTGTCTTTTGAGCTGAGGTGTCATGCCCAATCCTCCAAATGCCTTTTCCTGTTTTCACCTGGCATAGCTTTTCCCTTTGCACCTTTACTCTAAGAATTAATTCACATATTTGCCTTCTCATGACATCCTGGAAGATGGTTACAGTTCAAGTGCTGCCCCTAACATGCACGCATGCACACGCGCACACATGGACGCTAACTAGACACAGCGCTGACTGGCCCCATCTCACCTTGTGATATTTACAGCTACAGCAAGAGCTTCCTCAGCGTTCCCTGTTTGTCACCTTCTAAACCCAGCTTTCATGGAGTAGTCTTCACAAACAAATTGGATCTAGTGCTTAGCATATGGCAAATCATCTGAGCTGCCAGTTCAGTGTTTCTAGGCAATTGAAAAAAATTGAAAAAAAATTATAATTTTAGGTAAGTGGGTGTATTGCATGTGCCCACTAACATATGATGAGCAGGCTGAGACCAACCAGTAGCTTAACAAGCTTCTGTCTCACTGGCTCCCTTGACACTGATGAAAAGACTTCCCCTATCAAAAGCTGTAGTTGAGTAGCTAACCACATTTTATAATAAGAACTGTAGAGGGATCTTACTATCCTACACAGCGAGCCAGGGGGAATGGACAGTGGCATCAGTTTCAGCTTACTATTCCTCTTAGGGAGGGAATGATGGGCAAACAAGAAGATTTTATTATTGGTGTTACTATTATTAGCTCTTCCCTTTGCTTTTTACTGTAAAGCATTTTAGACGTACAATGACATTTCTAAAAGCACACTAAAGGTACTCACTGCTAAGTGTTGGTTGCTTACTATCTCTCATTGCCTCTTTTTTCCTTCATGGTATGGTTGAGGCTCATTGTTAGAAGGCTCAGCAGCAGCTGCTTCCTGCTGATGCCCACCCTCCAGGGCTGCATTATGTAAACACGGCTCAGGCTGTTTCTCATGTCCACCGACTTGAACCTGGCTTTTCCTAGAGCTTCCTTGCACAGATTTCTTGTGGCCACGTTGATGCAATCATCTTGCCTGAGATAGCGTTCATACCCAAGTTTTTCCTCAAATGTCTTCCAAAGCTTTCTCTAAAAGGAAAATAAAATAAAAAACCCCAAGATTAAATAAAGGATCATTTATTACATTTTACTGCCTGTCTTGTCATTTTTAACTGACAAAAATCCTGTATAAAAAAAAAAAAAACGTAACTTCTGAGGCTAGAGAAATGCCGCAGCAGCTAAGAGAGCACTTGTTGCATTGCAGATGACCTGAGATCTCTTTCCAGCTTCACATGGTGGGTCACATAACTCCAGTTCCAGGGCATTTGAGAACCTCTTTTGAGTTCTGGAGGCATTACACACATACCTTCCACATACATACATGCGGGCAACACACACACACACACACACACACACACACACACACACACACACACATAAAATAAACAAATCTTTGAAAAAAATATCTACGACAACTTGAGAAAATTGTCTCAGATCTGACAATTGGCCAGACTGCACATGTGGCTCCTGGTTTAGCATTGTTAGAACCTCTACTTGGTTTTGAAGGTGAAAGTTTGGCTGATGGTCATTGGAGACTGCTTTCCAGGCAGAAAGTGATTGCAAGCAACAGACTCTCAATCATCTTGGTTTCCAGATTTTATATGGAATTTGGTCAAGAATTGTACATGGAAACTGTTTTTTCCTCTGTGCCAGTGGTTCTCACCTGAGGATAATTCTAACTGCAGGGGATGTACAGTTGTGCCTGGAGATATCTTCAGTTCCTCGTGTGGAAGAACAGCTTCTATGCAAAGGACAAATACGGTCTGTGCTATAATGTAGAGCACTGCCACTCATCACAAATGGAGTGGCCCAAAATGTCAACAGGGTTGAAGTTAAGCAATTGTCTGCATGCAGAGACTAGCTCACTCTGTTTATATTTGGAGTGCAGTAGAGGGCAGGTAAGGGACCATAAACATCATATTCAAGGGTCAAGAGCAAATTACTGCCATTGCAATTATGAAGAACTGGATTAATAAAGGCCTAAAAAGGCGTGTGTGTGTGTGTTTGTGTGTGTGTGTGTGTGTGTGTGTGTGTGTGTGTGTGTGAGAGAGAGAGAGAGAGACCTCCCTTTTGGGTATAGATGAATAATCCTCCCCCAAATGGTTTTACCTTCTTGCCCTACAAAGTCTATGTTTCCTTGACCTGGCTCTGAGTAACAGTCCTCACCTGTGGCTTGCAGGACTCCAATTCAAGAGCTGCTGCTCTATTCTGAGGACCCTGCTGCTGCTGCCGGGCTGTCTCCATAGCCAGAGAGCAAGTGAGGTCACACAGGCTTGTGGCAGAGACGACACCAGCCTTTTGACCTTGGCCTGGCTCCCTTCTTGTATTCAGTTCCTCTCCTGTGGTGTCATTGTAGGCATCCCCCTAACAAATGGCTGCTTGTTCTCTCTCAAAGCTGACAGGGTATCAGAGGCCCAGACTGGGCCCTGTTTGCATTCCTAGGACTCCTGGCGTGGCCAGGGAATCCTGCAGCTGCAGGCTGAATGAGGCCCTTTGATGCTGAGCTGTGGCCTTAAGTGGAGTTTGGATGGCACAGGCTCCTCTGTCAGCAGCGCTGTCAAATCTTCAAGCAGATTCATATTCGTGCTCTTTTTTTGGGGGGTGGGGGGAAGCCATTTGCTTGTGTGAGCTCCCACTTTCAGCTGTTTTGTTAACAGAGCAGCAGGGATCTGGGTTCTGCTCCCACAGCACTGTGCTTAGCATTCTGTGCTCAGTAAATATTATTCAACCCACACAATAGACGCCAAAGTGCTGAAACCAAGGATTATAGATTGGTAGGTGCTGTAGAGAAAGGAAACATCTTTTTCCTTCACCCCTCTTGGGGTGTCCTGCAGAGGCCCTGTGGATTAGGCAAATGACAAATTAACAAGAAACAAACAAACAAACAGACGTTTACTAACATGAGCTTTGCAGAACCCACAGGAGTGCTAGTAATCTGTTTATCAAACGACTGTTACAATGCAATGCGTGCTTACATGCCATCTTAAGGACAGAACAGTTAATATCTAAGGGGCAAGACAAAGAAAAGGGCTCTCGGTTTCCAGAGAAAGCAACATATTAGACAGCAAAGGAGCCAGGAAACTAATGGGAGACAGTTTTCTGCTCTGTTTTAGGGGGTGGCTTTGTAAGGGTTGGTATGAAAATCCCTGTTGGCTCATCTATGTGTGATCAGAAAAAGGTCAAGAGTTGTCTTCATTGGTTAACTTATTTCTGATAGAGAGTGGAAGGTAGGCATCTCGCCAGATTTGGGCCGTGAGTTTAGGCAGAAAGCTTTTCGTGTGTCTCTTTCTCAACTTATTTCAGCTGAAAGAAACCATTGCTGCTAAAGTGGCACCCTTGGGTGTTAGCATCTTCAGCTACCACTTACCATCACACTTCTTTGTTTTCTACATCAACACTCTGCTTTCATCTTCAGTTTAAAAAGCAGTCTTTCCTGAAACGAGTGACTTTGCATTAAGTAGGTAACATATTCTTTCACAAGTATACCCCAGGCATATTGTCCCCCATATTCCAGAGCATATAGCCATGTGACCTACAAAATGTCTAAATGCAAAGTAGCACACTCAAACTATAAGGGAGACTCAGTGCTCCAAGACTCTACAGTCTCTTCCACAACCGGCGCTTATAACCTCCCAGTGTCCATCCAGACAAGTTTACTTTTCCTCCTAACTCATAGCTCTAGGGTATATTCCATTGTGGTGAGGAAGTCACAGCAGCAGCCGTTGAGGTGGCTGGTCACATTGCATTCCCAGTGGGCACACATGTTTATGGGGGTGACGCTTTAAGTTCAGCTGGCTTTCTCTTTTTATTCGGTATGGAACCTCCAACCTATTGAATGGTGCTTCCCAGTGGATTCAGGGTGGGTTTCTCCCACTTCAACTAGCCTAATCTAGACAATCCAGATGACCTATCAGAGATGTGCCTGAGAGGATTATCTCCTAAATCCCTTCAGGGTGACTGCAGCAGCACACCAACCCCAGGTCCAAGAGAGGAGACTCTCAGGACAGGGTCCAGGTGATGAATTTTAACACTGTCCCAGGGGTGGTGTGGGCAGGCTGCTGAATCACTGGCATCCTATTAAGACAAGGTGTGAGCTTAGAAAGCCTACAATAGGTGATTTGAAAATGAGTGAATCTCTCTAGAGATGCACATAGAATCAAAACGAGCAAACAACAAACAGAACACACAGTATGAGAAAGGAAAAGGTTGCGGAAGTGAAGAACAGAACGGCAGCCATCTTAAGAGGCATCAGCCCTAATTAGGTACCCTCTGTATACCACCTACTTACAGGTAGAAGCTTAAAAGTCAACCAGGAGCTTGATTCTTCCTGGCGGGAGAGGTAGGGAAGAGACACTTGGGGACTAAGAAGGAGATGAAGAGCTAAAAGTGACTCCATCTTTGGGTGCTTCACTTTTCCAGGCTGAGATCAATCTTACAGCCTCTTCTGGCTCCATGGATGCAGTATGTATATTCATGTGGGGCCTCCCTATTTTAAAGCATGCTCTCAACCAAAATAAATAAATAAATAAATAAATAAATAAATAAGCAAAGGCCTACTATACCTTGGCTTCTCTAAATGAAGATTATGAGACCCTAAGACATAGGTGACATGGTAGGGGTTGGGCAGGGGCTGGCTGTCAAACTCTGCTGGGCCATAGATCCCTTCCCACATCTGTGTGTCTTCCCTTTAATCTTCCCTGCCTGAGTGCCCAAGGAGGTCGGGTTCGGAGGAGGATCCTGGCAGCTCCATCTTGGCTCTGGCTGCGCAGGCAGTGACAAAGCTTCAGCGCATTTCTGCCGGCAGCTCAGGAGTCTTTGCCTGTGGTGTGACTGCTAACAGAACCCCGGGCTTGGGGCTGTAGGGAAAACACTCAGGTGGGTATACGCCAGCACAGGGCAATCTGTAGGCTTGTCTCTACACTGAAAGCTGGAAAGCTGTCTCTTAAGGCAGCCACTGGGGAGGGCAGGCACAACACAGAGCTGAACCGGCAGCGAAGTTAGTGAGGGAACTGAGAATGGCACTGGAGTGATGGAGAGGCAAAAGAAGGCTGTCCTTTTGACTCTCCTGTCCTCTCCTAGGGCTTTGCAGGCTTGCTCTGGATGGCTGGATGCCACAGAAAGTACTCTCCCTGAGTCCTAGCTAAGATGTTTGGGAGCCACCCGCATAGATCATTTTCTTTGAATAAAGAGCAATCACACAGCACCGTCACATTGCTCTCTTCCCCTCCCATGTCAGCTAGGCTGGCCTGTCTGTCACTGAGCTGTTTGAGCTCAGTGTTTTCCCCTTGCTAGCAGCCTTGGTATAAGGAGGGGGGAGTGGAGAAGTGTTTGTGGAACGGGAGTGTAGCCCCCAATTAGGCCAGGCAATCAGAAGCCTTAATGGAGGAGTGCCTGTCAAAACACAGTGGGGTGTCTGCTAACCTCTGAGGCTGCTTGCTTGCTGTAAGCAGAAACCATAAGGCAACAGGGGGACAGGAATGGATGAGTCTATTTCTCATGCCTCCCTGCCTTTGAAGAGTTTGACGATATTGCCAAGTCTTTTGTAGGGAGGGAGACCTGAGGACCTAGCTGCAATCTTTCTTGAGGAAATATCCAGACTTACATAATCAAGAAATGATGATGATGATGATGATGATGATGATGATGATGATGATGATATAATGCCAATACTGGGGACTTGGGCAATATATTTAATGCAGGAATTCAAAGCACAGAGGTTTCACAGAGGAGAAGGAAGAAAACAACAACACCCAAGCATGTTTCTCAGGGAGGAGCTGAAGGCAGCATATCATAGCTGCCCCAACCCAATCTTCCAATGGACAAGAGGCAGCAGCAGGAATCCATTTCTTTGAGCTTTCTGTCAGCCACAGAAACTGCGACGTCATCCTCTTCATGCTGGACTGCAGTACAAGAAACACCCTTAGTGCCTGCCAGCGGGGAATGTGGGGAGCCAGTGACTGTCTTGGGAGGACACAAAGTACAGCTGCGTTTTTGTTACTTCTAGCAGAGTGGTAGTGTCTGACAAGGAAGGCTTTAAGGCTGGCACAGCAGGGAGCCGCACTTGGCTGATGAGTGATATCCACCTTGGCCGTGGAAGGATGCGGACAAGCCTCTGCATGCCCCATGTTTCATTTCTCTTTAATTTTTCTATCTAGTTACATTGTTGCCTTTTTCACGAGCAGTAACGTCGCCGTTGGATTCTGATCGTGTTCAAGCGTGGTCATGGAAGGCTTTTAGAGGAAAGGAATGGCAAAACAGGTGGCAGCTATACATTTTCTAGATGCTATGGAATCAGGAAAACTCATGAGTCGGGTGACATGGAACTGCTCCGCATGCCGTCCCAGACTTGCCTCAGTTACCAAAGTGCCTACAAAACTCATGCCAAAAAGAACTGCTTTATTTTTAGACTCACCCTCCCGAAATTAAGCCATCAAAAGTTCTATTTCGAGGGCTCAAGGAAAAATCTCAGGGACTAAGTTTCCTCTCAAGAGCCTGACACAAAGCATCTCCCAAGCAGGACTCCAGCTTCCCAGTGTGTCCTCAGGCAGTCATGACACCTGCGCAGGGTATGAGGAAGGGAGAGTGGCTGGAAGCAGAACCGTGCTCCCAATGTCTTAGTGCCTGTGGGAGGAAAGATGAGTCCAGACAAGATGACTCAGGGTGGAATCCAGATAAAGAACCAAGTGGAAAGGCAGGGGAGGCGGTGTAGAAAAAGAAACAGAACAGAATAGGGGAATGCCTGAAATCTTTGCTGCAAATAGCCCCAACTCTACAGAGATGTGAAATGCCTTTGTCTTTAGAGCCTAAAATAGATTAGATGATATCACCTCCAAACACACCTATCTTCTCATCTATGGGCCCCCTACCTGACAAAAGTGACTTTGGAACGTATTAAATATTCTCCGTTAGCTGACTGAGCTCAGAGTCATCACAAGGGAGGCAGAGTGGTTGTAGTTAGTGAAGGCAGTGTGGTTGCCAAGGCAGAGGTCATAGAAACACAGGGTACCATTGAGAAGCTGGGAAAACAAGGACAGCTTCTCCCCTAGAGCCTCCAGCAAAACACTGTCTTCGGGACCCATCTTAGACTTCTGACCACCAGAATGGTAAGAGCAGATGTGTAGGAAGCTTTATGTCATCAAGTCTGTGGAAACTGAGCAACACCTGCCCCTTGGCTTACTTCCAAAGTCCTGGCTGGCCACATAGTTTTGTTCCCATGGATACCTAGCTCTTTGGAGATGGGTGTCACACGGTACTTAGAATGTGCCTTAGTTACACATTTTCATGACTTTAGCAGCATTTTCCTCAGGGCAAATTTTATCCGGGTGAAAGGACTTACAGGCACAAGGAAGTCAATGCGAGGCTCTCCAGGTGAGGCTGCCAGCTAGGCACCTCTGAGGACTCTCACTGTCCTGGGCAGAAAGAATCCTTAGGATAGAGACTTCCTGAATTCTTGCCCTCATGAGATGTACTTGCTATAATAGGGCAATCAAAGTACTGAAGCTATATTTATTTATTCTTTTGAAAACATTAAAAAAAACTTCATCCAGTTATTTATTAATGGGGGAAGCACACTTGGAGATCAGAGGCCAGCTTGTGGGAGTTGGTTTTCTCCTATTCCTGGCATCGAACTCAGATCCTCAGGTTTGGCAGCAAGCATCTTCACCCTCTAACCCTTCTTGCCTTCTTGTATGTATTTATTTATTTATTCTGAAGTTTACCTTTTCATTTTGCAGTGTTGAGATTAAATCCAAGACCGCAAGCATGCATAGATAAGTGCTGGCCCACTGAGGTATGCCTTGAGCACCGAGGATTTTAAATACCCTCTGTTGACTTTCCTATGTATCGGTTAAGTTACCATGATAATGGTTTCAATATCAGCCCTTCATCTATGACATTAAGAGAAAGAAATGACTTTAGTTGGGCACAAGGACTAAAATGATTTATGTCTTTGGAAGCTTAAGGGGAATAGAGTGAACACACTTTCCAAATAATTTATGAGGCCAGGGTAGGGCCTGAAACCTACCAGTAAAGTGTACCACCTAACAGAGTAGCTTGCAGGAGAGCAGTCTGAGACATAGAACTCAGAGATGTGTGAATGACTTAAAGAGGAAATTTGGGCGGAGGGAAGTTGCTATGCAAATTTCCCCCAAGGAAAATGATGTGTGTAGAAAAATGCTGAAGGGTATCACTAATTTTTAAAAGAAATACAGTCTGAACTGGAAGACAAAAATTTTTTCTTGGCTATAGATCCTTGATATGATTAGTATGGAAGAATTTAATTCTCTCTTTTCTCTTTGGTTTGAGTCTTAAAACTGTGTGTAAAGGGTATGTTTTACATTTATTATTACCGAAAGGTCATTTTCATGAGTGGGTTCCTAAGGAATATGGTTAGATGGCTGGACTGGGTGACTTTATATATATATATATATATATATATATAATTTATTCAGATTACAACTCAATTGTTATCCCATCTCTTATATCCTCCCGTTCCTCCTTCCCTCCCATTTTAACCCCATTCCCCTTCCTTAAGTCTATGACTGAGGGGGACCTCCTTCCCCTTTTTATGGTCATAGGCTATCAAGTCTCATCTTGGTAGCTTGCTTATTCTTTCTTTGAGTGCCACCAGGCTTTTCCACCAAGGGGAGGTCGTCAAATATGGGACACCCAAGTTCATGTCAGAGTTAGTCCCCACTCTCCACAAAACTGTGGTGAATGTCCTGTCCATTGGGTAGATCAGGGTAGGGGTTCGATGTTTACTACTTGGGTGATTTTCTATGAAGACAGCCTTAGCTTGTCACACTGAGCTTTTAAGTTCAAGCACTGTTGACCCCTGGCTTTCTAAGCGAAAACTGAGACATGGAATGAGCTAGGGGACATGGTGTTAGTGTTGTGGGGAGAAGCAAAGGCCAAGGTAAACCTTAAGTCTGTTTCTTGCTTGTTTGGCCATAATGAAGTGACAGAGCTTCTTTCAATGTTGGCCCCCAATGGTAATCTTATGGGACTGTTGAAGAGTGAAGTGAGATGTGTGCACTTTTATCCCATGACTGGCTCACTATAGGACCCAGCACATGTCAGCTCCTACTTCTGTCAAAAACACATTGAACATTGTTAACTTCTACATTAACATTTCCTGTTGATATGCAATCTGGCTTTTCAATGCATACAAATGGAAGGCACTGGGAATTCTTAGGTTCTTCCATAGCGATGATTAGAAATGACAGATTAATTAGGCAGCCAGGGGACATGATTAACCCCTCTGGCTTTTGGTATGCTCTTCTATAAAAGGAGAGTGTGGAGCTAAAAGTCCTTTAAGGTTTCTTCCTGCTCTGTTACAATTCTAAATTTTTTTTTTTGCTTACATTGAAAGCCTTCATTTGAAGAATGACTTCCTGAAATTTTAATCTTTTGTGTGTGAACTGCAGTCTACTTCCTCCAGCAATCCATTGTTCCCGATGAATATCTGGGAACACAGCAAGAAAGATTTTGGTGTCTGGCCAGTTGCCTGCCTTTGTGTCCTGTAGCCAAGGCTGGTGGGCAGTGTCTAATTGCTTTTGTTGCTGCTCAGGAAAACTGTATTTGTCTTGGAAATAGGCTACAGGATGACATGGTGTAGAAGTTACAGAGGAAAGAGCCAAGCAATTCCAAGAGAGTAATGGCTGCCTAACTTTATGATAGAGGAATTGAAGATTGTGCCTGACTAAAGCGAGAAGTAACTTTTTGTCTTATGGGTGACTGTACCATGGCTGCCCAGGGCTATCAATTATGGTGCCACCTCGTCTAACCTCTTCCCCTGTCTCTTTCCCTCTTGCTACAAACATTGCCTGCCAAATGTTTCATCCCCCTAGGGCCTTGCTTCTGGTTGCTATAGCAACTGCTAGCTACTCCAAGCTAAATGTGCCCTCCTGCCTTCTCAAACTAGGGAGACTTCAGGAGACAGTCTCTTCCCAGGAATGAGATGACAGTAAAGGAGAATATCAAACTAAGATTTAAGACAGACATTTTGAAGCAAGCAATCTAGACCTCTCAAATCAGAATAGGGAGCCAGTCTTCCTGCCTACCTATGCAAAGAGCCAATCAATACATCCCTTGTTACTCTTGCACTGTCCTTTATGAAACATCTTTGCCTATCTGCTGTGATCAGAGTGACGTGCCAACTGTGGTCTGTCCTCTGGAGAACTGCTGAGTGCAAAGACTCTATAGTAATATTCAAATTCAATTAACCAGTGTTCTTTCCTCGCCTCTAACTAGTACAAGCTGCAGAAAGGGAGGATCCCATGTAAACAGGAACAATAGGAAATCTATAGCAATTTCTTGACCTGTATCTCACAACAGGAACAATAGAAAATCTATAGCAATTTCTTACCCTGCAGCTCACTAACATCTTTCTTACTTACAGTACGGACTGTCAAAATGCTACTCCCAAAGCCATGTGATTTTGGGAGATGCTAAATTTAGAAGGGGGAAGCATTTCAGCATCATGGAAGGGTTGGGGGCTCTGACATGGGATTATCATAAGGTGGGATAGCCTTGGGCAAAACTCCACAAGCTCTCATCGGTTTCACAAGCTGCTTAGCCTACTTCTAGAATGTCTCATCTCAGGCTGACAAACCCTGTGCCTTCTCAATCCTGTTTATAAGTTGGCATGTACTTTAAAAGGGTAAAAGACCAACAGTGGTCTAAAGCACTACCCACTAACCCAGGAGATGTAAAGTTGTTATCCTAGCGTTGGGGAAACAGAGCAGAAAGATGACAAGTTGGAGGCCAGTCTGGGCTACCTGGCAAGACCTACACCGTCTCAAAACAAACAAACAGAACAAAGATGTAATCGAGCCCCAGAATTACATAAATTTGAGACAACAACAATTAAAAATAAATCCTAAGTGATTTCTCATCCCGCGTCTTACTAATTTCTTTCATACCCAAGATAGTTTATTGTCAAAACCACTATTCTAGAAAACAGAGTTCAAGTGTTATAATCAAAATGGTGCGGGGAGGAGTTAGAGCTAGAGATGATGCAGTAGCTCAGTAATGCAGGTCGTACTTACTCTCTCTAACCTTGAGTACACACACACACACACACACACACACACACACACACATATACACACACATACACACATGCACACATATCAATTTGGTAGAAAATGGAAAAGATTTTAAGTAAGTGGCACACACCTTTAATCCCAGCACTGGGAGCCAGACGCAAGTGGATGTCTGAGTTCAAGGCCAGCCTTACATATGGAGAGAGTTCTAGGACAGCCAGGGTTACACAGAGAAATCCTGACTCCACCCCTACTCTAAAACAAAACAAAACCAACCAACCACCCACCCATCCACCAACCAACCAACCAACCAACTAACACACTATTTGCCACAGAGGGAAAAAGACTTCAGTTTAAAGCAGGCTTGAACTGTGAATGAAGGAGCAAGGTGTAGGTTAACGTGTAGAAAACCGATGAGCAAAATGAGAGTAAGTATGCATTCTGGCTAGATGATCTACTAGCCTCTGAGGCAGGGTGATCTGGTGAGTCACTTTGGGATGCTAAGTGCTGTGATCTGGATGGGAATCAGTCACCAAAGGCTCACGTGTTGAAGGCTTGCTTACCAATGAATGTGATAGCCAAAAGACAGCTTAGGGGAAGTGAAGAGATCACCAGGAGTCTGAGTTCATCAAGTAATTCACAATGGATGGACAACTGAATAGCATGACTTTGAGTCGGTAGAAGAGAGGGAGAGCCTAGCTGGAGTGTGTAAGTCAATAGTGGGGTTCCCTGGAAACCTACACCTTGTTCTTCCCTTTTCTCTTTACCTCTCTTCCATGGTTGCCAGGAGCTCTGCTCTACCACAAGACCCTGCCATAATCCATGGCCTCACCACAGACTAGGAACAGCAGGGCCAGCCATGATGGCCAACCTCACCACAGACTAGGAATACAGAGCCAGCCATGATGGCCAACCTCACCACAGACTAGGAATACAGAGCCAGCCATGATGGCCAACCTCACCATAGGTAAGGAACAGCAGGGCCAGCCATGATGGCCAACCTCACCACAGGCGAGGAAGAGCAGGGCCAGCAAGCCCTGGGCTGAAACCCCTGAAACCATGAGCTGAAATTCCTCTGCCTGCTTCTCTCATGTATTTGTCACTGTGACTGCAAAAGTAAAACATTAGGGGATATCAAATTTGACTGGCTGTCGGGTGGTTAGATATTGACGGTAGGGACTGACTACCTGTAAACTGACTTTACAGAATTCTTGTTAAAAATCAGGTGATACAAAGACAAATACCAATATTGAGGCCTAACAGGCCTATTACTGTTCATCAAAGAGAGAAACTCAAAATTTTAGAATACTAATAACCCATATAAAATGTCAATAAAGGCAAGAAGATTATGAAATTAAAAGAAATAATATATTTGTGGGAAAAACTTTTTCAAATCCTTTTTCCACTTCTGTCTGTCTGTCTGTCTGTCTGTCTCCTTTTGTCTCTTTTTGCCATTGAAGTGAATGAGTTCTATTTATTTTCATACACCATTCAGGTACTTGTTTCAATAAGAGTCCCATCATAGCAGCTATGTTTTCTTGTCTTTCTTTGTGGTGCAAATTAGCTCATTTGGAATAGTTCTACTTAATTTTCAACAATGTTTTGCCTCTGTTGCCTGTGTTTTAGGTGTCATTTGAAAAAAAGATCACTGCCAAAATCATTGTCAAGTCTGTCACTGACCAGGTATGGTGGGCCATGTCAATAATGTCAGCATTTAGAAGCTACAGACATGAGGATCAGCAGTTCAAGGTCACCTTGGGCCACGTGGAAAGCTCTAGGTAACCTGGGTAACATAAGAAATGTGTTCTATCTTCTTCTAGTAGTTCTGTGATTTCATGTCTTGGCCAACAGTTACACTAAAAGATGCCCAGAGTCATGAGGGGCTAAAAGAAACCTAAGCAGATCGGGAGATACTAAGATGGTTGTTGTCAAAACCTTTACAGGGTAGTGCTGGTGAGGGTGTAGAGAAGATAACCCTTGTGCACTGTTGTTGGAAGTGTACATTGGTTTAGTCATTATGGAAAGCACTACAGAGATTTTTGGATGGAAAAAAAAAAAGACTTCCAAAAGTTGTCCTTGATTTTCACACACACACTATGGTATACTTGCCTTTCTTCTGTCCTCACAAAAAATAAAATGAAATAACAGAAAATTTAAAGTTAAAGGCAGGACTGCCATGTGATCCTTTAACCCCACTTCTGGGTTGTAATGGAAATGAAATCTTACCTGGGAGCTGTCTAAACAACATAGTCATTTCAGCATGTTTGCCACAGCTAGGATGGGGAGGAAATCTAAATGTCTTTTTACAGAGCAATGGATAAAGAAATTGCGATCTGTATATCAGCCTTTAAAAATAATAATAACCAGTGTCATGGCAAATGGCTTTTATCCCAGTGCTGAGGAGGCAGAGGCAGGAGGATTTCTATGAGTTGGAGGCCAGCCTGGTCTACATGGCAAATTCTAGTATAGCAAAAAACCAAACTAAAACAAAACACCTCCCCAAAAAACTCAAACAAACAAACAAACAAATAAACAAGCAAACAAACAAATAGAATGCCCTGCCATTTGTCACAACATGGATGATAGCAGAAAACATCATGCTAAGTGAAGCAAACCTCACTTTAAAAAGTAAAATGCTGCATAACAGAAGGTGCACGTGGAGTTTTAGGAAGTCAATTTCAAAAGGAAACTTTTCAGAGTCTCGCAGAGGCCGAGGGTATGTGGTTGGAGGACTGAGGCTGTGTTGGAGCCAATGAAACTGCAGTTACTCAGGATGCTTAAGTTCCAGAAAGCCAGTGTGCAGCATTCCATGACAGCCACTGCACTGCTACTGAAGGTTACTAAGAGAGTTTGCTCTCCATGCTCTCACCTCACAAACAGGTGACTATTCAGAGATGGGTTGCTAGCTTTTTATGTCCTTGTGTTTCAAAGTTCCAACCTGCCCATCTTCTGTGTGTATAACTACAATACAAATACCATCAAGGACTTGTTTATTCTATGTGTATTTACTGAGTCCCCAGTGGCGTTCTGACATGTGCTGAGGAGAGTAGTGAAAAGGAAGGATGAAACCTTTGACATTATGAGCCCCTCACCCTAACCCTCCACATACTAGGTGGAAAGCAAGAATAGACACACTCACACAGGCTTTTGGGTACCAATCATCCTACCTTAGTCTTCTGAGAGCTGTGTACCATCATGCTAGGCACAGACATTTACAAATAAAGTCATGTAGGGGGAATCCTGTGAGGCTCTGTTGGGAATTATCAGAGAATCATCCCCTGTTTTTTTGGATTGTTCAGGGTGGAGGAGAATTTTCTGTTACCTATAAAATGGTGTTATGGATAGAAATTTACTCTGGTAGATGTAAGACTGACTTTGAACTTGAGGCTGGGTCTAACTGAAGGGTCAACCAGGCTGTGCAAGCATTTGTCTTGTGCCAGGTACCACTCTCATGAATTTCTCGGTCGCATGGTCATTTCTCATGTCAGCCAATGAAGTTGTTGCTATTCTGACTCATCAGATACTTGGAATCTTTAGCATAGATACTGCTTAAAGAGCACAGACATCTCACGTTAGCCCACAAGTAGAGTCAGATGAAAGCCTGGCATCTCTACTGATGCCTCACTTCGGCCCATAGGTGATCCTGGCATCTCTACTGTCTTTTCATATCTGTTTAACTCCCCTTGACTCCGCCTAGGCATGTAAATTGTTCAAGGGGTGTTAGTATGTCTGACGCTCCACCCCCGTCCCCCCATCTCATCTCCTTCCAGAGCTGAAAGTGCCGAGAAAAGCCATTGTCCTAAACCTGAAGGTAACAGATTCCAAGACCAGCAGAGGCCTTATAGGACCAGGCACATCTAATTAGGGTAACTATCCATGAAGGTGAGGCTGCACCCTACATCAGGGAGAAGACTGATCTCCTACCGTGACAACAGTCACAGTAACGAAGGCTGGGTGTGCTGGCACATGCCTTTAATTCCAGCACTTGGGAGGTAGAGGCAGGTGGATATCTGTGAGTTCTAGGCCAGCCTGGTCTACAAAGTGAGTCCAGGACAGCCAAGGCTACACAGAGAAACAAACAAACAAATAAACAAACAAACAAAAACCAGGACAGTGATGAACCAGAGCACACTTTGGCCAAGCTGACATCGCACATGCGTACGCTACATGCCACTTCTTCCTCCATTAAGACCATTGGGCTCCTTTACCTGTATTTCCACACATGACCACACAGATTAAATCTCTTTTCTTTGCATTTTATCATTGCTTGTCTCCTCATTTCATTGGGATACGTGGCTGAGATTAACATGTTAGGATTTCAGGAACTCCCTTCAAGCAATGCAGAAGTATAGGCTTGAGGAATTTCAGCAGCTTGACCCAGGATAACAAAGGGCTGAAACAGTTAGAACAGGTTTCACCCACCAGGAGTAAACTCTACAGGTAGTACCATAATGCCTTGCGAAATACGCCCACCTACAAGTCTTTATTAAGACCCGAAGCATGTGTCCCTAGACTCTAAGCCTCATCTTCACTCACCAGAAACTTAAGTTACAGCAGTGGTTCTCAACCTTCCTAACACTGTGACCCTTTAATACACTTCCTCATGTTGGGACGACCGCCCCCGCCCCCACTGCCAAGCATAAAATTATTTCATTGCTATATCATAGCTGTAATTTTGTTACTGTTATGAATCATAATTTAAATATCTGATAGGCAGGATATCTTATATGAGACCCCATGAAAGGATCATTTGACCTCCGACCACAAAGGGGTCATGACCCACAGGTTGAGAACTGCTGAGTTATACCGACATGACTCCGAGACCTTGAGATTTCTGCTTGAAAACAGACAACTGTATACACTGAAAGAATCTAGGGGAGTTACGATGTATGAATGACTTTTGCCATCTAGTCCTAATATTCAAGACTCATAAAAACTCAGGTCTTCTCTCTGGGGAGCTTTAAGATCAGCTAATAATTTGTTTTGATATTTTGGATGTGCAGTTAAGTGAAAGATTGTAAATATATAGATCTTTAGCCACCATAGAGAAATAGGATTTTTTTAGAAATGATTAGACAATGCCACTGTGGTGCTTTCAATAAGAATGTCTCCCATAGGCTCGTGGATATACATACATGCTTTGTCTCCAGCTAGTGAACACTTTGGGAAGGATTAGGAGGTATGCCCTTGTTGGAAGAAGTATGTCACTGGGGACCAGGCTTTGAGGTTCCAAAAGCCCATACCAAACCCAGTGTCTTTTTCTCTGCCTGCTGCCTGTGGATCAGGTTATAAAGCTCCTAGCTCGTGCCCCAGCACCTGCCTGAATGCACTCAGCTTCCTGGCAGGATGATCACGAGGCAAGCAAAGCCTCTACGTCAATGGCTTTCTTTAGAAGGATTGCCTTGGTCATGGCATCTCTTCACAGCAATACAACAGTGACTCAGAAAGAAGCAGTTGTGATGAAGATGGTTTGACTCTTGGGGCATTTTTTTTTAATGATTAAAAAAAAAAGATGCAAAACAAAACAAAACAAAACAAAAAAACAGGATGCCAGATAACAGATATTATATGGAGAGGTTTATTAAATGAACATGGGAGAGCAGGAAAGCAGGTACCCCAGAGAGACGAGACAGAGACAGAGGAAGAGAGGGAGAGAAACAGGAAAGAAAGAGGTAAGACAAAGAGATAGGTGGGTTGGTCCTTTTATATACTCCTGGGCAGGGCCACACCCAGTAGCAGGTAGGCAGTGACATCACAGGTTACTAGGTAGATGGGGGCAGAATCCTAACACACGTCATACTTCTTTAAGATGCATGCTTTCTTGCTTAAAATATTTGGGAAAAGGGAGGGAAGTTTCTAGATGTCATTTGATCTTGCATATTTATCTACTAGCTAGGTGAGTTTATTCTGTTTGTGAAAATGAGGATTCTGAGATCTAGAAATGTTTTCTGGGTTGCTGAATACTAGCTATTAGCAAGATTAGAGTCCCCCCCCCATCTAAAATTTCAAAAGTATTTTGGAATTTATGCTCAGAACTATTGGCATGGTTCTCCCAATATCCCACTGGCCATTGGCTGTTTTCCATCCAAGGTGGGCATGATTTGGAGTACAAAGTGAAACCAAGACTGAGCAGATAACCACACCTTAGGATATAATGCCACTTCTGTTGTCTGTCCTCATTGAAACACTGTGGGATGGAGGAAGGCTCAGAAGATTTGGGATTCAACCAGCCCACAAAGTCACAAGACTCACAAAGGTTGTACAGGCAGCAGACAACTTCTGGGAAGAGAAGACTCTTCTGTGTAGCTGCCTGCAAGGTACACGCGCAACTCCAGGGATATATCTCTCATGAGTCGTCATGCCTGACCATGTGGGCTTTTAGGATGCAGGTGCCTTTAAGCCATCCATCCTCCCAGCACAGTGGTTCTCACCTTTCCTAATACCTAGACCCTTTAACACAGTTCTTCATGTTGTGGTGACCTTCCCAACCATAAAATTATTTTGTTGCCACTCACAACTGTAATCTTGCTACTGTCATGAATTGCAGTGGAAATATCGGATCTGAGACCCTCAATGGGGTCGTGACCCACAAGTTGAGAACCACTGCCTTAGTAAGTCATCCCTTACTGATGCTTTGTAATTAATCCCAATACCTAGTTAGTCATCCTTTACTGATGCTCCTGTAATTAATCCCAATAAACTCATCTATTCACTATGCTATACTAGGGTGGAACTGCTCCTTGGTTTGTCCTTAGTGCCTGGTCTAGGATGAACAGACATTTGTTCACATTTTATCACGAGAAATGGCATGACTGTATTTCAAACACACAGAGAGAATGACAAATAACCTCTTTATGATTTGTTTTCTTTATCCACGGGTGTTTGTTTTGCACATCACCAGTGGATGGTTTTAAATGTACAAGTCAGTTAATATGTAATATGCTGATCCAGGTGTCCCTTGCGTACAACTAGTGTTAACTAACTGGTCAGAATTTTGGGTAGAGAGGAACCCTGAAAGAATGGGATGTAGGCAGTTGAGTTCTCATTGGGTTGGGGTTGAGGAAGTGCAAACCCCAGTGGCAGGTCTGTCAGAAGAAGAATGAGAAGGCTGATGGGGGGCGGAGGGGGCGGGAGGAGTGGTTGAGCAAAAGAGCCTTGAGACAAGGACTCTGAAATGGGCTGGAGGGAAGAAAAAAAATGCAGGAGGGAAACAGTCTTCACTGTCTTCACAGAGAAAAGCACTCTGGGATAATAATAAAACGTAGAGTTAAAATTACCCTTTGAGGAGTCACTCAGAAGAGGTCATGATAACCTTAGCTACCTCAGGGAAAGCATGGATACTTTTCTCCCTTGCTTCATTGTAGAATTAACTACAGTTAAACTATAAAATTTTTGAGAGATAGAGAGCTGTAATAACTTCCTTGAATGTAGAGTGAAGGCCTACCTTTAACCCCATCCATCCCCAATAACTAGCACAAGGAAGTCATTTACAAATGCGCACGTGCTTACATTGGTCCAGGCGTCACCAGGCCAACTTAGGTGGGGTCTTCTCCTTAGTTAAACAGCAAGTACGTGAGTGCTAACTCCTGAACTCTTCAAAGCACATACATGGAAATATATGAATTGTACCTTCAGCGGGGGAGGATTCTCAGGAAGGGAACTTCAATAACACTGCCAACCTCATTTGGGCAGCTATAAAAAGTAGCGGCAATTTCATCGAGGCGCTTAGAATATGTTATAAAATGTCGGCATATAATTAATTCAAAATGCTCATCGTTAAATCATGTAATGATGCTTTGTGAGCATACATAAGCTTAATTGGGAGTAATGTAACTAAGGAGACTGAGGTCTGGGATGCTGTAAATAAAACGACTTCTGCGGTGTGAATTAAAAGCAGCAGGCAATTTTGTAAGGGTCCCGATGCTTGCTCTGGGGTGAGAGAAAGACTGTCAAGTCCAACTGGAAGGCCTGGGAGAGATATAGGGGTTCTCTAGTGTATGAGGAGAACTTGGACACTGGTGAACTCCACAACCAGTTGGTGCCTCTCAGTCTGAAGTGGAGATGCATAGCCACAGGACCTCTGGGGACCCGCCACTGCACTGTAGTGAGCCCTGTGCTTTTAAGTGTAACACTCGTATTCTCAAATCCATTTTCTCATTGGTAAAAGGGACAGAATAACACCAGTCTGGTTTGTTTGCTTGTTTTATTTTTGAGTAATAGAGGGAAAAAATAATGCAACAATAACAACAACAAAGTAGCTTACAAAGTGCTTGGTACAAGCCTAGCATGTATGAAGTGGGCATTCAATAAATGCTACTGGTTTTCCCATGCCCTGGTCACACAGTGTCCTGCATTGTAAAGACAATAGATGGCTGTTGAAGGGACTGAAATGCTCCATTGAGATGGGTCCTCCGAAAGAGGCGGTCTATATTCTTAGATAGACACTGAAGTCACAAGGGAGGCTGAAGTCAGTTTCAAGACCCAGTTGAGAGCATGATGACATAGAAAACTGGGGAAAACTCCACAAGGCCAATAATGGCTGCCTTCCCTCCATGGGATCCTAAAGCTGGAGGCAGAAAGGCAGCCTGGCATTCGTTCTGCCATTTCTCAGCCATCAATAGCTGGTAGCAGGCTCTTTCCTGTCCCTAGCTGGGTCCCCAGACCAGCTACTCATAATCTCTTATCCCTGGCACTTGAGATAAAGCCTATTTGCTATTCTTGGCAGAAGGGTGCAGCCCACTGCCTCTTTGAACCTGCCCTTTGCACAACAGAAGAGGAACTATTTGTCTTCACCTTTGCCCCCTTTCTGAATGGCTTTAAGGGGGGGGGTACTCTGTTCCTTCCTCTCCATAGTGCAACTCTTGAGTATAAGATGATGGCCTACACTTTATATATGGGTGACCCTTTATAGTTCTTTCTCACTCTGTAGCCCAGGTCAACCTTGAACTCTTGATCTTCCTTCTTCAACCTCCCAAGTGCTGGGATTACAGCTGTGAACCACCATGACTGGGTTA
Source organism: Acomys percivali (assembly GCA_907169655.1). Classification (NCBI taxonomy): domain Eukaryota; kingdom Metazoa; phylum Chordata; class Mammalia; order Rodentia; family Muridae; genus Acomys; species Acomys percivali. The sequence goes on from OU015751.1 coordinate 12,766,723, forward strand.
CTCCATGCTTTTAAGTACACTTCTTTTGAAAGTGGCCACGGGCAAGAGGTGGGTTCCACGTTATGACCCTCACAGGATCTAAGAGGAAGCCCACAGAGTTAATGAGCTCACCTGCGATGACAGAGGCAGTTAGCAACACATCTGGGATGTGAAGGTTAGGATGATGATTACTATTTAGAGGCAAATGCTATGGATCACTTAAGTCAGGGATTTTAAATGTGAAATGTGAGCCACACAACAGATATGATATCGAGAAATTTATTACAGGGGAGAGGCACCCCAGAGAGGAAGAGAGAGAGGAGGGAGCATGAGAGACAGGAAGAGAGTGAGAGAGGAGCAAGAGAGAAAGAGAGAAGAAAGGTAAGAGAGAGGAACAAGAGGAGCAAGAGGTAAGAGAGAGAGGGATGAGGTGAGTTTGCCCTTTTAGATAATGGGAAAGGGCACACCTAGTGGCAGGTAGGTAATGACATCATATGTTGCTAGGCAGACTGGGGCAGTATGCTAACAAGGGAGAGGATTGGATGGTGATGGACCACAAATGCTTCCTTGGAGTGACTCGGTCTTCAAAGAAGAGGAAAGGCGTGACTTGAAATCAATCAATAGCAGGACTGTGTTTGCAGTAAGCTACCATGGGCTGTGGAGTGGAAGCTTGGCTTTGTGGGCATGGCAAGCAGTGGAGGAAGATAGCAGACACAGGTGGAAAACACCAGATGTGGATGGATCGTTGAGCATAGATGATGAACAGAACAAGATGCTTTGGTCTTCCAAGGAAGAGTCTGAGTGCTAGGGTAAGTACATTATACTGCTGTTTTGGAAACTGAGCCCTGATTTATGATGGCATATCTATAATTTTATCTAAACTATTTTAGAATATATTTATATTTTAGCTTGTCAAATATGTTCAGTATCTAAACTCTCTCATTTTAGGGAAAAAAACAGGGAATATCAGGGCAAATACAACCTCTTAGGATTTAAGATGGGACAGGAAAATATATATAAAATGTTCTTAAATTAGAACACAGTGATAACCTGCTCTTCCCTTATGGCCTCCCATGATACTCTGGGGGCGGCTACTCATCTTTCCTAGAAAGTAAGAATATAGACACATACTTAATATGCAAAATTGGTAAGTTTCACATACATAAATCTCAATAAGTTTCATAAAGGAAGAAAAGATCTTTTCAAGTGACAAAAAAGAAAATAGAAAAAAAAAGAAAAAGAAAAACAATGTCATCACTAAGAACCTAGGCTTCAGTAATACCTATGCAAGACTTGCTTGAAGACTCATTTAGAGATCAGTGAAGAGCATAGAACCACTCAGACAATGGAAGACATGTACCTTGGTTCTGGAACAATCATCATGAATGCAACATCTTTCTCAAGCTGACATGTTCAGTACTATAGTTACAATCAAATAGCCCAAGGATTTGTTTTTTAATTATACAACTTGATGCTAGTTCATGTGGAAACACTGGAAAGCAACAGCAGCCATGGGAGAGTATACTATAGAAGAGCAATGAGTGAGGGTTATGTATGGAATCACAAAAAGCTAGAAATAACAATAATGGGGTCCTTGGTTGTTTGTACACAGATACATTCGTAGGCTGAAATATATCCTATAAGTAAATACAAGCACATATATATTTAGTGTAGGTGAAAGTGATTTTGTCTATCAATGTGACAGATTAGTCAGTAAACTTTTAAAGTATATACATATATATATATATATATATATATATAGAGAGAGAGAGAGAAGTAAAACACTAGAAAAAACAGTCTGTGTGTGTGTGTGTGTGTGTGTGTGTGTGTGTGTGTGTGTGTAGAAATAAAGGTTTGGCCAGATACTATCTATAGTACAGGATAACCATACTTCAATTCACAGACCCATAAAAGCAAAGTAACCAGGAGGGCCCAAGGCCAAGAATCTCACTGAGAAGGGGAAACAGAATAGACAAAGGAAGTGCTTGAAAAGAAGGAACAGGATAGGAGAGGGAGTGCTGAGGGAAATGAGGGTAGGGATATGATGTGGGGAGGGAGGGCAGGAGGACAGAGGGCTTGCAGAGAGAAGAGAAATTGTGGCCTGTGGCATCTCTGAGACAAGCTGGAGACCCAGGACAGGGTAAGCTCCTGGGAGGATATGAGGGAGACTCTAGTTGAGACCCCTACTAGTGGCAGACATGGAAACTGAAGAAGCCACCCTCTAACCAGACAGGACTCTTAGTAGAGGGAAGGGAACACCAACCTACCCATAAAAACTTTGACCCAAAATTTACTCTGCCTCCAAGGTGTGCAAGGATAAAGAAAGAACAGAGATTGAGGGAATGCCCAACTAATGCCTAGACACAGCACACAAGAGAGCCAACCTCTAACACTATTAAAGACACTGCTATACTTGCAGACAGGAGCCCAGCATAGCTGTCCTCTGAGAGGCTCCACCCAGCAATGGATCAAAACAGATGCTGAGATTCACAGTCAAACACATTGGGTAGAGCACAGAGAGCCTTTTGGAAGAGTCAGAGGAAGCATAGATAGACCCACAGGAACAGGAGCTCCAACAGAACAAGAGCATCAGAGTCAACTAACCTGGGCCCTGAGGGCTAGAGGAGACTGAAACACCAACCAAGGACCACGTATGGAATGAATCTAGGCCCCCTACAGGAAGCTTGGTCTTCATCTGGGTCCCCTAGTAAGAGGAGTGGAGGCTGTCTTTGACAAGGACTTTCTTGAATGCTTTTTGATCACTTCCCTCTGATGGGGTTGCCTTGCCAGGCCACCGTGGTAGAGGATGGACTCAGTCCTGATGTGACATGATGTGTTGGGATGGGTAGGTGGGGGCTCCCCTTTTTCTGAGGGGTAGGGTAGGGTGGACATGAGGAAGAGGGAGGGAGAGTGAGTCCAGGAGGAGAGGAAGGAGGGGGCTACAACTGGGATGTAAAGTGAATAAATAAATAAATAAAGTGTGACACAAAGTCTAAAAAACGTAAAAAGCTATCAAAAAGTACACCTATTAAAATAAATGTTTTATTCTGCAAGAAAAGTCACAAGTAGTCTTAATGTGGATCTATAACAGTAGTTGCTTTATATATCACAGAAAGACTTTTTTTCTAATTTATTAAATCTTTATTTAAAAGTTGGAAAATTTATGAAGAAATAGTTCCTGGCTAAACATAGATTTCTTATTCAGAAATTGGCTGCCTGAATTAAATAATCTGCTATTGTTTAGATGTAGCAGAGTTGGCACACCCATCCATCACACTGAGGGGCATCCTGCTTACTTCTGAGTTTGGGAAATTACTTTTTCAAAGTCACTCTGGACCACTTCAGGTAAGTTTGGGTACAAGCAGGCATTTGCCTGACCCTGGAATTCCCAAGCATGCAACAAGCTGACTGATCATTTAAACCACAGCGACGGCCTGCTTCCCCATCAAATGACAAGGATAAGATGGACACTTTACTACATCCACAGGATCAGGAAGGACATTTCATTTTAGAAACCAGAGGTAGAGTGATGAGCAGTAAAGCTCTTGGGAAAGCAATTTTCAAAATTATAAGGACATACTTCTTTTATTTCAGAAATCCAATTTCTAAGAACGTGACCTATGATGACGTTAGCATGTCTCTATAAAAGAATGCGTGAACTCGTATCCACCCATGACTTTGCAGTGGTCATCTGTATGGAACAGTTTAATTAAGCTAGATGCAGGGGTGTAGTTAAATCTGTGCAGCTATTAAGGTTAAAAAAAATGGTTTTAAATATTAGCTGTCTTGATCTCTTTCCGTTTTGGCAAAATCCCAGAAAGCTGTCAGGAGGATGAGAGAGCACTGGTAAGTCAACACTCGCTTCTCTTCCTCTGGTTAAATTCACTGTGACATGGACTAATTCATTACAAGTACAATTCATTGATTTTGTATGGGCGGAGTGAATAGGCTGTGGCCACCCTTTTGTGACATCCTCAAGAGTGAGTAGGAGAGGAGAACAAAAAGATAGGTTGTCAGATAGGTACGCGATAGCCAGCCAGATCCTGGAAATTCTGCAAGGAGGCCAATGCAAAGTCCCTGGTTGATACAGTTTGTGCACGTGGCTTTGTATACGGAGACAGAATTAGAGAGACAGGAAAGACCCTGGATATCAGGTTTGGCTGCATAGCCTTCCTTCCTTCAGGCTGCCTCTGGATGTCAGTATAGTGGGAGCGGAGAGGGCAAGGGAGTCGAGTCTAGGAGCCCTTTCTAGAGCTCCTCAACTTCATTGGATAATCCACTGCTCACAGGCTGGTGGCATCCCTGTGCAAAAAAAAAAAGGGGGGGGGCACTGTGAATCCAAAGCTGTGCAGATGTTATCTTTTTATTGTGCCATAGGATAGCTATGGATTTAGCCCAACACAAAAGTCATAATTTTTTGTAAAAAAATATTGTTTAAAAAGACATTAGCAGGTGTGTATGTGTGTCTGTATGTGCACACACACATGCATACATGAGGATGACATTTGTATGATTTTGCTCCTTCCTTCCTTCTTTCCTTTCTCTTTCTTTCTTTTCTTTTCTTTTCTTTTCTTTTCTTTCTTTTGTAACTTAATAGTACAGTTCTCAAGTATAAACTTTGTAAATGACAATGTGACAAATGTACCCCAATTCAAATGGCGTGACATGCCTGGGTTGTACCAACGATTGTTAGCCTTCATCTGGGGAGATGCCTGGGTTACTGATAAAATTTACTGCTGCTGTCTCTTCTCCACAGGATGGAGAGCCCCGAGTGCTCTGGGACAGGACAGACATTGGTATTAGCTAACTACTCTCCCTGCTTTCCCAGGCCTGAGAATAAATGGTTATGTTCCTCATGTCTCCTCCTTCTAATGCTCGGTAAGACTCATTTTTGAGACAGACTCTCTCTAGGCAGCCCAGAGAAGTTGGCCTGAAAGTTGCTGTGCAGCCCAGGCTGGCCTTGAACTCTTGGTCCTCTTGCCTCACCTGCCCTAGTGGTAAATATTCCACATCTGTTACATATGTGTGCCACTAGGCCCAGCTCAGTAGCTAGCATTAAATCAGGTTTTCTGGATTTACATCCTAGATCTGCCTTGGCCTGGTTCACTCCATCTCTGTCTATTTGTCTGTCTGTCTGTCTGTCTGTCTGTCTGTCTGTCTGTCTATGTACAAATGTATGTATGATGTATGTATATATGTACATACATACCTATCTACCTGCCTAATCTATCTGATGGTCTGTCTCCATATATAGGCCAGGTTAGCCTCAAGAGTCAGTTTCCATGGTGCTGGGACTACAGGCATGTGCTACACACCTGGCTTTCTTACTGACGCTGTCTCCTTTCCAAACGCTCAGACACATGGAAGTCGAACGTCTTGTGTCTGATTTACCTCTGCTCACCCTCAAACTCACTCAAGTATCTCACTAGGTATAAGATGGAGAACAAGAGGGAGTCTTCAATACAAAAGTGCACACATGTCTCAGAGCTAGGGATGATGCCAATGGGAAATGGAAGGGGAAAGCAAAAGCAGAGTTATTTACTTAAACTCATTCCCGAATTTTAAGCCTAGCACCGACTTCTGAGTTGATTCTTGTGCACATTAAAGTTGGGAAGCCCTGATCTATTGGGATACGATTACAGTACAATCAACGATGGAGGTGGGTGGGGTGGGGTGGGGTGGGGCCTAGAGGGCTCATTGTGAAGGAGACATGGATCAAACCATTGGGTCTGTGCAGCTTTCTTGGACCGTAAAACAGAGGACTTTATATAAAAATCAAACCCCAACCTTGTGTACTTTTTAATGGCAACTGTAGCTGGTTTGGGTACTTAGAATGAGCCTCCTTAATGCCACCGGACACTAGAATTAAGGTCCAACTTAATCCTAAATGACCTTATGCTGACTTGATGACATTGAGAAGATCCAATTTCTAAATAAGGCCATACACGCAAACCAGGAGTTAGACTTTAACGTATGCTTTCACAGGACATAAGTCAAGCAACTGCAGACAGGTGGTACAAAACAACTTCTCTTTTATATGTAGCTATGGTGCCCATGAGACCCAGAGCAGCCATACTTTTCAGATATTTTTCTGCCAGACTTTTATTTGCAGACCTATAAATTATTCTTTGTAGAGTCATACTTCCAGCTAGTAAAAATATAGCTGGAGAAGAAGGGAGGGCGGCATCCCAATGCCTCCTCTCTCTCCATGGTGCTAGGAAGTGCTTTACACTGACCATGCAGATTCCCCAAGAGTAAAGTGCCAGTTTGTAAAGAAAGGGGAAAAAAAGTAATGGTCAAGGAACACGTTCATTTTAGAACTCATTGCCACACCAAATGTTAGAACACTTAGTTGGCTACGGGAACATCAAGTGGCTCCACATGGCCCCACCATTAAGTTTGCTTTCTCCTTATCAAAATGCCGGTGTGAGAAAAAAACAGATGATAGAGAAGTAGCGATGTAGCTTCTTATGAATGCCACAGCCACGAGGATTCAGGGGTTTGCTTTGTTTTATACTGAGAAGAGATTATATATATATATATATATATATATATATATATAAAATATAAATTGCTCATATATAATTGTTATACACACACAGAGAGACACACACACACACACACACAATTCTAAGCCAACCCCATTGCAAAATTTTTTTTTTAGCAAAGAAGCATATTTTCGGTCGTTACTGAGACAGAGCTCTTGTTGTCCTTGTGGTCCATTGGGGTTGTAGGCATCATGTATTCTCTGCAGGCAAGTCTCATTCCAAGGAGCCAATGAGGGAAACCCCATAAGAAGGGCCTACTGGAATCTAGGATCAGCATCACAGTTAAGGATATTGGTAACTGGAGAGTAGGTGGGAGGGGGGTGGTCAGTCAGAAGGGAGGTTGCCATTTCTGCACTGGCTTACCGCCGGTTCTCGCCACTGGGAGTGTATCTGCCTCCAGAACCTGGTTGGCCTGGTGTCCCCTCTTCCTTCGCGGTGCTCAAGACGCCTCCTGCAACACCACTCAAGTTTCCCTGAAGTCACTCATTCAGGAACTCTCATACTTTGGATTTTGCTTTCATATTCACGGGAGAGGCAGAAGGCACAGGGAGAGGAGAAACAGGACCCAGGGCTTTGATTCCTTTGTTCTTCCCAAGCCAAGCATACGGGTAGATATAAATTTTGTTTCTGAATTAACTGATCTTCTTTTATCGTCTTCCCACTTCTCTCTCTAGCTGTGAGTCCAAAGTTCCTGGCATATATGAGACAGGTGGCTTCTGGGAGGTGGGAGACTATGAAAAGTGTTCAACAGACTTACTGAGGAGCAAGGCATTCTGAAAAGAATCTGGCTCGGCCGTGGTGTTGTTATTATAAGTAAAGGCATCACCGTCATGCAGCGTTTTCTTTCCGACATCATGCCAAGTCAACTGCTGAGAGGTAGGGCTATTGCCTGGACTAGGGTCCTCATGCTGATGAGTAACCAGAAACTTCAGAGCCAGTTCTGAAGCAACAGCAGTCTGCTCCCGCGCGGGAGAGCTGGGTCCCCATAAAGATGGAGACCTTGGAGGCGTGACACACTGGGTCCTGCATTGATTCTGAGCTTGTGTCAGTTTATTTCCCCGGCCCTAACAAACAGCTCTGGAAGACTAGAGTGAATGCTGCAGGGGAGGTGTGGGAGCGTGCTTATTATGTTTGATCTCTCTGTGTCTCTCTTTATCTCCTCCTGTGTCTCTCTCTCCTTGTCTCTTCCTTTCTCTTATCTGTGGGCATCCTTGTGCTCGTTGAACACAACAGGCTTGGGGAAGCTTCTTCTTGAGACGGAACCATGCTATTATACAGAAATATTTGGATTATATCATTCCATAGCCTTGTGCAAGAATCTAAAATGTTGTTGTCCGTTGGAGTAAGAAGGAAAGCTGGTGAGCTGCATAGGAAATGGGCTGCTCAAAGTTGTACCTCTGTGGGTGTTTTAGGTTGCAACTATGTTGCCTTTACTTAAGAATTTGACATTTCCTATGCCCAAATCTCTAGAACTTCATACAATTCTTTTCTTTCTTTCTTCCTTCCTTTTTTTTCTCCCTTTTTTCCTTCCTTCTTTTGTACTTTCTTCCTTGGCTTCCTCTTTTTTTTTTTTTTTTTCCCTTTGTTTCTTTTTTTTTTTTTTTTTCTTTCTTTTTTTTTTTTTTTTTTTTTTTTTTTTGGTGTTTTGTCTGTGGGTCGCTCTGGTGGTTTTGGAACTCATTCTATAGTTTAGGATGGCCTCAAACTCACAGAGATCCCCCTGCCTCTGCCTCGTGAGTGCTAGGATTAAAGGTACGCACCACAACCACCTGTGCACTCCATACAATTCTTATAGTCTGTAATTTCTTGTGTAGATGCACACAGATGACAACATACTTTGCAGCCTGAAAGGCAGCTCTCTTACGTCAGCTGCCTCTATTGCCCTATTCACTGCTGCACTGTCTCCTCTGTCACATAGGAGTGAAACTGTCCCCTCCCTTGTTCTGATGATGAGCTTCATGTGTGTAGTGTCTCTTTGGGACTCAGGAAATCAAGAGAAGCTTCTCTCATGTAAAGGTTGAGATGTACTGAGTGAAAGCATGTGGCTACCTACAAGTTTGTCACTTTATGTTAGATTGGTTTTAGTGTCCTTTGAAATATCAATGAAAAATGGCTTGCCATGGGAGCCAGAGATCTCTGTTTGGAAGGAGAAGGCTTGAATTTGAACCTCCTCTTTCCATGTCACATATGAGCATCCTGAGGAAATGTATGGAATACTGATGCCCCTTTTCTTCACCTCTAACACTGTGGTCATATATTTTCCCCACAGTAGTTCGAATGGCTGGATGGTAGACATCAGCTATGCTTGACGCATGGAAGTTACACGTTTATCTAATAGGTAGGTCATTTCTTTACAGTTTTCACAATGGTCCTTTATATTATCTGCTCACTGCTTTAATACCCAGTAAAGTAGGCAAGGACAATGATGGCAAAACTAATATTAGAACTGAGGCCTCCTGACCTCCGAGGAGATCTGGGGTTTGCTACATATATCCAGGGGAACAACAGAACATGATAAAAATTTTGTCTGTTTAATGGCTTTGGACCTCATGGTATTAGGTGGAAATTCTCAGAGGGATTGAATGAACTCACCATTTGAATAAAACATTCAACTGTCTTCTCTTATTTGGTAAATAAATTCCTCCGCTCCAGGTATCTAGATGTGTGTCACTGCTGTGCAATTCGAGAAGCTCATTTCAGAAGTTGAACACAGAGGGAGAGTTTCTGCTACACAAATCCCAGGGGCTCATCCGAAGGGTGTATGCAGCATCACTTCAAATGAGTGCTGTCAGGCCCCTGAGGCAGTTGGCACAGTGACTGGCTTACTGCCAGCTCATCTGTGTCAATGTTCAGGTCTTTCTGGATTCCCAAAACAGGTTTGTTTTCTGTCATAACAAGCATTTGGAGAAATCCCACGGAGGAGAGCTGGTCCTTTGCCTCCTTAGTGGAGGGTCAGTGACATGCTCCCCACGTGCTGACTGCTGACATGAACAGCTGTCTTTACTGGAAACGGCTGTTCTTTCCACTGACAGATAATGCATCTAATAATCAAAGTACTGGGTTTGGGGATATCTGGATGAGTGAAATCATGGCATTCCAAAGAAAGAGCTCATCTGTGTATGAATGATATCAGTTTATATGAGCACATGTACATAATTAAAGTGCCTATGGAATGCAGGTTTAGGAAAATTCAGTTGAATGAAACTGGAGATTTATTAAGTCATCTGACCACAATATTTGAAAACAAACAAACAAACACAAAAACAAAACCCCCAAACAAACAACGAACAAGCAAGCAAAAACAAAAACAGCATAGTTTAGGCTTCTGAAGAGAGTTTTATTTCCAAGGCCATCTAGCCAAAGATCTCAACATCAACTCTTGTTATTCTCTTTTAAATGCCTCCAAATCACACTGAAAGAGTGGAACTTATTTCAAAGATGCTAATTTGAGCCTCAGACAGCTGCGGTGGTTATTAATATGAGCACAATGGCTGACGATTTGACAACAGCCTCTGGTTTGCCTGCGTACTAAATGTCCCTTTTGTGCATGGGGCATAAAAACCACAGTCAGATGACTGACTTGGGAGATGAGCCTGTAGACAGATGAGCATCTGAACACTCTTGTTTGAAAAGGAGAGTCGAGTTGTTTTAATAGGGAAAATGGAAAATTCCATACTAGACTATAAATCTTTACATATTATTAATTAAGAGGAAGAAACTTATTAATATAAAATTAATGAGGAATGGATGTATGCTTAATGTATGCTTATTTACTCTAGATAAGTTGATATATAAAGATACTGAGGGATATTAGAAATAGAACAAATAAGCAATTATTTATGATTCAACTGAAGTATAATTTAAAGGTGATCATATCCAGTCAAATTGTTTTTTTAACCTGCTTGTCTTGGTAATTTTCTATGAAGAGATACATTATGAATGATAAAAATAAATAAGCCAAAAAAAGCTTTAGAAACCAACTAAAAAGTTTCTGATTACATGCTCTTTCCTGAGTCTGTGATGGTTTATTGTGTTCGGCTTGTGGTTTCTTTTCTTTTTTTCTTTCTCTTTGATAAACCGAATGTCATCTTGAACTTTGTCTTATAAAAGCAGAGAGGGCGAAATCATCCTAGGGGCATTTTGAACGTGACTGGGCTGTTGTAGTATTTAAATAGAAGTAAACGGTCAAGTACTAAAATTCCCACAACTCCATGCTTCTGACCTGGGCTTTTCTCTGGCTCGTAAACTTCCATAACTACAGTTGACAGTGTGATTGATGAGCCACAAAACGCACCTTACTCAAGCTCAGAACCAGGCTCTGTGTGCCTGCCACAGGGTGTGCTCCGTAAGACCAGAGACCAGGCCTGTGCTTCTCATCTCAATCTTGCACCTGACCTGGGGTCAGTCACATGGATGGATAAATAATTGGTCTTTTAGAGCACTTGCTAATATGCAATGTATACATAATAATCTTGTCTCCTCAGTTTTGCAGATAGAAAAATTTTAGCCTATTCCCAGTGTTATCTAGATAAAGAGGAACATTTAATATTCTTGTCTGTGTAGGCCAACATCTAGTCTCTTTGGAAATCCAATTGTTATCACTCCCCTTTGAAGGACTAACAACCACAGTGAGGGTCTTCCTTTCCTAAATCACGTTCTTAGATCCTGCAGCTCTGTTGCCCAATTTTTTTTTTTTTATGAAAGCAGGATCCCTCCATCACAGTTCTGTAGTCTCTGTTGAAGTGGGCGAATCTGCAACTCAGCTCAGTGACCCGTTGTGAATTGTGTGACTTTAGTCACTCCAGTTTATTAAATGAGATCAGCTGGATAAAGCACCCACCTCCCATTTTTAAATGATGCTTATTTGAGCACACTCATACTTGCTTATATATGCATCATTTTACAGCTTCTGCTGTGCTGCAGTGGGAGGACTACAGAGCTTTTTTTTTTTCTAGTCTGCCATCTTGTATTCATGAAATCTAGGGAGAGATGGCTTATGTCCTTACAGGCAGGAGTGTAAGGATCTTGACTGCCTAACTATGAACACATTGCCTCATGATGTGTCCACAGACGACACAGAATTCTGGATGAAGCAAATTCTGTGGGACGTATGCTTCCTCTCCTACCATTTAAACACTCGCTCTAGATCTTGACTGCTTTTAATACTTCAGTAGAAGTGTTTTGAATGGCTTATTAAAAATAGTGCTAATAGAATTATGCAGAAATGAGCTAAAACCCAGAAAGATAATGTTGCAGTACATGGTCAGAGCAACTCTAAGCTGCACACCAGACCCCAGGATCTGTCTTCTCATTCTCTCATCTGCAGGGCTGCATCTGAGACCACAGGCAAACACCCTCACTCAGAAGGCCGGGCTGCAGACCATTTTGCTAGATTGCCGTGTGCGGCATTCTCATGGTGCTTTGGATGGACAGCTCTATCACTGGACTGCAATGCTACAATGCTGGCCAATGTGGCTGGTGATAAGCTGGAAACTATAGGCAGGTCCACTCACCTGTCTTTTCAGAGATATAACGGCATATATCCAGTGCTTCCCTAACACAGGTGAGGTGTGTCGATTAATTTCTGACACCATAATTAAGTCTCACTTAATGTTTATGCAAATGGTCTTATTATTCTCATTGGGATCTGTTTCTCTCCTCCAACGTCTCCTTTGTGCACTATTCCACTGGCTGATTATATCTTCCTACAAAATACTCTGCAGGGAGCTAAAGAGACAGTCTGCTTCTTTTCATTTGCTTCTCTTGCTCCTTCTGAGTCAGTGGGCAGGCATATATGATGTATTCTCAATGCAGTGAATGATAAACCAACAGTTATCTTTATTTGGAACTGGGGCTTGGCACCGTTAGGTCACAAAGTGTGAACAGCTAGGACGTGGTAGGAAATGAGACAGCCCAGCCTCTCCTAACTCAACCAAACGGATAATGTGAGCCTAAATATCCAGACGTTTAAGATTGGGGAAAGTTTAAAGAAACGTGAATCAACAAGTGCGGTTGGTCTTTAGGAAGTGACAGATTTTTCTTCAAGGACAGTGGTGGGAGCCGAGGACCCACTTGGGGAGAGCTATGACTATGTTTAAGAGAATCATCTTTTACTTGGTTCTTACTAGAAGCAAATCAATTCACCTTCCTAGTCTCCCCTCCCCACAGTAGCCTTGGGCTTGTTTAAACACTGACTGTCCTGTTCTAAAGACCTACATAAAACAGTCTTAAAGAATCTGCATCATGGCCAGGCAGGTGTGGCAGCACATGCCTGTAATCCCAGCCCTCCAGAAGGCAGAGGCAGGTGGATCTCTGTGAGTTCAAGGCCAGCTTCCTCTACAAAGAATGTCTAGGACAGCCAAGGCTACACAGAGACACCCTATCTCGAAAAACCAAGAACCTGAATCCCCCCCCAAAAAAAAAACGAAAAATAATTTTTAAAACCTGCCTTACTTTAGTATCCCTTTACTTCCAGATAAATTTATCCAGGCACCTACCCTGAGGAAAGCCAGGTGCCAGGAGCTGAGAAGAATGAAAGAATGCTTCAGTCCCTGCATGGACTCCTAGGTGAGGAGGTAAGAACCAGAGTGTATGAACACACACACACACACACACACACACACACACACACACACACGCACGCACGCACGCACACACACAATATATCAGTTAAGCACAGAGCCAGGCAGGCACATTAATAATTGCCAAACACAAAGCTGTAGACAATCAATCCTTCAGCTATTTATAACAGCGAGGTCAGGAGAGTATAAGCACTAGCTCTCAAACTAATGTGCAACTGGAGATCTCTGTGGAACATAGGACATGAGGCGAGATCTAGGATTCTATATTTGTAGTAGCTTCAGGTCCACTTGAGTCACTTATAAACGTGTGCGCTTATTCACATCTGACATTTCTCATATGCTGTACATGTTACTGTAAACTAGGGATTAATGCAGTCTAAAATGCAGACTTTCCTTCGAGAGAAGAATTTCTTGGAAGGCAAGGGATTATAATATTATAATACAGGCTAATAATCGATAGACATAGCCCTAGGTTCCTATTGGAATATAGGTCTAAGATACAAACAGAGTCATGAGGGAGTCTTATATCTGTGATCAGAGAGGAGGTGAGGAGATGCTCAGTAAGGACACTTGAAGCCCTAGGGGTGTTCTATATCATTAGGGATTGTTTTCACAAGTTCTATGATATGAATGAAATGGATTCTGGGGTGGGGAGTTAGCTGGGGAGGAAGAAGATGGGTAGTCAGACATTGGGTTATGAAGGGTCTGGTATATCAACCCAAGACCTTGGTATGATCCTAAAATCTAATGATTTGTAGGAGAACATATATACATAGCTCCAGTGGCCCCATGTCTTCAGCCTTGACCTTTCAGTCTCTAAATGACCACACTGACCCCTCTATGGGACATAAGCCCTGGAGTGTATCTTACATGTTTGATACTTTTTACCTAGAACACGCGATCCATGATACAACTCCTCAAGTGTTGCATTTTTATTACTCAGAAGTGGTTAGCAATGGTCAATGAAACAAAACTGATTGGTTCCAGGCAGAGCCCATTGCTTGAGTCTGCATGTTTATTTAAAAACAAATGTGAAACAAGGCATATTTTAGTTTCTATTGCTCTGGTGAAACACCATGACCAAAGCAACTTGGGGAGGAAAAGGTTTATTTGGCTTAAATATCCCAAGTCATAGTCCATTGACAGAAGCCAAGGCAGGAACTCAAAATGGGCAGGAACCTAGTGACAAGAGCTGATGCGGAAGCCATGGAGGAATGCTGTTTACTGGCTTGCTCTCCATGGCTTACTTATTATAGAAACTGGCACCACCAGCCCAGGGGTGGTACCACCCGTAATGGGCTGGACTGTCCCCTCTTAATCACTAAGAAAATGCTCTACGAACTTGCCGATAGCCCAACCTTATGAAAACATTTTCTCAATTAAGAGTCCTTCATCTCAGATGACTCTAACTTACGTCAAGTTGACATAAAGCACAAATGTGATAATTATTTAAATATTTTTAATTTATTAAATAAAAAGTTGTAAAACTAAGGACTTTCTATGCCCACACTTGCTCTGAATACTGCCACCGAGACCTCTATATTTATTGAAAAGCTTCAGGCACTATGGCTGGGCAGATACTCAGCTATTCTAACCTGACGTTTGTAACCTGGCCTACTTCCTGCCATGTGGCCCATTGTGTCATCTTAGTCTATCCTCTAGGCTGCTCCTTCCCCATCTGTGTCCTGATGGCAACTCCTCTTCCTCTTCCTATGGTCTCCACCTGAGACCTTCCCTCTCTCTCTGGGCCCGGAAGTCCTGCCTTTTCCTCTCCTGCCCAGCTATAGGGTGTTCAGCTCTTTTTTTTTTTTTTAACCAATCAGAAGGTAATGAAGAACAATGACTGCACAAAACATCACTCCAACGAAGTTTTCCACAATAAATACATTGCATGTGTATGCTATTTAAAGTCACCTATGTTGTGTAAACATTAAGGTACATTAAAAGACAAGACATAAGATTCATAGCTGCTTTCAATACTATATGGGAAAATATGTGGAAATGTATAGGCTATGGAAAAATATGAAAACCTTCTCCAACCCAAGGCTAAGCCACATTGGCATCTCCATCCACCATCTTCCTCAGATACCCATCCTAACAGGCAAAGTTAGAGATACTTAAGAGAGTCTCTTCCCTTGAGTATTTAGGGAGAAACAGGCCAAGGGTTCTGGATGCACATAATGTTAGACTTTGCGCATAGGATGAAGGAGTCCAAGCACCACACAGCAATGCCTTGAAAGGCCACTGTGAGGACCAAGAAGCCCACCAGGCTTATTAACAATACCAACAGGAACACACACAGCATGTTAGTTCCTTTGCACACCTCTGTGAACAAACACCCAACCAGAAGCAATTATGGAGAAGAAATTCATTTTGCCTCATGGGTTGAAGGAATCCCATTCATCATGGTGGCAAAGGCATGGCAGTGTATGGCTCCTTAAGCCTGCACGTCCCAGCTGAACGGGGAGAAGAGATGGGACCAGAAGTGAATATCTGGGTTAAAAAGATCCATGTTTGCTCTGCAGAGATTCACTTTCTCCAACTAGGCCTGACCTCCCAAAGATTCCACAACCTCCTGGAACAGAACCACTAGCTGGGGACAAACTGTTCACACATGGGAGCCAGTAGGGGGACTTTCATATCTTTATTATAATATGTAATAAAAAATGACAAAAGTTATCAAGCAGGAAATTATTGAACTGGTCCTCTGTCATCACCCTCATTCTTTTTCTTTTCTTTTCTTTTTTTTCTTTAGCCTACTGTACTATTTCTCGATTTGAAAAGACAAGTTTATGGCTGGGTGTAGTGGCATATGCATTTAATCCCAGCACTTGGGAGGCAGAGGCAGGCGGTTCGCTGTGAGTTCGAAGCCAGCCTGGTCTACAGAGTGCAGGACAGCCAGGGCTACACAGAGAAAGCCTGTCTTAAAAAAAAAAAAAAAAAAAACAAGACAAGCTTCTTTTGGAGATAGCAAGCCACAAATGAGTGAGCAAACAGAAGGCACATCTGATGGCCTGGGGAGCAGCATAAAGAACTAGCCCACAGGCCAAATTTAGCCCATTCAGCAAAAGAAATGGCTACTGTGTGCCTAGTAAGCCACGTACAACCAGCCTGTGCATCTCTGGGGCGCACCGTGGTCTTTCACATTGCGGATCTTTGTGGGAGATGTTCTTATGTTTTAGTGATTTCCTTAGGAGAGAGAGAGAGGAGAGAAAAAAAAAGCCAGATCTACAAGCCATGATCTGGGTCCACATCTCGTCTTCAGCAGAGAGTCGACTGGAAGGGAGCTGTCCCTTGACTTATGAAGAAGGGACATGCAAACAAGAGACGATTACATGACTGTCTAGTTAGATTAAAATTTTCTAGACTGGCAAAGTCTTGACTAACCAGGCTTAGTCTGGGTATGAAATTTTATGGTGATATCTTTTAAGGCTGTGCAAATTGGCAGGCATAAAGCTGACAGGGCCTGGTAGGTTTCATCCTTCTCATTTCTTTAAGGAAACTCGGCCCCTGCTCAAAGGCCTGCAGTGAGCTGTCCCAGTGCATATGGCTTGACTAAGGCTGTACTTAATGGGGCCCATGGGAGACGTGGGTAGCTCAGGCTGCATTTAAATGGAACTCTATTCTCTAAAAGTAAAGGGCCACAGAGCAGCAGACATGGGCCTGGGGAGGCAGCATCCGCTAGCCTTTTAAATGTAGCAAGGGATGTCCAGCTGGCCGAACAAAACTTCCAACTTCTTCCCCGCCGGGAATCCCAAACTCTTGGTTTTGGAGTCATGTTCTCAGGGCCGGGCAAAGCTGGGAAAAGATCAACAGAAAGTGATGGTTTGGCCAATCTGGGATTCATGCTGCCAATGATGCGGAGTCAGGAGTCTGGCCATGGCAAGGAGGAGACTGGAACTGGTGGCTGGAGTGCAGAGAGGCTGCAGGCTATGAGATGCCAAGAAGAGATCTCTGCTATCACTGTGGTGAGATGCTCTTATTTCAAGAGATGCCCCATTGGCAGAGTCTCCACAAGATCTGCTCATGGCCAACAGCAAGGTGTTGTTAGGAGAACAGATATGTAGCAAGACTCCTGAGTGATGTGGATGAGAAGGCTTGTCAAAGGGGTCCCACCACCCCCTGCAGTTAGGGTGTTAGCTTGCACCTCCTCCCGTGAAAGATTCTACTCAGGGTTTACCAGCACACTTTAACTTCCTGCATTCTCACAGAGCTAGCTTGATGACTGGTTTGCATGACAGAAGACAGCAGAAGTAGGCTCAAGTCTTGAGGGCCCATACCCTCAAAGATGAGCTTTCTTTTTCTTATCCTCCTCTCCTACCCTGTAAACTAGGACCGTCCTAATAACAGGACAGACAGACTACATCAGAAGACCTCAGGTGACTTCTAGGGATGTGGTACTGAGCCTCTGCTCTGAGTGGTTTGTTTGTAGTGTTGGTGTGGTGATAGGCAGGCCATGAGAAGCTGGCTGTGAGAGGAGAAAGAGAAAGCCAAGATTAGCCAGCAGTTAGGTCCTACATTTGTCTCATCAGAGACAATAGACAGTTTGGGAATGGGACTTCTTTAAGGAGATAGAATTCTGGGATATTCCTTACAGCACCACACTGCAGCACTGTGCTACCAAAATGAAAACAGTTCTGGAACATTTCTCATCACACCCTGGAGCTTCTGGATGCTGGGGGAAATCCAACCCTGATTTGATAGCTGAGGAAGCAAAGGCTTGGCAGTGTTCAGACATCGTGAGATTGCTCCAGGGCTGGTACGCATGTGAGTTAACATGGAGTCCCTTCTTATATTAGTAAAAATTTCAAGGTAGGAAAACTACACAGTAAGCCAACAACAGGGTCCTACTATGTGTGGGTCTTTTGTGACAGCTTAGGCATGTGTTTATACAAGTGGCTCAGGGATGGGCAACCGGCTTAAAGATATCATTTCAGAAGAGGCACCTATTTGGTTTGTTTACCTTCAGCGAAAACCAATGCAACTCGGCAAATTTGTTAATGGCTAGTTTTTCTATTTGCTCAGGTCAAGATTGCACCGCAAGCTGCAGTTATCCCTTGAGGATAACACGAAACTGAACCTTTCTGTGCTAAAATACAGGCTGTGTGAGCCTCTAGCGTCATGTCTTCTGATAACTTTTATTTTCTTATCATTCATTCTTTTCTAGAGGTACTCTAGACTCCTTTTTCTATCTTATCTCTCCTTTCTTTCACATGACCCTGGAAGACAAAGTGCCGGTAAGTGCCCTTCCATGCCTCACTTAAAATTTGCCATAAGATTTATAGCTGGCTTAGACCGGCCATCACCGAGCCTCTGGATGTGGTTACGGCCAAGCACTGTTTTGTGATTATCTACTGACTTATTTATAACAAATCAGTCAGGTCCTTGCCTCAGGAGACTGGTGATACAGAGGTTATTTGTTTTGAAAACAGTGTGGTTGCTTGAGGTTTTCTGTGTAGACTGGGAAGGTTTGAGCTATTTAATTTACACCTTTTATGTGGAAAGGCAAACGCCCCAAGTCTTAGTAGATAATAACACTAGATATAGAAATTCTGGACCGCCCTGAGTCAGCACAGGGGATGGCCCCTAAGCACAGGCCTCTGCAGCAGTAGTGAAGCTGACCAGTGGAAACAAGGTGTACCGATGAAGATGCAATTGGTGGCAACCATTGAAATAGTCCAATGTGATGAAGTTAATCAGTTATAGGGGATGGAGTAAGAGGCTTCTATGTGGACTATCTGTCTCGACTCTGCCATTTGAAGGCTAGGTGACATCAGGAATGGATTCCATGTTTGAAACAAATGCTGTTGTTTGCTGCACTGTATATTGGAGTCCGTGGCTGACTTGCTTTCTCTGAAGTTCCTGGTATGGAGTTGGTCACTGGCTTATGCTTGTGGGGCTTAGCTCTTCAGTAGGTGATTCTTCCAGAGATAAATGAGGTAACCACACGGAGCAGACTTGTAAAAAGAGGCATTTTAATGTTGTATCATTTTCAGGTTAATGCCACCTCCAGGATACTAGTGATTTCTTTAGCAGTTCATTGTCATAAGAGGAGTCAGGTGTCTGGCAAACGGCTACAACATTGCATCTTCTCTAGTTGTTCCCCCATACTGAGGTTAGGCTTGGTGACAAGAGCAGTAATGCTGAGGGAATGCTCATTTGCAGAGACCAGTGCTGTCTTGTAGGGGAGCTACTGGCAAGTTACTGGTGGTGGTGGGAGCTTCTGTGAAGCTTAGGGTGTACTTCACCCCATGACAATGTCACCAGGAAAGCCTGCTGTGGCATGGTTAGAGAGGTGCTACTTGGGATGCATCAGACAGTGTGGCTACATAAGCCAACTACACATGAGGAGTGAACATGGACCAATCCCACATGATACTCCATGAAAAAGCACAGATCCCAGATCACTGACAACAACCAGAGCCCAGTTGTTTTGGAGGACTGTAGATGTGCCAAGTGTGGTAGCACACACCTTTAATCCCAGCACTCAGGGAGGCAGAGGCACGAGATCCCTGTGAGTTGGAGATTAACCTGGTCTGTCTCAGGGGAAAAAAAGATTTTGGATAAAGATTTTATTTATGATCTATGAAAAGCACCTGTGAAAAAACCCTCTGCTTCCTTTCCAGTGTCTTAGACTCAAAGATATGTTGACATATCTCATAACGCTGTGGAAGCCATCTTCCATCCCCCCCCATTACTGATTTGGTTTTGTTTTGCCTTTTTCTCTGCCTCTTTATACTTAATGCAGCATTGCCTATCACAAGAAGATTGGAAACTAGTTTGTCCAAGTCAACTTAGATCAGCAAAAATGAAAAATCTGGGTAGATAATGACACAGCTCTCTCAGTGGCCAGGGCAGGAGCCAGAGTTTGAATTTCCTCCCTTGGTGAGATGTCTATAGCAAGCACTGACATTCACAAGGAGTGGACAAGTGCCACTCATTTTTTTCAAGCATCTTTATATTAATTGTGTCAGAATAATTGTAGTCTATCTTACTTATTTGCTCTATCACCATGAAAATTAGGTAGTTTCAGAAGTTGAATGGCTGGCCCAAGGTTGCATGGCTGGTAAAGGGCAAAACGAGGTCTGCTAAGCCTTGATCTACTTCCACAGCCTGTACCCTTAGCATCTCCCCATGGCTGATGGGCACCAAGAGCAAAATAATTACCAAAACACTAATGTTTAAATATAAGAAATGTAACTTAATTGAATCTTTATTTTTTTTTTTAGCCATTTGGACGCAGATCTGTATTAATACGCTGATTACCAAATATTAGACACTTGTCTACAAATTAGTACCAGAACGCTCAACTGCAGGTGCTTGTGGTTTAGAGGGGAAATTTCAGTGTCTTGTCCTTTGAAAAAAATAGTTACTGGTCTTGCCTATGAGATGACAGAAAGTTCCATAGCCTGGGGTTAAAGCCTTGAGCAAGGTAACTCTGGGTGGATCACTCATGATCTATCTCTGCCTCATTTGTAAAGCTGGAGGAAGGAAGGGCTCAAGGGAGAGATTAGGAGCTCATCACAGCATGGCAGGGAGGAGTGGTCCAGATTGCGGGGGTGCTGAACCCCACACAGTCACCATCTCCACTAGCCAATGAGCCTCCTCCAAATTGGTCTTGGCATTCTCTCTCTCCTTTTTGAAGAAAGTCCCCTCTGCTATAAATGTTTCCTCACCATCTTTGTATAAAGACTGATCTGCAGTATTGCCTCTGCTGAGAGTCACTGTGATGACTCTTTGGTAAGCCTTAAAGCCACATTTCTCACTGCTCTCTATATTGGCAGATATCTTCAACCTGGAATAAGTTCCTTTCATTTCTGCTGTCCAGAAGGCATGTTATGTCACAGTTTTAGGAGTGAGAGTCTCTGGGCTGTTTATTGTTCCTGTTATTTTTATTCAAATTAGAGCTTGAGTACTTGTAGGAAGGACATGGAAACAGGAAATGCAAAGGCTGAGTGTAGGCCTCCGACCTTATGGTGGAAGCCTTGGTTTTGTGGATTCAAACACCAGAAATGATAAAAAAAAGGAACCATTCTAAGCCATCGGGTTAATGTTACAGAAGCAGCTTGTGGAATTATTTTAAGAGACCATATCCTTACATATTAATATGTAGAATAAATCATGCATGTGTACATACATGATTCTTTTTTTTTCCCACATGGAAATAGGCACTGCTGTAATCGATATTGCAGACAGTTGTTTTGGTAACATGAAGGCCATTCGATTTGACAGTGTACACTGCCTTAGTCCACAGGTCAGCATAGGCCATGTATTCAACTCCCATCATAAAACATCTATATCAGAAAAGAATTCCTGGGAATAATTCACCTAAATAATGGCGGCTCTTAGGCAACCATCAAAGTGGGGAGAAATGTGAGAGCTCTCAGAAAGATGAAAGTGGTAATTCTTCAGGAAGAACAATCAAGCCGCTTCTCCCACCAACAGTTAATGCCTGTGGGGAAGCTGGCCTGAGCACCCTCCCTTTCTCTTGGAGCGATAGAGGGATGCTGCTTGATTTAACATGATCGTTGCAAGTACCCTGTGTCAGCACACGCAGAGGAGGAACATGTCACACCTGCAGATGACCTGGTAAAGCTTCGGAGTGGAATCGCCCTCAGGTGCCCACATGAACTCAGAGGCACTCAGATGTTTTCCAGGGGACACGTGGCAGGTCTGCCCTGCCCCCTCCCCACCCCCCCACCCCCCACCCCCGTGTAAAGGAACCAATAGCTGCAGGGCTGCCTCTGTGAAAGACCTGCTTCTGACCAAACCAAAGATCAACCCAAGGGCCAGCAGACAAGTGGTGGTCCCACCATCTCCACTTCTGGCACGGGAAGCTCAGTTTTCCTTTAGAAAACCCTAACAGTACCCGTTGCTGTGCACATGGCCTCCACTTGGTTAGTTCGAAGATGGTGACTGGAGTGGGGTGGGATTTTGAGATGGAGTAGAAGGATATTCCGTGTTGCTCCTGCTCACGGTTTGTCTAAGTGTCGAGGGCCTGCTTGAGAATAAAGTGGCACAGAGGCTAGCTGAGAGAGAGAGAGAGAGAGAGAGAGAGAGAGAGAGAGAG
>OU015751.1:12789000-12803785 GCA_907169655.1 Acomys percivali
CCCCCGTGTAAAGGAACCAATAGCTGCAGGGCTGCCTCTGTGAAAGACCTGCTTCTGACCAAACCAAAGATCAACCCAAGGGCCAGCAGACAAGTGGTGGTCCCACCATCTCCACTTCTGGCACGGGAAGCTCAGTTATCCTTTAGAAAACCCTAACAGTACCCGTTGCTGTGCACATGGCCTCCACTTGGTTAGTTCAAAGATGGTGACTGGAGTGGGGTGGGATTTTGAGATGGAGTAGAAGGATATTCCGTGTTGCTCCTGCTCACGGTTTGTCTAAGTGTCGAGGGCCTGCTTGAGAATAAAGTGGCACAGAGGCTAGCTGAGAGAGAGAGAGAGAGAGAGAGAGAGAGAGAGAGAGAGAGAGAGAGAGAGAGAGAGAGAGTTCATGCTTTTAATTTTGGAGGTTGTAGGAGTCAATCAAACTATTTGGCTGCACACACGTTTGACTTAGGGCTCTGTTGCTGGCACCAAGGAAATTCATTAATATGGGGCTGCCCTTCAGCCTCCACTGAACGCTTCCATTTTCTTTGTATGGTATCTTTCTACAATCCAGTTCCAAGAAGATTTTGCCATACCCTCATTGTAGGAGTTTCACTCTACTGTGCCCTCAGGGACCTTGTAAGTAGGGACTAAAAAGACCTGGTTTTTTGTTTGTCTGTTTTGTTTTTTGTTCTTTGCTTTTTTTTTTTTTTCTTTTTCTTTTTTTGTGCTGTCTAGCAGTAGGTTTCTAGGGAGAAGGCAGTCTTTTTGACTGAGAGGGTCCCAGAAAAGGCAGGAAAAAGAAGACCCTAGAGTTCTCCTTAGGAAGTTGGCTCTGAGACAGCACTGAAAAGTCATCTCAAACCAGAATGTTCCAAGTTGCAAACATAAGCTCTCCTCCAGCTGGCAATAAACAGGGAGTGCTGCACTGCAATGCTCAGAGGCTGCCAGTTCCTGACAGCGCTGCCCAGCAGCCACTGGGGATGCTGTGATGGGGAGGGCTCGAACAATGCTTTGTAGAGAGCAGCCAGTGTCTGGGTGCCAGCCCTTTGATTTTGCTCCTGTTCCTTTGTCATTCTTGCTTCCCTCGCTGTGTTCTTTTCCATTATGGTTCCCCTCTTTGTCTAAAATTGGACCCTCAGCAATGAGCTGCAATCAGGGGACACGAGGGTCCCTAAATTGCTCTCCTTTGAAGTTCTACTTTATTAATATTGCAGTATGAGAGCCAGAAAGCAAGCATCTTGATCACCAGCCCTTTAATTTAACCACAAGACTGTCTGATCTACTGGGTGGAAAAAAATCTGAATATGCATCATACATCTAAAGCTGGCATTTCTAAATCCATTTGTGGTACATTACGTAGGAGATTACTTCAGTCTCGCTATTGCTGGGGAAACCTTCTGCAGACATCACTCTGATGTGCTGGGGCGGGGGCGGTCGGTCAGGGGAACAAGTGGGAAGATTTATTTGTACACCAGGGAAACTGGGAACGAGCAACACTGCAACCTATTGACAAAGATGAGCTGATTTCTCCAGCTTGACTGGCGTTACAACCCTCAGCTTCTGTTTCACCTTGGCTACTTAATATGTCATCAAGTAAGGCCATTGTCAGATTTTTGCATAGAAGAAACACTATAAAATTAAAGACTTTGTAGCAAAGGACGCGCCTCCAGATATGAACAGGCAACTAATAAACTATTTAGAAACAGCATGCAGCTATATGCAGCACTTTCTATGCGCCAAACATTTTATATTCATTTACTTTCTTTGGTCCAAGTACCCAAGAATGAAACCATTAGTTTCCTCACTTAATAATTGAGGGCATGAAGAGTTAGAGGAACCAAGCAAAGGGTTCAGAGCCAAGTGCAAGGCGTGTCTCAGTTTCAGAGAAGGGGGGGGGAAAGAGATGGGTGAGGTACCTCTTCTATTAGCTCATGGATTCATAAAGATCCCAAACCCAAGAACTGGGGCAAGAGAGAGAACAAGGTAAAATCATCCCCTATGCTGCTGGCTTCAGACAATTCAAGAATGGGCTGGGGGCGATAAAGACTGGGTGGTGGGGGTTGCTTAGGAATGCGTGAGGCATATTCCAGTGCACAGTGGCGTGGTGTCACCTTACTGACGGCCTGACAATTGCTAGCATGCTGGCACCTTTTCCAGTCCCTCACCCCTACAGTCCACCCAGGCCCACAATACCTTTAGCTGCTGCTGCTTCTTCTTTCTATGACTTTACACATTCTTTTCTCTCACCCAACATAATCACCCATTTTCTCGGCTACTATCAGGCTTAAGCATAATCAGTCTTTATTCATTAAGTGTCCTATTTGACATCTGAACAAATTCATTTTAGTGTCCTCCCCCTGCCTTGGGGGTGAACTCTTAGAAACAAACAAAACAAAACAAAAAACACTGTTTCTTTTGTTTACCACAGAATCCCCAGAATCCCCTGTGGCTAGATGGATACCTAGCATATAATATGCACTTCATTGGTAATTATTGCACAAATAAATGAATTAAATTGCATGATAGTTACTGTCACTAAATATCTCAATCAAATAAGCAGTTATTGGGCTAAATGTGAGTAAACAAAGGTTAAAAACAACAACTATGGGATCAGTACAACCCTAAAGGGTTTGACAATATCAAATATTGCCTGCCAAGGTAGGACATTTTGGAGGCCTATTATCTAAAAAGAGTATGATGTGGGGTATTTGAGCTTTTCTAATATCTTGTATTTGGAAATATGATATGTTATGGAGGGCTTGGCAGATTGCTCTGCAGTTAAGTGTGCTTACTGTTCTTCTAGAGGTACCAAGTTCAGTTCCCAGCACCCACGTCAAGTGGCTCTCAAGCTCCTATAATGTCAGTTCTGTGGGACCTGTTCCCCTCTGGCTTCTGATGGTACTTGCAAGCAAGTGGTGCATGTAAGCCTATGTACACACACACACACACACACACACACACACACACACACACACAAAACTAACATTCTTTACAAGAAAAATATCCTATATTATTATTATTATGTGAGTCAACATGGTATTGTTTTTAAGTTTTCCTCCATCTTGTACTCATTTTTTATTTCATTGCAATGTAGATAAAGAGCCTCTAAATTGAGTCTGTGTCTTTCTGATGCATTTCAACACCTACTTTAGCGACGAGGAGCATATATTCTGGATTAAGACCATTTGGCTGGTTCTCGTACTCACTGGTGGCACAACTTTGGCCCAATCATCCATGATCACAGTCTCTCTAGTAAATTAGCTGAGAGTATTCTAATTCATCTTCGTGGAAATGGCAGACGGAGCTTGACGGAGCCCTTGTAAAAGAACTGGTGACACAGGCAGGTGCATGCAGTTAAAGGACAGCACAGCTTGACACCAGTTACACCTATGCCTACCCACAACTCCATTTCCTGCCAGCTGACAAACTCTTACGGTTTTATCTCATTGTGAACCTTGGTTTCTTCGGTTTTAATAAGGTCAGCTATAAAGAATGGTGGAGTGCATATAAATACATGTAGCGTGTCACAAGTAAGTGCTCAGCAAATGAAAGCTCTCTTTACCAGACAGGATTTACTTATAGGGTATCTGAGTCAGACCCTCCATCTCTTTTTCAGGGCCTAATTAAATTTGCAATTTGTGGTCTTCAACAGATGTAATTTTCAGTAACATTGAGAGTGTGAGTTGGAGATGCACGGTACAAATGGGGTGTGTGTGTGTGTGTGTGTATGTGTGTTTGTGTGACTGAATGACAGAAGATTTTTTCAGTTCAATTGTACTTTAGTATTAGTTTGTCCAACAGAATTTCGTCCAAGTTGCTGGCAGTGGAGTTTGGCTCCTCAGGCTAATGAAGAGCAGTTTTGCCTCACCTAGATACCATCAGAACTTCGTGTTGGTCTTTTGACAAGTACTGTGGAATATCAGATGAGGCCAACTCGGCAGCAGTGTTCATTTCCAATTCAGCCTAATTGCTAAAGCTGCCTCGCTCGACTCTGGGAATGTAATGTCTGCTTCTGTTTGTAGTTCCTCATACTTCTGTCACCGTGGGCTTAAAGAGAAAGTCAAACTCTGTGCTCCCTAGGGAACCACTGAAGGTAAGTTTTGGGGACTTAACTTGATGTGTTGCTTCAGATGCTATTGAGCTCTGGTGGCTCTGAAGTCACTCCATTTAATATTTCCCTCGGGGGGCTCTGCAGAGTGTTCAGCAGTTACTAAGCCTGTGAGTCAGAGGTGGAGCACAGCTGTGGTCCTAAAGAGTTCGCTGACAGGTGCAACACAGGGATGGCAGGGCCAATGAAGTCAGAAGGCCTTGTTAAGCTTGTTAGCTGCACAAACTGCCTAGGCTAAGACCTGTCCTGCAAGTGAATTACAAAGACACAAAGACTGACCTATTATTTTTAGACTTTGGGCAATTAAAATATTCCTCAAGCAGAAATATGAGGAGACAGGGAAGTGTCAGGAAGGCAGTTTTATAGTTACACTTCCTGAAGAAGAAATACAATTCCCCATACCAAGGAAGTTCCTGGGCAGTTTTAGTTATATTTAATGATGTGCAAAGGACACTTTAATAAAAGACATCGGTTTGAAGAGTTTACTTATTGGTTGTTAGCAACTGTGCAGTAGGAAATTCAAGCGGAATTTGAGTCACTATGATGGATTGCACTGATTTGAGTGACTCCTTCACTGTTTTTAGGTCATCTTACACACTTGTAAAATTTATATTTTTATTTGATAGCACTGAGTCCAGTGGATGAAGAGGAGCTCAGTCCTGATGTGAGTTGATATGCTGGGGTGGGTTGGTGGGTGGGAGGGGTCCCCTCCTTTCTGAGGACAAGGGGAGGAGGGATGGGGGAAGCAGGTGGGAGGAAGGGACTATAAGGTGAGGAGGGGAGCTGCAATTAGATGTAAAGTTAATATGTAAGTTAAATATAAATTTTGAAAAACTTGCATTAACGGTCCATTTCTGGATGTACCATAATTTACTGAGTCTCAGTCTCTAATTGATGTGAGCTAGACTATTTTCATAAACAATAAACACAGAACTGCTGTGCTAAAAAATATAATATTGAATCCACTTTTCAGATTATATTGTGGTTATAAAATCATGTGACTGGAGTCTGAAAATCCTGAAAATCTATTATGATTGAGCCAACATCTTGTTAAAATTGGGATTTCATCCCAAAGATGTTTTTTTCTAACAGAAAGGACATTCTGTCTGATGACTCTTTAACCCGAAAAGCTAGCCTGTTGCTTATGAGAAAATAGAACAAGAAACAAAATACTTCAATAAAACATATGCTTTCAAATATCATATTCAATAATGAGAAATAAGAAAAAACGAAAAACAGAATGTTCAAGGCTCTCTCATGCTGTCGTTTCATTTGCGCAAAAAAAAAAAAAAATCTGTAAGTCATCATTATGGTTACTAAAGGAAAGAGATGGTTTCTAAAAGGATTTACTCTTGCTGTTGTACAGGGCCATCCTCTGAGGCAGCAGATGTCAGGAGTTCAGGCGGGGCCTTCTTGTGAAAGATCATCCCAGGCGGGCTTGCTGACTGTTGGCATCCCTCAAAGGAGGAGGAGGAGGAGGAGGAGGAGGAGGAGGAGGAGGAGGAGGAGGTGGGAAGGGCCTCGGACCCTCACCTGAGTAGTCCACCATCCCTTCCACTTGTATCACGTTCTGCCCTAATTGCACATGGCCCTGGGGAGGAGCTAGAATGTCAGCTGTGAACACATGGATTGAAACCCCTTTGGGGGTCAAAGAGCATTTCACAGGGGCCTCCTAAGACTGTCAGAAAACACAGGTGTTTGCATGATGATTCATAACGGTGGCA
Organism: Acomys percivali; assembly: GCA_907169655.1. Taxonomy (NCBI): domain Eukaryota; kingdom Metazoa; phylum Chordata; class Mammalia; order Rodentia; family Muridae; genus Acomys; species Acomys percivali. Next base: position 12,794,818 of record OU015751.1, read on the forward strand.
AAATTACAGTTATAAAATAGCAACAAAAATAATGTTATGGCTGCAGGGGTCACTACAACTCGAGGAACTGTATTAAAGGGTTGCAGCATTAGGAAGGCTGAGAAGCACTGAGCTGGAGAACATAGGCTGTGAAGGTCAAAAGGAAGGGGGCTCCATCCAAACACCCATGGAGGAGTCCTCATCCATGCTGGGTGCAGGCCTACTAATGTGGTTGTTTTAAGGTCACCCACTGCTCTGTCAGTAAGCCTACAAATCCAATTGGTTGTCCAATTTTTGTGGAATTGAACTTTGGTTTGTTATTTGGAGCTGGAGACGGGAGGAAGAGGAGGGACAAATGATGTTTTAGTGCCTCCTAGGAAAAAAAAATAACCTTCCAATTTTTGCCCACATTTACCTAGTTTACAAATGGGGGAGTAGACTTTTAGCTCACTGTGAACTCTTTATACCAACAGTTTTAATAGTAGGAAACATTTTATACTTTATTATCTATCTATATCTATATCTATCTATATACTTTCAGATATGTGCTCATGACATTCGGGATAGCTAAAGCAAAAACAGTCTGTGAGATGGAAGGTGGCTGGAAGGGTCCCTGTAGAGCAGTGGGGTTTCAATCTTCCTAGTGCTGAGCCACTTTAATACAGTTCCTCATGCTACAGTGAGCCCTGATCATAAAATTATTTCATTTCTACTCCATAATTGTAATTTGGTCGTTGTTATGAACCATAATGTAAATATCTGTGTTTTCCGATGGTCTTTGGCGACCCCTGTGAAATGCTCTTTGACTTCCAACAGCCGAACAGCGCAAAGGTTGTGGACCACTGACCTAAAATGTTAGAATCCTTGTGGGTATTAAGCATTAGCTACTCCCCAAGAAAGCAACATCTCAAAAATACATAGATATTATGTTTTTTTCACATATTTCAATAAAATTGACATTCCTGCATGTGTAGTAGCATTGCCAAGTTGTACTTTCTCAATCAACTCAGAATCTGAGTGTACAATTAATAGGGCCTAGAATGAGCAATACAGTGTAGTAAAAAGATTAGGGTATTGTTACTCAAATGCATTTTTTCAAAGCCTTGAATTATATACCTGAGATTTGTTACTTGTTAAACTATTACATTTTTTCTTTTATTGAAAATAATTTTTTCATATGATATATTCTGATCATGGCTTTCTCCTACCCATTTCCTCCCAAATTTATCCCCACCAAAATTCAATTCCACACCTTCTTTCTCTCTTTAGAAAACAAACAGTGTCAAAAAAACAAAACAAAACAAATAAAACAGAGGACACAGAATAAAATAAATATAAAGAAAAATCATAACACACACCATAAAAACACAAAATAAGAAACCATAACATACATGGAAAAGACCAGTCAAACAAACAAAAGAGAAGGTCCAAACAAAAAATGTAGGTCATAAAAATCCACAGAAATACCACTGAGTTCATTTTGTAATGGCCATCTACTGCTAGACATTGAGCCTATTCTTAAGTGTGGTTTATATACTCCATTGGAGAAAGCTAATCTGTCCTTTGCAGGCACTTGCCAACTGGAGTTAGCTTCTTGGTTAGGGATAGAAGCTCTTGTCCGCATCTTCCTCTCAGACCTGAGAACCTTTCTAGCTTGAACCTATGCTGGCCATGTGCATGTTGCCACAGTCTCTGTGGGTTCATATGTATGTCCCTCCTGTTGTGTCTGGAAGATACTATCCCTTTGGTGTTATCCATCTCCTCGGCTCTTACACTCTTTCTGTTTCCTTTTCTGCATAGTTCCCTAAGCCCTGAAGGGGAGAGTTTTCATGAACACATCCCATTTGTAACTGAGTACTCTGAAGTCTCTGACTTTCTGTACATTGTCCAATTGTGGTTCTCTGTATTAGCTCCATCTACTACAAGAGGAAACTTTTCTGATGATGTCTGAGTAAGATATTTGTCCATGTGCATAACAAAATGTCATTAGGAGTCATTTTATTGCTGTGTTCCTTTAGAAGAGTAATAGTATTTGGTTTCCCCCTGAGACCTATGGCCTATCCAGTCTCAGGCTCTTGACTACCTTAGCAGTGTTGGGTATGGGCTACATCTCATGGAGTGGGCATTAAATTCAATCAAATAACTGTAGTTGTTTAGTACCATAATGTTTGTTCCACTATTACACCAGTGTATCATGCAGGCAGGCCATAGTTGTAGACTGCCCGGTTTGTAGCTGGGTTGGTGGCTACCTTTCTCCTTGGTAGTGTGCAGAGTACCTTCCAATTCTCGAACACTGGTATGTAGAGGCAAAGGCTCTAATTAGGCATCAGCTCAACTTTTCTGTGTTCAATGACAATTGTATTGTCTTCAGCAATAGGGTCTTACTACCAGTTTGTAGAGAGCAACCTTGTCAATAGCCTGGAATGTTTGGGGTTCCCATGGGTCACATTTGGCCAATAACTCAATTAGATGTAGCCAATTTCTGGCACTGAAAGTTCCACTCAGTGGCAAAAGATGTTGGGGCATTGTCTCCTATATCATTTGGTGACTTCATTTAGACTTCTTTCATATATGTATATATTTTAAATCTTCTACAGTGTCAAGGCTTCTATATGACCCCTAAAATGGCTCTTAGTACTATTTGTCATTACCTATTTTTCCTCTCTTACTCCTCTCCTCTCCCGTCCCCATTTAATCCTCACTCCAGTCTCTAGTTTCTTCGTAACTATATTCTATTTCACCTTCCTTGGGGGATTACTTCCTCCCAAATTTTATTTACATATTGAAATGAAGGTCTCAGGTACTTATAAAGTTGACAGTTGAGAAGCACAGTGATTGATGTCTAGTCCTAGTCAGCCTTCTTCTCATGGGCAGTGATTGCCCCATGAGCTCATCTACTACAGAGCAGCCTCAGCAAGTGGGATTTACCTGGAAGTGCAGATATAGAAATCTCATATCTATCTATCTATCTATCTATCTATCTATCATATATTATCTATTAATCTGTTTGTATGTATGTATGTATCTATCATGTATCTTTATATCTATCTATATATCAATCAATTGATCTCATGTGATGTGTGTGTGTGTGTGCGTGCATGTGTGTAGAGTGTTAAAACAGGTATAATGTCAACTCCAATGATCAAGACAGACTGAAAATGCAATTTTGATTCAGGAAACAATTACTGGATGTTTGGGAAAAAGGAAAGAATCAAAACAATCAATTAGCTTCTATAAACAGAGGAGCTATGAACAAATCATTGATCTGAATCAGAGAAAGGAAACCTGAAGATAATGTAATACAGTCCAGAGAAATGTTCTCAATCTAGTAGGCTCAAATATATCTTTCTCTTGGGCAATGTGAATCACATGACTTTGCCTTGGTGTAGATCAAATACATCCAGCTGGCCACTGTTATTTGTCCGATGCCTAGTCTTGCAGCACCGTTTGTTTGCTTATTTGGCTCTTTGGTCATCTAACTCTGGGAAGTAGGCCCTGTAGGTGGATGGCTTTGCTACTTCAGATCTCTGAAAAGGTCTATTAAATTACCTTCTGTTTTATACATTAATTACATCAGTGCCTTTGTGTCTGATCTTTCTACAGTCCTCACTGTATGTTTATGGACTTGAGAGACTGTGATCACTCCTTGCTTGTCAAGAATTTTCACATCGTGGGGTATGTAGCTCAAACTTATTTACACGAAACAAAATGTTTGTTGGCTTATTTACAGTGTACGTTCAACGTGAGGAACATTTGGGTAAGTAAAGTGTAGAGGCTCCAAACATTTAACGGAGAGTACCACTGTCTGCCTTTGGGTCCTGCCTTGCTGATGATACTGCACTCTGATGCCAGGCTCTGCTTCCCTAAGAACATCATACTCTCCGCTATTAGGCATCACTCACTACATCATTATCTCTATTTTCATGCAAGCTTCCTTTTTTCTTGATAGAAATGGTTGCTATAGATCTAAATTGGTTCCAAATGATCAGTTATCCCATTAAGAAAGAAGAATGTCTATTTTCAAAGCGTCTCAAATCTGGTCCAGTATCTAATTGCTTTGTGTCAAATGGTTAAACTTGAGCTAATTGCTGGATCAAGAGAAACCGGGTGTGATGATTGGCATGAGATTTGGATCCTGGGACCACACTGGAGGGTGGCATGGCCCCTCCTGACTCACAGGGTTGAAGAATTCAAAAGAGATGTTTCCAGAATAAGACTGTCATGGTGCAAGCAGGAAGGTGGGACAAATGGTCCCCAAGCATCCCTGAGGCCTTTCGTTTGCATCAGCCAATCATTCCTGACTCACTGTTATATTTCCCTTTTCTCCTTCCATTTCTCAAGCCAACCTAGTGATTAAGCAATTACCAGTGACAAGATTTGTAGTATTTTTAAACCAAGCTATTCTGAACACACCCCATTATTCTGAGTTTCTTTCCATTCTCCTCCTCCTCCTCCTCCTCCTCTTCCTCCTCCTCCTATTTTTAAGGACCTGTTTGACTGAGAGGACTTATTTCACAATCTAGGAACGTTTCCTCCACATCAATATTAGCTGGTTGGCAACCTTAGTGCCACCTGCAATCTTAACATCCATTTGCAATGGAATTTAGCATAGTTGTTGTTCGTCGTCACACAGCAGCAGCAGCAGCAGCAGCAGCGGTGTTTCCCGGGATGCTTGGGTCTCCCTTTAAAGAACAGGTTATTCAGATGCCTTCAGAACATATTTCAACTTTTATTAAGGTCGTGGTTTCCCCAAGTGGCCTTGTCAGTCATTAATTATAGCAGGAATATTAGAATTAGGGCATTTGAATCTGGAGTGGGAGTAGGCTATGTGCTGTGGATCTCTCGGTTGTACCCACAGAGACTGAGATTTTAGGCCTGTGTCTTCCAAGCTTGATTTCTATCACAGGTGTCAGATCAGCACTGTGGTCTGAAGATTTCTCTGTGCATTCCTCATTTCTCTCCTTTTATTATTCATAGAAGATGCTCCTCATACCCACTTTCTGTTCTTCAGATCAGTGCTTCTTGTCTAGAGGCCCCAACTAAGACAAAGAGTGGATGAGGTCAGAGATGAAAAAGGACAAGACCTGCCTAACAGTGGCTTGGTGTAGCCACAGTACAAGACTGTAGGATGTACCTGGATGTATCTCATCCCTGAATGTCCACTGATGTGTTTCCTTCCTGAATATCCACTGGTGGGTCTATCAGTCAGTACAGCCCAATGCTATAACAAGAGCCTCATGTTTTACCATCCCAACACAGTAACTACTCTTTTTTTTTCCCCTTCCATTCAGCAGGAAAACAGGTGTTTCTGAGAAGTGCCAGTCCTGGGGGCTCTGATCCATGCAGCTACCATTTCTTCAGGGTTACTGACCAGCTGGTTCTTAGAGCCTGACTCCTCCCCATACAGACCACAGCTTGGGAAGTGGATTGCCAACATCATATGTGGGGGAGATCTCTGGATGAGGGTATAAATGGGTACATCCCATATTTTCTGTAAATAACTATGTCTGTCAGTCAGTTCCTGTGCCCTGATGGGCCGGAGAGAAGACAGGAAGAAGGGCCCAACTCAGCCCACAGTGAGGAGGGGTGCTGCCTTCCTGTAGCTCCTGAGTAGTGAACAAGGGTCTGCTGAGTTGTTGCACCTGGAACCAGGCATATAGGCTCAAACTTCAGCTCCATCAGTGTTCAAAAGTAGGTTACATATCGCTAATCTTCTCTGAGTTTTTTTTTCCCCCATTCTCCGTGTAAATGACATAAAAATGTGTGTGGCACGGCTGTTACCAAGTTCCTATGGGCTTCAGCACATGTAAATGCAACCAATTCTTGTTGCCTGCCAAGCATGTGTAAACACATGAGTTATAGAAATGACCTCATTTCTTCTCACTGAAACCCTAAGCAGTGGTGGTATTGTCACCCTGGATATCATTATCCTAGGCGAGGAACGGAAACATGGAGGCATTAAGTGTCTTGCTTCAATTATACAGGTCATAATTGATGGAGCAATGACTCATCCCAACTTCAGAGTCAGTGTTCCTAACAATGCTATTCATTGCCTGAAGTAGGCTGTGTGCCAACTACGGCATCTAGCGTCTAATCAATGCTCAATAAGTTGCAAGGCAGGATTGGGAGAGGTTATCAAAGAACAGATGATGTGCAGGTCAGTGGTCTAGGAGCTGATGTTAGTAAAGCTAAGAGCAAAACTCTTTGATGTGGGGTGAAATTTTAGTTCCTAAAAGACAGTGACAGAAACAAAAGCAATTCTCCACCCTGGCGATGCTTCAGAGACGATAAGCCTAAGGGAAAGGCAAAGGACTCCCAGGTAGGAACTCAGGCCTTGGCGTTGTCAGTTCACTCAGCCTGGAGTTGACCTGGGGTGAGTGAGTTTAGTCATGGAGAAAACAATAGAGAAGAAAGGAGGTGGGTTTAGAACCAGTTAACTGAACTGTCCCAGCTATGTTTACTGATGAGGTAAATTGGTGTCTCAGCCATTGTATGAAGTGTGTGTTCTGTACACATAGGCACACCCTCATTGGTGGTGCTAATGAGCCTTTTAGAGTATCTGGGCTAGTTTTAGGATGCATTCTTCATGGGGCTCCTCAGATGCTAAGGCATCCCACAGCTGCCTTATGTAGATGATAATGGAGAAAGAAAAAAAGCTTGGGTTTTAGAAACAACAATACAAAGCAAAAATAAAAGAACCAATTCAAAAACCTTCTCTTAGTATCACAGTAGAAAAAAATAAACTGCTTTAAAAAAAAAAAAGCTTGCTAGATTTGAAACTGAGCAGTAATTCAGACACTGTCTTTAAATATGCAAAATCTGGGCTGGAAATGTAGTTTAATGGTAGGAGGACTTCCCTGGTTAGATCCCCAGCACTGCCAAGAAACAAAATAAAACAAAACAGCAGAATATTTTCTAGCATACAATAAACACAGTGGCGTATACAGTCCCTAAGCAAAGGGCATTCTTGGGAAAAGACTGTGAAGAAATCAACCATTAGATAACTTTAAAAAGAAACACTTAAACAAATGCTCAAACTCCTTAGTCATAAGGGAAATGCAATTCAAAACAACTCTGAGATTCCATCTTACACCCATCAGAATGGCTAAGATCAAAAATTCAAGCGACACCACATGCTGGCAAGGATGTGGAGAGAGAGGAACACTCCTTCATTGCTGGTGGGAATGCAAACTAGTACAGCCACTTTGGAAATCTACCTGGTGCTATCTCAGAAAACTGGGAATAGGGCTTCCTCAAGACCCAGCTATTCCACTCCTTGGAATATACCCAGAAGATGCTCCAGCATATAACAAGAAAATTTGCTCAACCATGTTCATAGCAGCCTTATTCATAATAGCCAGATCATGGAAACAGCCTAAATGTCCCTCAGTAGAAGAATGGATAAAGAAACTGTGGTACAAATACACTATGGAATACTACTCAGCTATTAAAAACAAGGAATTTCCGAAATTTGTGGATAAATGGATTGAGCTAGAAATGATCATAATGAGTGAGTTAACCCAGAAGCAGAAAGACTCAAATGGTATATACTCACTTATATCTGCATACTAGCCCAAGGGGCATGTCCCATGAAAGCCTTCACTTACCAGGAAACTGGGACAGAGGAGAGGACATCCTATTGGGACTCTAGATGAGAGAGCCATGTGAGAATAGCAAAGTAGAAGGATCCAGTGGGTCCTAGAAACCTACAAGTAGAACATTATGATAGGCAGATTTGGGCCAAGAGGTCCCGCTCAAACTAAGGCACCAGCCAAGGACAATACAGGCGGTAAACTTTAAACCCCTACCCAGATCTAGCCAATGGCCAGAACAGTCTCCACACTTGAGTGGAGAGTGGGATATGACCTTCTCATGTACTCTGGTGCCTCACATTTGACTATGTCCTCTGGAGGGGGAGACCTGGTGGCACTCAGAGGAAGGACAGCAGGTCACTGAGAAGAGACTTGATACCCTATGAGCATATACAGGGGGAGGTAATCCCTCTCAGGAACAGTCATAGGGGAGGGGAATAAGGGGAAAATGGGAGGGAGGGAAGAATGGGAGGATACAAGGGATGGGATAACCATTGAGATGTAACAAGAATAAATTAACAAAATTAAAAAGCAAAAAAAAAAAAAAAAGGATCTTCACAGTTCCTTCTCTTTTTTCTCTCCTCCTACTCCATCTTTTCCCCCAACTCTTCCTTCTCTCAAACAGAATGTGGAAAGAAAACCCTGGCCAGGTATTTTTAAAGGTGCATGGCATCTTCACCCCTGGCACGCTCTGAGAAGCATGGGCCAGGGTAAAGGGTGGCTTTGTTGCTCTTCATGTTGTATGTGGATAAAACTCACAGCTGGATTAAGTGTCTTTTTTGGTATTTTCCCCCATAGGTTCTTCAGTAGCTTCCCATGGATCAATTGTTAAGGAAATAAAAAATAAATAAATAAAAGTTCTAGTTCGTGAAGATTTTCTGGACTTGATGTTTCCTCTATAAACCAAAGTTTTAACTCTGCTCAGATTTCCAATGTCCCAGCATTTAGGTAACGGAGTAAAAATTTCATTTTCATAGGCTGAATGTGGAGAACATGCCCACAGGTGGCAACTTACAGCCGGGCAAGAATTATGGCTGCTTCAAGGTTTTAACCCATGAATCAAAATTATCTGCAGAGATGGTTGAAGGACACCCCGAATAATAACGGTGTTAATGAAGTGCTGAAAATAAGAGTTGGGTGGGTGTGAGGCTACTTTTCTACTTTTCTCACTCATTTTCAAGACATTTCTTTTATGAGGTGTATCACATTAGACACCAATTTTCTTCCACATGGCGGCAAACAGTTCTCAGACGCTGGGTCAATATGAATAAGAGCAGGCAGTTCTTGCCATATGACACAGAGCGTTCAAACAAGGATCTCATTGCGTCCTTACCTTCTAACCTACCATGTACACACACACACACACACACACACACACACACACACACACACACACA
>OU015751.1:12803795-12828269 GCA_907169655.1 Acomys percivali
CACACACACACACACACACACACACACACACACACACACACACACACCATTTTACAGAGCAAGAACCTGGGGCCAAGGGACAACAGAATGAGCCTAACATAAAGGTGGCTATGAGGAATTTTGGAAGTCCATGTTCCTTCCACTGGGCCATAAGTCTTCAACCTTGGAAGTAAGTCTTAGACCAGTGGGAAGGAAGGCAAGAACATGATTTTGGAATTAAAATGGAACACGAGGCAGAACAAAACCTTTTAATATATTAAAATTTCATTATTTCACAGACTACTGAAAGCTATGTTTTTGAAAAACCCCTGAAAAACCCCTAGCAAGCATCCAAGGAGCACAGCATGGTCTCTCAAAGGCCCTCTTCTAGGTAACTTTAAGTCAGGTGCCGTGGTAGTATTAAACGTGCCTTTTCTAATCTTAAATTAATTTAATATTAATATAGAGGAGTTCCTGCTTTAAGAAGGTCAGATTTACTTTTAGCTCTAATCTCCACCAAAACCGTTGCATTTTACATGCTGACACAGGCCTTTATTGGAAGGCTGAGCCCCAGGAGGGAATTCTTTAGCACATCTTCTTAACCAGATTCTGAAATCTAGCTCTGTCACAGGGTAAGCCTGTCATAGGTTCAGATTTTTTTTGTGTGTGGCATCTCTGGCATGGACATACACATAGATTGTTGTGTTCTCAAAAAAAAAAAAAAAAAGAATATGCATATACCCATGTATATGTATATGTATATGCATATATATAATTCTCTTCCCTCTTTTTTCTTTACATACACACATGCACAATCACATGTATCCACACACATATTTGGCTCATGTATATCAGAGCAACAAGAGAGGGTAGAGAAGGCCAGAGGTGACACCCAGTCAAGATTTCCAGGCTTGTTCCACTATGTGTGGCTTTCATGGGTCTCTTGAAAAGTGACCTCCTCTAGGTATAGTGCACTACTGTTACACAATCAGGAAGATTTTGAATTGGAAATTTATTATTTCAAAATGTGATGGCTCTGCTTTCCTTTCGGGGATCCACTGTAAGTGCCAAGTTCCTGACCCTAGACAGACTGACATAACCCTATACAGATCCGCGAATCATTTTCACTTGTCTAACAATAAAAGCCCAGGAGTCATTTTTAAGCTTGCAAAATGTAAATCATTCAGAAAAAAAAGTTAGGTAGCATTTTTCCTAATCTGCTTTTAACATACATGAGTATGTGCATGAGAGAGACTGTCCTCTTTACGTGGTTGTGAACCAACAGCAGCCTATGGCTTCCCCCACATGTATTTTCCAGCTTCCCACATAGAACGGGACATTGTTATCTCATTTAGTGATTTCAAGCAGATGGGAGACAATGGGAGACATCCTCCTGAGAAACAAATAATTTTGTTTAAACTTTTCTTTTTTTTTTTTTTTTGTCATAAAAACAATGTGCATGATGTAGACTCTTGGAGACAAAGACTCTCATAGAAATCCCCATAAGTCCTTAAACCTACAGAGTATGTAAGAAACTAAGCTTGGTGGTGGGGGTGGGGGAGATAAGAAGGCCAGCAGGGATCTGACATTGAACTTTGATTTTGTGCTTTATTTTCTCAATAATTTTTTAATGCATGGCCATCCTTACACATAGTAGCACAAGACTGGAAATCTTGGCTTTATGCTGCCTCTGGCCTTTCCTATCCTCCTTTATTGCTAACTGGTGGATGTGAGGTAGATTGGTGAGCATAATTTCTCAGCTCTATAACCCAGTCTTTTTGTACCTACCATACTGGAGCTCTGAGAGGTGACCAGATCTTAAAGTCAAGTCAGATAAAATGTTTCATACAGCTTCAAAAAGGTGGAGTAGATATTTAGGCCATGGTGGCTCCAGCTGAGGGATGTGTAGCCCATTTACCTCAGGTAGTGGGAGGGGCCCAGAGTCTTTATAGACCCTGCATTCCTCTAACAAGTTGATGTGCTTGTTTGGGTACTATTCTGATCATAGAGTGTTGAAGTCTTTCAGCATACAGCAGCCAAGCATCTCTCAATATTTCATAAGTTTGGCAAGCAAGTTTCGGACATTATAAAATTATAATGTCTTAAAACAGTTAAAATCACATTATTTGTTCTGCATTTCCCTCTGTTGCCTTTGCTAACCTCCCTTTTCCAGTTGGGTATGAATTCCTGCCATCACTAAGAAACAGAACAAGCATCCAGTGCACGAGCTCTGCTACCGGCCAGTGACCCAGGCCATTTTCAAAGGCCACCAGAGAACCAGCTCCCCATCACCACCCCAGGGGTTCTCCTAATTGGTGCTGGTGGCAGGCAGCCCATTAATTTAGCATTCTATGTATATGACAAGGAAATTCAAAGTCTCTCTTCTTAGATGGGAATTGCCTTCAGAACATCACCAGGCCCAAGTTGTGGCTGCAATTTTGGTGGCTTACAAATAAATACTAAATTAATAGGCGATTGATGAATGGGTGGATGAGTGAATTAATGAATGCTATGAAGTAGCTGAGAAACAACTTGTAGACAGTGTGATAATTGTACTAAATGGAGTGGGGAATGAAGCTAAAATAGTAGTTTGAAGGCAAATTCTACAGGAACATCTGAAATAAATATAGTAACACGGCCTTTGGAAGAAACAAGAACCCACTGACATTTTGGGTTTTGTTTGTTTGAGTTTTGTTTTATTACATGAATAACCTTGGCTAGTATGTGTTTACAAATAATTCTGGCAGAGTACAGAGGATGACTGACAATAGTTAGTGGTAGTTATATCATATGAAGGAAAGTTCTTAGAAAAGTACAGAAAATTATTCAATTATGAGATGACAATGGCTGAATGAACTGCAATGAAAGGACAAAAATCAGAGAGAGGCTGACAATACCTCTGTAACATGAGAGACAGGCAAGAGTGTAATCCACCAGGGAAGGAGATGCTCTGAGAGAAGGAAGAGGACAGGTGTGTAAGTTAGTCTGAGTGGCTTGGCAATATCAGACAAGAGCTATGGTGTAGAAATATAGATGCAGTTAAGTGTTAACTGAAAGCCAGAGAGGAGATAAGACTTGCTTGGAAAGGGATGGAGAGATGGACTGAGCAAAGAATTTCAGAGAATACTTATATATATAAAGGGTAGGTAGGGGAAATGACACAGTGAGGGTAGACTGAGAAATAGTCAGAAATACAAGAGAACCGAACCATGGCAAAACAGAGAGCTCAGTGAGAACCAGGGCCCAGTGGACATGTCTACAAAACACTTAATTATTTATTTTTGGTTTTTCGAGACAGGGTTTCTCTGTGTAGCCTTGGCTGTCCTAGACTCACTTTCTAGACCAGGCTGGCCTCGAATTCACAGCAATCCACCTGTCTCTGCCTCCCGAATGCTGGGATTAAAGATGTGTGCCACCACACCCGACTTATGATGAAAACATCTAGTGGCAAGGAGCAGAAATCAAATGGATCTAACGTGTGTAGAAGAAGAAGAATTCAATAATTAGATTCAAGGGTGTTCCATTCAACCTAAAGTCTGACCTTGGGGGCTAGAATGTTGGTGGGAACCAAAGTAGACACGTAGCCAGTTCTGAGACAAACATTTTACTCTTGCTCTTTGAAGATGTTTTTGCTCTTGCTTCTCTTGCTGTTTCTAACTTTAAAATTAAGTAGGTCTCTACATTACAGCGCAAGTCACAACTCAGAGAATCTGCCTGATCCTGGTGAGAGTGGGTATCCCTTACGTTTCAATCAATCATGGCTGGGGGATAATGGGAAATAACACAGAACAAATATAGCTTCAGGACTCAAGTCAGTAATTTTCAGAGAAGGGCCACTCTGGATTAAGGATATTCCCACAGGTGTCTACAACCAGGTTGATGGAAACAACTACATAAAGGCCAGGTTGATCTTTCTTGGAGGCATCAATTATTGGGAAAGTTGTAAGTACCACAGCTCCTTTCTTCTTTGCTCCCATTTCCTGTTAGCCTAGAGGGAAGCTTGCATTAATGCCTCTTGATTTCTCTACAGCAGGAACATGAGTAAAAGAAATTGCTTGTGAAATGCCTTGACATCTCCAGGTCAAAGGGGCCAAACAAACACAAAGGATGTTTTTTTCTTTCAAAAAGCTAGATATTTCTGGTTGTTTTTCTTTTTGCCTGTATCTCTTTGATTTTCCAAATTATGCTGGCTTGATTTCTGGCTTTCATTAATCAGACTGCCACCTGTGACAGACTGCTGGTCCCTCATCTTATTTTGATTAATTCCATTCTCACATTCATCTCTCTAGCACAGTCTTCAGTGGGTAATTTGTTAAGGGCAGAGAGGAATGGGGTTGACTAGGGATGCGAAAGTGGAAGAGTATCTCCCAAATCTGACTGAGTCTGTTCACAGAAGTATTTTTCTGTCATCCTTTCTAGCCTAAGAATAGTGATGCCAGCTGTACTTGCCTGAGCCATGTCTAAATTAATAAAACAACGTGGGATTATTGACATTTTCTTGCTTCAACTAGCAAATGTGCATCTTTGAATTTTTATCAACTGAAATGCTCTTATAATGAAACATTTTCAGAAACAGGCTCAACATAAAAATAATAATGCACATTTTACTAGTGCTAATTATGACTTAAATGCCTTTTACTTATCTTTCCTGCATCATTTCTCTCAGAAATTGTAACTAAGCTGAGACAGTTCAAAGAAGGCAAAGAAACCTGGCAGTATGAAAAGGGCTGTGTGATCACTGATCACTGCTGTTCACAGCTCTCTTACCTAAAACTTGGCTGATAAGGGAAAGACTCTCTCTTTCTGGGCCTACATTGTCATGCCCAATGCAGTTATGCTGCATTGAGGAGTAAGTGATATTTCAAGGATGCGGCATGGCATATTGTGCCTGCACACAGTAAAAGCTAATTAATTTGAGTTCCAGAACACAAGGCGTTTGGTAGTGAGAGGACTTCTCAGTCAATGTACTCACAATATCTGACTCAGACATAGATTCAGAAGAGTTTGATGTGCAGTAGACTCATGAGAGGCAAACAGGGTGGACAACATGCATGTGGTGAGGGGGTGGTACTCATGTTTGTATCCATAGCATCTCTGTATCATATAGAGCAGTGATAACATTCATTTTTGAGAATGTAAAGGCCCTTTGCACTTGAGATTGGGTGCAACTACAGTATTCATGACTAATCCCCTACTTTCTATTAAGATGAAGGCCCTTAGACAAGACATATTCAAGGTTCAACTAAAGGACGCAGGCCATGCTTAGTAGTGATAATAAATCACCTTGTCTATTACTCAAATGTCCAGAGGTCTAGAGTCTAGCATGCATGCCTGTAGCATGTGGGAGAACCCAAAGATTTTTAAAATTAAAAGGAGAAATGGCCTCCACTCACACTTCATTAGGGCATTCAGAGCACAGGTTCCCATGGTTTGTTTCTGGCTAGGTATTACAATTCAACGTTGAGATTAAACCTTCCTCTCTTGAGATAACGTTTAGAGCCTATAGAAGACAAGGGCGCTGGCCTGAATGGCAGTTCCAAATGCTGAGAAGATGGACCAGTAGCTGAAGAAATAGCTAAGGTCTCTCATGTCCTGAAGCCTTAAGACACAGAAGGCTCAGACGGGAGTCCCTGTGGAAGAGAAGAGAGAGAAGCATCCTTTGTGACTTTTGTTGGGATACTGGTCTTATTCTTTTGCAGTGTGGCTTAGTAAATAATCAGTGCCCAACAAATATTTGTGGAATAAATCCCTGCTAATTAAGCAATTTATATGCATCCTACCTAGGTATTGTCTCCTTTTATTTATTTTTGCTATAAGGGATTAATACTGAAGTTAAAGAGTTCACAGGATTCTGTGTGGTAGAAACACTGGTTTTGGATTCTGAGGCAGACTTGGGCAAGTAATTCGTACCCCCAGTGCTGTTTTTAATTTCATCTATAAAATAGGATTATTTGGAATCTAACTGAACTTCCTGTGTAGAGAGAATGGATGTCTACCTGGCCCTAATCACGAAGCTACTCACACAGCAATAATCAGCCGTAAATTGCTTAGCAGGAATTCATGTGCATAGTTTCATTCCCTGAGTCTTATAGCTGAAGATGGAAACATACAGAAAGCACATTTAAAAAACTAACATAAAATCAATGGGGGAAAGATGTCTGCAATGAAAGGAGTAATCAGTTTAATTTGTTTTATAATGATAACAATTTGATGGTAATGGATGTGTTTTGTACTTCCTTTATATTGTCCCAAGTTAGCACAGGTTTGGGTATACTAGGAGAGTGCCCAGAAGATACATGTTAGTGTTGATTTATGTGTCAATTTTGCTGCTGGTCAGCATTCAGCTTCTTGTAGAATAAAAAGTAATAGAACGGATGATATAAAGAATTTGTTAATAGATTTGCTTGAGAGACATCAAATCACACGAAGTAGGATTTAGCTAAGGGAGTGCTGCCTGCCTCCCAAGTGCTGGAATTAAAGGCATGGGCCACCACACCCAGATTTATTAAATATTTATACATATGTATTTATATTATTACACTTATATACAATAAGCTACCTACAGCAAGAAGAACCATGAACAATCAGGAACTTTATATAAACATATATATATATGTTGCATTCCTAGTGTTTTGGCTATTTGTATTTGGCAGCCTTAAAGAAAACATCTTTCCTATCTTGGTGAGTCTAAAATTCTGAATATAAATCAATATCTATCATATCTCATCATTATCAACTTAAAACATCTATCTAGACCTACAAATATCCTAACCCCTAAACTTCTATAACAAAGGAGACAACAAACTTGAACTGGACCATTAGGCCAGTTCCCATAACAAAAGACATAGCTCTAAGGGCAGCTCAAGGTGTGCAGCATAGAATCACAACTGTCATTAGGTCCTGGTCTGGTCTTAAGTACCCTGTGCTCTTATCAGAAAAAAAAAAATCTTCCAGGTGTGCATGATGAGCCTTGGTAACAACAATGCAACTTAAGAAATAATGCTGGGCAACTCTGGAAATTTCTCATCTGCTCAAGTGTCCAGACTTGCTGTTTCTTATCTCTGTTTAAACTGTCCATAGTGTAACCTGGGGCCAGGACCTAAAAGATTTAAGGATGCATATGAAAAATGCATAAGCCTAAGGTGTACTAAGCTGGTAGCATCTTCTATTCAAGACTGAGTTCTTCCTTGGGTATTAGCCAAAAGCCAGACAAAGGATATTAAAAAGCTTTCTCCTTATCTCTCAGTGTGTGGAGCGAGTTCTCAGTGGGAAGGCATGTTATTTCGTTCCTTTCTTTTCTTTTTCTTTTCTTTCCTTTTTTTTCTTTTTTCTTTTTTCTTTTTTTTTGGGGGGGTGGTTCAAAACAGTGTTTCTCTGCGTAGCCTTAGCTGTCCTGGACTTGCTTTGTAGACCAGGCTGGCCTCGAACTCACAGAGATCTGCCTGCCTCTGCCTCCTGAGGGCTGGGATTACAGGCGTGCGCCATCACACCCGGCTGGCATATTATTCCTATGACAAGCTTCCCTCTTCAAGTTTGCTGTAGAGTCTTTTTGACTATAGTGCCTGTATTTTCTATAGACACCCTCGAGATCTAGAAGGATGATCACCATGAGAGTCATATTCATGTTATTCTACACACGGATGACACAAGGAAGCATGCCAGTGGGGATCAGAGAAATGACACCATCTGAGACAATTGTCGAAGGGCTGGGGCTGCAGCTCAGTGGAGGAGGGCTCATCTCACCTACACAGGCCCAGGGTCAGTCCCCAGGACTTTGGGGAAAGGGAAAGAAATGCTTTTGAGGAAACAACTTTTTCTACCTATCAAGTTTTAAGCAGTGTATTAAGTAATCTTCAAACATTGTATCATTTTATCCCTAAAATAATCCTATGAAATATCTACATTCCCAGTGTTCCATTATGAAGTAAGCTGGTGTTGTGGTGACCTGAGCACTTGGTTTGCCTCTTGTTGACAAAATGAATTGGAATTTTATATTGGGATTATGCCCGTAGGGTTTGTTTGTTGTGGCTCTTAACCTTTACTGAATTACAAGTTCCTTGGGGAATTGTATTAACAGCAGAAGTCACAGACCCTTCGGAGAACATTTTTGGTTAAAGAATCTCTTAGACAAAGGTCAAGTTTAGCTCACAATCTTCATCCTAAGCACCAGCCTAACGAGATCTTAGAGCACCATGAATACAGTCCAGAGAGCATTTCAGAGGTACAGCAGTGCATTTGGAGTCTCCATGGGTGATTCCTTTTCAGGATGCTGTGTTTCCTCCACCCATGTATCTATTTCCCTGAAGCTGGAGTAGTTGCCTCGGGACAATAAAAGGTAAACACGTGGCCTGGACTCCTGCACTGCCTTCATCTCCTTCTCCGTGGTGCATCTTCTCACATCTCCCCACCTGGGCAGATGACAAACTGAGATGCTGAGAGCTCGCGTGGTACTTGTGCTCATACTTTAGGCTGCTTGTTTATATAAACTGCAATCTGTTTAGTCTGCTTTTAGATTATGTGAGGCTGCCATCTTGCCACTTAGAGATGCTTCCGAAGTGAATTTGTTATGAAAAGAATCCTGTGGGGCAGAAGACTGTGTGAAGGGTGTGAGTGGTGTGTGTGTGTGTATGTGTGTTTGCGTATGTGGGGTATATATGTGCATCTATGTGTATGTATGTGTGTATATGCATGTGTGTATATGTTTATGTGTGTGTGTATGTGTATATATGCATGTGTGTATATGTGTATGTGTGTGTGTGTATGTGTGAGATCTGTATGTGATGTGTATGTGTACGTGTGTCCTTATCATATTTGGTTTTTTTCAGAATGGTACTGGGACTACAGGAGATCTAGGCTTGCAGATCTGACCTGATAAGACTAAGTAGGAGATTTAAGTCATCTCCAGCTGTCCTCTCAGACTCTGCTAGTCATGGTCAAGTGCCAGGCACCTAGAAAAGAGGCTGGCACAGGGCTTAGCCACAGCAACTGCTGAATGACTGAACAAATAGGCACTCTCTTAATATTAGCCTTTGTTCATTACTGATTTATTTATGAGCCATTGCTTCTCACTAGGTTAGCCACAGTGCAGTGTGGCCCAGCATGCCTTTTAGTCAGTAATAAGCTACTTTAAGGCACCCGCAGACAGGCCTTTCTTTACATGTCTGCTTATCCTTCTGGGCACCTAGAGTAATCGTTTGTACATGTCTATCAGGCCATCACTGAAGCTTACTAATTGAAAATTCCATTTGCAGACTAAGTGGGATGGGTTTTGTTTTTTTGGGTTTTTTTTTGTTTTGTTTTTTGTTTTTGTTTTGCTTTAAAGCAGACTGTTTAGACCTCATTTTCTGCATCCTTTCACATTTTCAGTGCCTCTTAGAGGGACTAGGTTGAGAATTTTAACCAGGATAACTGGTAACAGCTGCGGCACAGAGGCCTTAAACTAGAGAAGATTTTAAAGGTCAGTGGGTCCAGTTCCCTACCTGACATGTAGAGCGATGCTACAGACTTGTGGGTGGTATAGATCCCTGTTTCTGTTTTCTGGTTGACTCCTTTCTTACTTCACTGAGCTCTGGCCTCATTTTATTTTCCAGCCCCGGCTAGTATACATTTGCACAACTGTGTTAAATTCATTTCAAACCTAAAAATAGGATGGCCTTCCTGTGTGACCCAGTGAGACCCTTTATCCTGGCTCAGACATATGGGGTTAATTCTCCTTATAGGAAGGCCTTCTTGGTCAGGAAGCGCTGGAACTTCTAGGAGTGAAAATGGTGTGGTTAGCCTGTTTGCGGCATTTTAGTGGGGCTTGTATTATGCTTGTTCCTCTCAAAGGATGAAAGAAAATGTAGCTAGGGTAGCCATGACAATACATAAAGTCACTATTTAATTCTATAACCACAATTTTGCATTTCTAGGGCTTTACTAGGATTCTGACACCACCTATCTCCTTATAAAATCCTTGCATAGATCTTATTTCTAGCTATAAAAAAAATCAGTTGTAGTTTGAGTACTTAACCACCCTCTAAGCAACTGCTGCACGCTAAGTACTGTGCTTTGTGTAGCACACCAAAAAAGAAATTCCGCTCTTGCAACAGTTAGCATGTGTCAGCTATGGAGTCTGAATAGCTTCTTGCAACTTTGTCAGGTAGTTCAAAGAAAGCCTAGAATGAGCAATCTGGGGCCACAGCAAAACATGTAGACTTACGATTCAAAACAAGAGAGGACAGACAAGTTTCTCTCGTCACTGCCACCAGAATAAATCAAGTGTTATCCCTCTGTTTTTAATGTTTTGTTCTGCTTCGAAATCCTGGGAAGAAAACACCAGCCAGCCTAGCTTGAGTGACATATGTCTAGTTAGGAAGAAAAAGGTGGCATGTCTCCATTAAGACTGAAAATAATGGAAGGAAGATTATTTGCCAAAAGTAGAAGTGGCTGCTGTTAACAATATAGGAAGGGGGAGACTAAGCAGCCAATGAAACCAGCACAGAAGTATCACAGTTAGTTCCTTGAAAACTTTCAAAGGAATGTGTGGTGTAGATAAAGGAAACTCCCCCATGAATACTTCAAAGTACTGATCTCATTAAGTCTTGTAGAAATAGTGTTGTGGATAAATATTGCTCAGAAGAAAACAAAAGCCCATGGAAAGCCAGGTGGCACTTGTAGGAGCCACCAGGGCTCAGTACACAGGGGTAAGAAGAATATGGTGAGGTAGATGTTCTAGTTCATTCATTCGTATCTGGAAGATTTAAAATTAAAGGTTCAGACGTGTCTTGATTAGAAAATTTATGTAATTAAGTGCAGATTAAGCAACAAGAAATATGTATCATGAGTAGACTGGTGTTTTTCATAGAAGTCCTTGATAAATATCTAGTGTTACTTTTATTTTTATGTGTATGGGTGTTTTGCCTACATGTATGTATGCATGTATCATATATATATGCCTGGTCCTTGGAGGCCAGAGGAGGCCAGCAGATCCCCTAGAACTGAAATTACAGATCGTTGTGGACTGACATGTGGGTGCTGGGAACCAAGCCCAGGTCCTCTGGAAGAGCTGCCAGAGCTCATGACCGCTCAGCCACCCCTACAGCTCAGTAAATGTCATCTGTTGTTGCTGACATTGCTATCGTCACTAGCAATAGAAGACTATTCTTCCAACTACATACCACATTAAATTCGAAAACCATGTGTCCACATTGCTGGGTTCATATATCTTACATGTTAAAAGTTTTAACAAAAGATGGGTTCCTAAGGTGGCTTAAATCGCTATCTGGGACTGAGTTTCAGAAGATCAGCCAGGACTGTCCCAGCTAGCTCTTTGCCTAAATTAGCCAAATTGTGCTCAGAGGCAATAGGATTCAGTATCCACACCTTCCCTATATGCATCAAGTGTCTTGCTATGATATATATGCATATTTATACATGCAGAAGTAGAGGACAACTTGGTTGCATGATCTTCGTAATAATTCTTAGACTTTAATACTATTGTCAATTTTTAAATTCTTTTTCTCAAGCTAAAACTCCCAATGCTTTCATCTTCTGGTATAGCATCCCACTTCTGCCCCCAGGATCACTAGAAGCCTCTCTATGTCTCTTTAAATATGTTCTAGCACAAAATTCATGGACCAGGTTACCACAATGTTCCAGTTAAGGAAATAATGATGACACATAGTTGAAGTGTTTGTTGTGAGCCAAGCATCATGCATCATGGAAGACAATCCTACTGGTCAACCATTTAATACTCTAAGACGAATTAACCATCCTTACCTCCATTTATTTATGTGAGGTTTTAGGGTCAGCAAGTGGCTGGGGCTCTTAACACAGCTCTGTTGTAGCTCATTAAGTTGGAGACCATGGCAGCAAACAGATGGCTTGAGATGAAAGCCCCCAAGTGTGTTCCACAGAGAGCAGCACTTTTCTCATTTTGCACCCTTGAATTTAGAAGTCACAGGGAGAATCACAACATGATCCCCAGAAATGAGGGTTTTTTTTTTTAATCTTCAACATTCACATGCATCTCACATTTTGTTTAATGAGCTATCTGTGTTCATTCAAACATAAAAACTTAAACTTAAAAATAGCAAGTAAGACTGAGTTTCTAAAAAGGTACACTGTAGTCTGTTCAGGTTCCTAGTGGCTATGGAAAGGCCAATTTGAGAACCATGGCCACAGCAGTGAGTAAATGCTACCATGGGAAAATCTTCAAATGAATTTTACCACTTCCCCATTCTCCTACATTTACTAAAACACCCTTCCCCAAATCTGCTTGGTAAAACAGTGTAAGATATTGCACATCAAAACTACATGCTGGTATGTCTTCCAACACATGCTGTTTGTAAAACACCTGTTTCTCTAGCTCACTTGCAGTGTTACTCAGAATAATCCAGCCCCTCTCACCCCCACAAACAACAAAAACAAAAACAGAAACAAACCCTGGAGGTTAACTACTTAAAATAATAGTTTTCATTTTAAAACTGTTCTCTTGATTTCTGAGAATAATTGTATACAGCAGAGAAGCTGTTGGTTGTTAGGTCTATTTTGTGTTTGTAGAAATCGGGGAAGTTACCCATATGCAGGAGAAGCCTGATTCTATTCCTTTACAGCTCCTGAGCCTGGGGGCAAAGGGCTATGCAGCAACCCTACATAAAAGTAGGACAGAATAATTGTCAGATAAAGCTAAAGGGCAGGAAATGCTCTGTTTCATCCACAGAGCTTTCTGGGCATCGTTCGTGGTGTCAGTGACTGATGTGAGAGCCAGGTGTGGAAAGTGGGGGGTTTGTTTGCCACAAGATCCTGCGCAGAGCAGATCATTTATCATTTCCACTAGAGTACTCTGAAGAAAGAAAGGGGGCGCTATTAATAAGTGGACAGAGACAGTCACAAACAGACTCTGCCCTAAGCAATGCCGATCACATACTGGCTCTATTTGCAACCAATTCCTCAAAGAGACAAAAGCCAAAAAACTGTTAATTATATTAAAAACCTAATGTTATCCTGCTTAATTTTGTAGTGTGTGTATGTGTGTGGGGGCGGGCACACATTATAGTGTATACGTGCACATGCATGTGTATACACACGTTTGCTTGAGCATGCATGTGTGACATCAGTACTGATCTTTTAGCTAAGTAATTGCCTGGCTAAATTTTAAAACTTTCCTCACTCCCAAATTCCTTTACCAATGTGACTTTAGACTTCTTGTATCTTAGAATGTTATCTGGTTTCAGTAATAATTGCAGCTAAACTATCACCATTACTGCTTATTCCTGTCTAATCATTCCACTTTTTGATAGGAAGACATCTTTTGCAGAAACAAGTAACAGGTCGATTTTCTTTATTTTACTTTTTTTAGGGTGTTGTATTTGCTTCTATGTGCATTCCTTATAACCACTGATGTTCCATTTTGTTTGAAGGACTTCCTATAAGTGGTTGGCAGTAATTTGGATCTCTGTCCTGAAAGGTAGTATTGGTTCTCACCAACTTGTACTGGCTGTCCCCTTAATTAATGGCTGTTGATATTAGTCCCAGAGCTGTTTGGTGTGATAGCATATTAATGGCTCTAAGGTTACTTGTGCAAGCTGAACACCAACCACGGCTGAGTGTGTTCTCCAATACTGGAAGCGTAGGTCCCTTGGCTGTGTAGTACCTTGAGGAGGGAGGCCTATGATGATATAAGTCATGAAGGTGCTGACCTTGGAAGGCAGTGATCTTATATTCATAGGCTATTGTTTAGTTCTGAGGAAAGAGGAAGTCTGGTCCTTGAATCTCTGACTTCCTGTCTGGTCATGTGATCTCTTCTGTAAAGGTTCTTTTCATGGTGACATTCCACTAAGAAGCCCTCATTAAAGACTGAACTAATGGGCTGCCAAACCGTGACTTGTAGCCTTCAAAATGAAACTGAGTAATCCCCTCATCCCTCTCTCCCTTTCCTCCTTCCCCTCTCGCCCTTCCCTCCTTCCCCCTTCCTCTCCTCTGTGTGTGTGTATGTGTGTGTGTGTTGTGTTTCACTCTGGTCAGAACCCCTTCCTGAGCATCAGGACATCTCTCTTCTGACCTTGATTTAAACAATGTCCTTCCATTTCTTTGCTCTTGAGCTAAGAAAAGAGTGTTGCCAGTTATGTTCACTCATCTTCTTTTGGCCATAATTGACTCATATAACCAAACCTCCCTGCAAGGAGCCTTAGACTGCAGTGTGGCAATATTTCCAAGAGTGAGAGAAAACAGATAAAATAGATGCTTAGCCAGCCTGTGCGACATGGTGCCACATGGTGATTTTTTTTTCCATCCCATTTGTTTAACACAGCAAGCCACCATTGCTCCAGCACAGTCCATTCAGTCTAGTCTCAGCTTTATCTTCTCGCGAGAATAGAGTCACCTGTGCAGAGGTAATGGATAAACAGACTCAAATATGGACATACTCTTTCAAACTTTCTGAATCTCACTGCCTCCGCCTTAACTCTCTATAAGCACTGGGTACCATTCCTGGCACACCAGGCACTCTGGCAGTTTTATAACTCGGTTATACGGTTTCCTAATGGAATCTTGCACAACAGCCTTTCATTCACTGTAGTATTGCTTTGTGGTAGTATCTTTCTTTACTAAGGAAATGAAATTGATTTATGGACTTTAAAGCATAAACTTTAAGGCATAAATCACCTTTCTTGGTGCATATAGCCTCCTTTCTTTCTACAGGAGTTATTAAAACATAACTGGTGGTGCTTGGTGCTACTTTGATGCCTGCCAATTTCTAGTATAATCCATCTAGCTTATCAACACATTACTCAGGTCTTTCTTTATTCTGGAGATACTGTACATTTTGCCTCAAGGAAGTATGCAATTCTGGGCTGTCTGAGACTCTTCATCAGATATTTTCTCACGGCATAATAAATATTATTTTTAATAATTATTGGCATAAAAAAATACAAGTCGTTTAAAACCGAGAAGTATCTTCGGGCATTGAACACCATTTTCGGGCCCTGCCACTTTAATTTTATATTTGTAAAAGTATGTCATGGGCTACATACCTATACCAGCTAGAGGGAAAACACGGTAACAAGTACTTGCATGCATTAATTCTATTAGACAGGTGCTGATGTCCAACTCATATAAACGAGACGAGTACACCGAACTGCAGACACCAGCTGACTTGTGCGATTGAGGAGCTAGGAAACTCATGCTTGCTATGTCCTACTTGAGAGTTTCTCAAGGAGTGGTTGGGGCTATCCATTTGAAAATCATCAGAGCCCCAAGCAAGGCTAACACATAGTACCTCAAGATGGCTCTCAGAATCCTGCATTTTAGAGGTTCTCCGTGGCTAATGTTGCCCCACACACACACTATTACCAGCTATCTCTGTGCTGTAGAGGCCACTCTGGCTGACCTGTTGCCACTGACAACCCCCAGAGGAACTCCCATCTCATTGATCCTCTTGCTTCTGGTTCTGTTGATTCCTCCCTTCCTGAGGATTTACCTCCCTTGAGTCTTGTAGACACTCCTGATCTTTTTTTTTTTTTTTTCATTTCTATTCTCCATTCCCAGACTTCTTCCTGACTTACTTCCTGTTCAGCCACAAAGTGTTGTTCTCCAGAATTACATCCAATGTCCACTTCTGTCACTCACTGTCTGACGACAATGCAGCTGTATTTCCCTCACTTCTGGCTGGTTCTTGTGCCCCAAGAGTCAGGTCCACGTTCTCAGTATCTTTGTGTGTTCTTGCCGATTTCAATATCTAGCATACCTGGAGCTGAACTAATTTTTACACACCATACTACTCATAGCTTTTTATTCATGCACTGCACATGTGCTGGAAAGAACACAGACATTAAGGAAACAGCCCGATGGATTTCCAGAAAGATATATACAGCTATGGAGATAGAACCCACATAAGAAATAGGGTGAAAATTGCTACCCTTCCCATGTTGTTTTTTGATCACTATCCTACTATTCAAAATATGGTACCATCTTGACTCCTAATACCACAGATCAATTTATATTGCTTTGAATTTTATAGAAATGGAACCAGATCATGTGCTCTTTTCATGTTTGCTTCTTTAGCACAATCTATTTATGATATTCATTCATGTTTTCTATAGCTTTAACTTTTATTTGGGTTTTTTAAAGACAGGCTCTTGTAGACCAGGCTGTCATCAAACCCACAGAAATCTGGCTGCCTCTGCCAAAGGCAGAGTGCTGGAATTAAAAGCATGTGCCACTACCACCTGGCTAGCTGTATCATGTTAATTCTTATAAATTTGTGGTATCTTATTATACTAACACTTGTGCTAGTAAACCGCAGTTTGCTTTTCTGTTCCATTGTGAGTGGACATCTTGACTATTTTAAACATGAAGCTATCACAGTGATGCTATAATGCTCTTGTTCTTTTGGAGAGCATGCATACATATTTCTGTTGGCTACATATCTATAAAGAGGATTGCTGAAGTCGCTCTTCTCATATATGCCTAGATACTTTTGCAGAAGGTTTTGTCAATTTATATCTGTAACAGCAGTGCATGAGATTTCCCATTTCCTCACCCTTACCAACACATGATGTCCTGGGTCCTATTTTAGTCATTTAGGTGCATGTGTGAGTTAATTTATGTTTCCTGGAAGGAGTCGTCACTGACTATTTTTTGTGTAACTCACTTTCATTAGGCTGGGACCATCATTTACTCAGCCACAAGCTAGAAATCAAACTTACCCCTCCTACTCCTTTACTTTTACATAAGTGTTTCTCAAATCTCTAAGAATAATATAAATTATCTCCAAACTCTCTATGCAAGGACCCACTGATATTTTGTTTTGTTTTGTATGCTTGTGTTTACATTTTATTTCTTTTTTTAAAAAAAACCTTTTTATTGGTTCTCTGTGAATTTCACATCATGTACCCCAGTACCGCTCATCTATCCCTCTTCTCATACCCGCCCTCCACCCCTGCAACCTCTCCCACAACAAAGAAAAAAATCTCATTGTGGAATCTGGAGTGTGTCACAGTGTGTCCCACAGTATACCCTTTGCTCACACTTCTTTGTTTGCAAATGTTCATTGCAATGACTCATTGGTCTGGTAGAAGGCTTCTGGTGTCTGGTACTCTATCAATACTGGATCCTCTCTGGGGCTCCTCTCTGATACTGTGTTGCTGCCCTGTGTCATGGAGATCCGGTAGTTTTGGATCAGTAGGACCAGCCCCTTCATGCACTCCAACAGTTAACCAATGTTGTAGATGTTGGGATGGGACAACTCAAAGCCCTGAACCTGAGCCTGAGAGGTACCTGAGACGGTCAGCCCACTTGCTCTTCTGCTCTCATGCCCTTGGAGATGGCTCACCAGAGACTCCTGCAACCAGGGCCAGGTCTACCCTGCTGCTCGGGACAGGGTCTCATTGTTACTGCTTAGCTGGTCACAAGTAGATTGTTTCCTTTTGCCTCCACATAAAGATCCACCAAATTAATGACCTCAGAGCAAATTTGCATGTTCCTGCTGTGTGCAACATTCCCATGCTGGCCTACCCCATCTCCTGACTAGAGAACATCAGAGCCCTCAAAGGGCACATAGGACCTGCCTATGCCTGCCCACCACGTCACGTGTGCTCAGCATCATCTCCGCTGGCTTCACACTCCATTGGTGCCAGATTCTCAACTCAGTGTGCCTTTCCCTCCAGAAACACTGTATCATCTGCCTTCTTGCTCCAAAAATATACTTTATATATCTTGTATTGCTCTCCAGAATTCCCCGTTTACATGACAAATGTCTGCCAAACCCTGAGATGGTTATTCTGCATGGGTGTTCTTATTTTAATAGAGAGTAAAGCATAACTGTTTCTGAAATAATGGAATTTCCAGCATTAATATATAGAAAAAAAACAGAAACTAGCATCAGAAAGCATTACGCAAGGCACAAAACCAGCCTTTAAAATTGCAGCTCTTGAAAGTATTTAGGAAAGAAAAGTTTGTATACTTATGTAAAGCCTTACATTAAATTCCTTGAAAATGAATGTATGATGGAAAAAGCCTTTCAAAGCATTATAAAGAAGAAATTATTAAAGAAAATATGAATACATTTAATTTCCTTGCATAAATACAAATTTAAAATGAAAAAGAGTTAGGATAAATAAGGTTAGAAAAGAAAGTGAACTAGAAGCCGGGCATGGTGGCGCATGCCTTTAATTCTAGCACTTGGGAGGCAGAGGCAGGTGGATTACTGTGACTTTGAGGCCAGCCTGGTCTACAAAGCAAGTCTAGGACAGCCAAGACTACACAGAGAAACTCTGTCTTGAAAAACCAAAACAAAAAGAAAAAAAAAAAAAAACCAGTGACCTAGATACAGGCACTAGGCTTCTACAGGTTGTTACTGCTGCTGAAATGGATATGACCTTGTGGAGAACAGTGTGGCACTCTTGTCAAAATGTAGAACCATTGACAGACGACAGACAGACACTGTTTGACACTCTTGAAAAGAGAAGTACACGCATTCTTTTTGTTGTTGTTGTTGTTAAAGTTATTTTTATTTTTTTCTTTTTTTATTAATTTATTCTTGTTACATCTCAATGGTTATCCCATCCCTTGTATCCTCCCATTCTTCCCTCCCTCCCATTTTCCCCTTACTCCCCTCCCCTATGACTGTTCCTGAGGGGGATTACCTCCCCGTGTATATGCTCATAGGGTATCAAGTCTCTTCTTGAAACTTATTTTAAAAAATGTATCTGTGTGCACACATGCATGCCTGCACATGTCTGTGTGTATGCATGTGTGTGAGTGTATGTTCATACCATGTCTGTGGGTGCTACAAGAGGCCAGGAGAGGGTGTCAGATCCCCTGGAACTGGAGTTATTACTGCGAGCCATCACTTGGAAGCTGGGAACCAAACAATGGTCCTCTGTGAGAACAAAATGTGCTTTTAAATGCTGAGCCAACTCTCCAACCACACATTCTGATTTTTAAAATTTTCATTTGTAGAGAAGCAGGTGTGGATTGGACACAATTTTGAACATTGTGCATCTATTAAAATATGCAACAGGTCTTCATGCAGAAAATGGGGATGTCAGAGGCCACAGATTTGGAGTCCAGAGAAAATGCCGTTTTTCTTCCCCATCCATTTGACTGTGTAGTACCTGTTATATGGCTGGAGTTCAATAACTATTTAGAGGAAGAAAAGGTTCAGCAAAGAGTGGCGGTAAGAAGAATGGAAATGCAGTTTGGGGGACAAACTATTCGTAGTCTTTTTTCCATTTGGGGTCATTTTCAGTTTTAAATTGTATTTCCCTGTTCTGCTAATTATCTTTTAATGTACATTTAAAGTACATTAAGAAATAAAAGTGTTGCAGCGAGTTGTGTGTTATCACAGGGCAGTCTGAGGCTGCAGAGGAAGCTGTCACATAGACAATGAGCAAGGATGAATTCTAGTTCTCTCTCTCTCTCTCTCTCTCTCTCTCTCTCTCTCTCTCTCTCTCTCTCTCTCTCCACAAGAAAGGTAACCATTTCATCCTCAGTTAAGAACAGAGACTGTGGACTCTAAACCTAACAGATGGTGCTGAAATTCCCTCGGCAGCTTCTCTGGCAACGGAAGCCCCTGGAACAGGCTGACCCCACCTGAGCAGCCCTGTAGAGAATCTGTCAGGTCCAGCCTGACTTGCATTTTCTGTGCTTTGACCTAATTGCTCTGCTTTGCCTTCCTCTCCCCCTGGCCTCCTCAAATAGCCTTTGCAGTCTCCCCCTTGGTTGCTGATTTCCATCTTATTGCTTCTCTAAGCACACGATCCAGTTCTACTTTCTGCAACAGACAAAAAGAAACATGTCTGTCTGCCAGGAGAGGAAACAGGATGCTGAAGTGCTGGTTTGTCCCACACAGAGTTCTTCTGTCTGGATCTCCTCCCAGAATCCTTAGAAGAGGCTGCTGCCAGTAGGATATGCTTTTTCAGAAGGGATTTGGCAAGTCAGAGTTTGATTTCTCTCTGTGCTGGGGGCTTACTCGGGCCAGGTTACAGCAATGCAGCCACTTTGGGGTTTGCCCTAAATGCCTCTAGGAGCCAAGGCTGGTTCTCAGTGTGTTATCTAGCTAGGCTGGAGCCAGCGAGGCCCCAGAGAGGCTCCAGCCAGCCCAACCAGATGACTTGCACCTACAAAGGCCTTCCAACTTGTCTTCTGAGTTCACACAGACTACTTGTCTTTGAGTGACAAGAAACTGAGTCTTTGAGTGACAAGAAACTGAGTTAGCACCGGTCATTTTTTTTTCCAAGCAGTTGGACATAGGCTTGGAGAACTGGTGTACTTCATAACTTCAGTCTTGCTGGTTTTGTGGGAGAAGCAAGCATGGTCAGGGTTCTTACCACATACTGGACTCACTCACTCCATGCTCACTTTGGATGACTATAACACCGCAGGATTCTTCAGGCATCGGACTGAAAAAAGCACACCTTTGATTGTATTGCTACTTCCTCGACTGTCCGTGTTCTCCTCTATCCAGGAAGACAACACAGGAGTGGTCAGAAAGCAGGGTCTCAGAATGCTCATCAGCTTTGTGTTAGGAGTGAGAACAGTAGTTGTGTTTGCTATTTTGTGAGTGTGGCTCACAGTTCAAGCAAACGGTCTGGGGTGTCCTTCACACACACACACACACACACACACACACACAAAAGCCATTTGTTCCTAATGGTTTCTTCCAAGGACAGCCTTTTACCATTTAATCTAAGCAAAACTCTTTTCAGTTCTCTGTGTGTTGAGTATAGATCTATTAAGGCCGAGAGCGGATTTTCCTGTATTTAGGGGTTCCTATGGGCATTTCTGGTAGAGAAGAGGCGAATGCAGCCCTCATCCTTAGTGCGCTTGGCTGCTTGGGGCAAAAATCTGATATAAAGTAAGTAATGTTGTTATATATATAAATCTGATATAAAGTAAGGTTGTTATGGAAGCACAGGTCAGGGGGAGCATCACCCCCAAAGAGCTATGTTGTAGGAAGAGGAACTGAACCAGTGTGGCTTTGGAGGACCCAGTGTCCAGAAAGGGCTGTCCCCACTCATTCTATTTCCCAGTGGCTCATGCCTGGCCTCTCTCTGTTGTGTCTTCTCATTAATGAAGGTCTAAAGTTGGCCTTCACTGTTGGTGTGGGTTAGCTCTGAGGCTTCCCATGGGCCGGCTTGAGAATGCCTATCTCCTTAGTAAATGCCCAGCCTATACCCATTCTCCTGCATACTTCAAATTGTCTTCAGATTACATCCAATACTCAGGGCCATGCAGAGGCTGTGCATAAACTATTTGTGTAAGGGATTGTGACCATAGTCAGTAAAAGTGCACTATTTTTCTGAATATTTTGATCTGTGTTTGATTGAATCAGTGGCTATGGTAAGTTCACTGCATTCACTTCTACTCAGAAGTGATCTTCTGCTATGCTGGCATCCTTGGAAAGTACAAGCCTTCCTGCCATGCGTTAGTTATCACGCCCTGGCCAATCGATGGTGCGAGGGAGCTGGGTCCTCTGATTGGTCCA
Source organism: Acomys percivali (assembly GCA_907169655.1). Classification (NCBI taxonomy): domain Eukaryota; kingdom Metazoa; phylum Chordata; class Mammalia; order Rodentia; family Muridae; genus Acomys; species Acomys percivali. Next base: position 12,825,244 of record OU015751.1, read on the forward strand.
CTTCTGGCTGGTTCTTCACAGTTATGCGGATGACTCTGACAGAAGTTACATTCCTCCTGCAGATCTCAGTGGCTCTTCATTTTGCAGCATGTTCCATCGATGGCCTGAGTCCACCCTGGCACTTTCACACTTTGCACAGCATTCCAAGTGAATCCATTTCCTAGCCAAATTATTTGCTCCCTTTGTTTGTTCCTGACCCGTCTGTAGAGCTGAGTCTTGCTTAATGCCCAAGATGTCCTTCCATTGTTCCATCCTTGAAGAGACATATCCCCTCATCCTTCTCAGGCATTTTCTCCCTCCTGTAGTTCCCTACAACTTCTTGCTAAATTTGATCTAGTTCTTAATTCTACTTAAAAGTGGTGTGGCAGAAGTAATTTATTTTTACAACCTTTCCTCCTCTGGACCTTGGAATACACTGGGGTTGGGCTGCCTTCATCTTCACACCCAGGGTGCAATACAATCCCTGCCACTTCACAAGTGTGTGTAGAATGAACAGGTGGATATGAGACTGATAGCCAAGGAAGAGGAAAAGCCACTTAAATCCTACCATGTTTACATGTTCTTTAGAAAAGAGATTACAGGCCGCTCTAATTCCAAAGACTGTATCATCAAAGCAGTTTGTGTTGGAAACACATTTGTAAATCTGAGGGCAGCAGTTGGGAGCAAACCCTCAACATTGTATTTAAATTAATTAAGCTACACCTAGCAGCTGGTGTGTCAGGAGGGCGCTTAGAACAGCTGAATGGTATAACCAAGGATAAGAAAAATCGCAGGATTTCAGGCAGAAAAACATGTGTTTTGCATTTTCTAGGCAGTACTGATTTTAAACATTCTGTCTCATTGTCTTAAGCCTACTAGTGTTTGCTAGATTCCTATTCTGAAATCTGATGTAGAGATACGTAACAGTAAGTAAAATTAATCTGTTTCTTTGCTAACAGAAGAGAAACAGGCAGGAAAAGGAAAACCCAGGAGGGCAGAATGGAGCTACAAGGGTTTTTAGTGACCTGAACCTGTGAGCTTAGAATAATCATAAGGAAATACAAAGTGAAGACAACATGGAAGCTATTGAACACCCAGCACTACCATGTATAGATGAGACACGGGGACATCAAAGTTTACTACAGTACTTTGTGTCACGAATACACACACACACACACACAGAGAGAGAGAGAGAGAGAGAGAGAGAGAGAGAGAGAGAGAGAGAGAGAGAGAGAGAGCTCCTTTCTCTTTTCACACATATGGAGACCCAAGATCAAATCACATGAGTAATTCTCAAATGTTGATAATGACTTTTAAGAAAAAAACTTTAAACTTTTGGTAGCTGATGCTAGAGCAGTGGTGTTCAACATTAACGCTGTGACCCTTTAATACAGTTCATGTTGTGATGACTACCCAACCATAAAATTATTTTGTTGCTACTTCATAACTGTAATTTTGTTTTTTATGAATCATAATGTAAATATCTGATATGCGACACCCCAGCGGGATTTCGCTCCACAGGTTGAGAGTGGCTGTGCTAGATGATCTTTTCTATCTGCCATGTTGATTGGCTACTAGTCTCTCTTGCTTTCTTTCCTTGTTAGAATCTGACTCAAAATAGCTCTGAAGTGAAAACTGTGTGAAGGTTTTTTGAGAAAAGCCTCCAAGTCAGCTCAGATTTAGAAGTCTGAGCTTGTGCAGGAGGAGTTCCTCAGGAAAAGGTTCCGGTCTAACCTAACCAGAGCCATCTGGATAACGCTGGCTCTCGGACCCTGCCTGAGGACTGCTGAATCAGAATCCTAGGATGGGACTAAGACTTAAATGTTTCTCAGATATTTGCCATGTGCACACCAATGCTGGAGATTTATACTCAGTTTCTGACTTAGATATATATTGAAGACTGCCAACATCTACCTTAGTATACATTTATAATAATATCTTGATCAGGATGTTCAGATAATTGGGATTCTTATTGCTTTCGTTTTGTGCCTTCCCTTGTTCATTCAATTAGGAGAGCTCCCATTTTCAACAGCTAATGACAAATACTGACTTTGTCAAAGATTTGACAGTAAGGGGTGGGGCGATTGCTCACTGGGTTGCCACACAAGTGTGAAGACGGGAGTTCAAATCCCCAACACCCACTTAAATATGGGCTAAATATTGGCTGCCCATCTCTAATGCAGCACTTGGAAGGCTGATACAGGGATCCATGGATCAAGTTAGCTAGCTAGATTAATTGCATGAGCAAGCTCTGGATTCAATGAGAGACCCTGCTTTGATGTATAAAGTAGAGAGAAAGTAAGGAAGATATCCAATATCAACCTCCAGCATTCACATACATGTGCTTAAAACTGCACACACTTGTGTGCCTGCACACAGGTGAACTTGCATAAATAATACACATGCAAAAAGCAAACACAAAATCTCTGTGATGTTTTTTGCATAGACGACCCACTAACTTCTTGTAGAAGATTCCCTAAAGAGAAGGCTGGGGAGATGTCTCATTTGATAAACGGAGAACTTGCCTTATGAGAACAAAGCTTAGTTTAATACTCTAGTAAAGGATTGTTTAGGCCTGGGGAGTGCCTATAACTCTAGCATTGGGAGGTGGAGAAAATGGATCCATGAGGTTTATTGGCTAGCCAGCCCCACAACATGCCAGTGAGTGATGCTATCTCAACAACAAAAAATATAGATGGTACGTGAGGAACAACTCCCAAGGTCTTTCTTCTGCCCTTCACACTCACTCACACATGTGCGTGCACACTCACGTACAGCTGTACCCTCCCACCCCACAATGCCAAACACACAAAGAGAAGTAGAAAAGCCACGCTTCTACAATGACCATGATGGCCATGGGTTAGGCCAGGAGAAACAACATCCAGGGATCTAGAAATAGCAAAAATGAGAACATTGTCAAAAAAAAAAAAAAAAAAGAAAAAAAGAAAAGAAAGAAAGATAGAAAAATACTAAGACATTCAGAAATCTATAACCAGAAACCTGGTTACAAAGTCCCCATAAACAAAGAGTAAAATCAGTCCTCTCTC
>OU015751.1:12840563-12864631 GCA_907169655.1 Acomys percivali
TCTCTCTCTCTCTCTCTCTCTCTCTCTCTCTCTCTCTCTCTCTCTCGCTCATAATAATCATACTTCTTAAAAGTAGTCAAAAAGTAAGATTTTGCTCCTTAAACTGCCCCAGAGTCTAGTTACATCTCATCATGACGCCGTCTACCATTTCTAGGATGTCCAACTCTCCTTCCTAGATTATTTCAATAACTTACAACTGCTGACCCCGCCTCCTTCAGTGCCTGCTCCATTCTGAAACCAAGGTGCTCTTTCTCACATTCTCATGCTGCAGCTTCTCTTAGTGGTGTTACTCCCTGTGTAAACCTTCTGGCTCTCAGAAGAAAGGTTACACTTTTCCAGCCTGCCAGTCTCATGTCTCTCTCTTTTTTTTTAAATTTTTATTTAATTAATTTATTCAGATTCAGCTCAATTGTTATAGCATCACTTGTATCTTCCATTTCTCCCTCCCTCCCACTTTCACCCTATTCCCCTCTCCTAGGTCTACAACCAAGGGGGAACCTCCTCCCCCACTTTATGGTCATAAGCTATCAAGTCTCATTCTGGTAGCCTACTTATTCTTTCTTTGAGTGCCACCAGGCCTCTCCGACCAAGGGGAGGTCGTCAAATATGGGGGACCAAAGTTCATGTTAGCATTCTCATGTCCTTTTATCCTTCCCGCTGTGTTAGTTGGCTTTCTCTAAGAGAAATGAAACAAGTAAAATAAATAGATATACAGATGGAGAGATAGTAGGTAGGAAGATTAATATGATTTCAAAATGTTGTGTTCTAGGAATCAGCTCTCAAAATTACAGAGGTAGAGAAATTTGACAAAATGCCATCTTCCAGCTCAAGAATAGAGAAAGCTAGTAGTATAGTGAGGTCCAGTTCTAAGGCCTGAGAACCAGAGAAGTCAGTGGATTTCATAAAACGTGAAAGGATGAGAACATGGGCAAAGTCTTGAAAACTGGCAGGAGTTGAGGTTGTCACCTGAGCTGTGGAAGACCTAAAAGCCAACAGGGTCTGAGTGCAGGAGCAGATGAGCATCTCAGATGCAGGATGAAGAAGAACTGTTCTGTTTGGAATCGTAAGGGATTGAGCAGTGCCTCCCCCTACACTCATGCTCAGGGTGGGTCTTCTCACTGTGCACTATTACAGTCTAGTCCCTTCTGGAAACACTCTCAGAGACATACTCAGAAATAACATGGATCTGCTACCTAGGTAAGCCAAGCTGATGCACAATCTAGCCATTACACCTCCCTTGAATGTCATCTTCAGTCACTCTGAGCCACATGCATGCACACTGACCCCTGCACTTGCTGGTGGCTCTGGAATGCCACCAGCATTCCAGTGAGTTTTCACTTCACTTAATCACTGCTGGTGAAGGAGGGCTTAACTCCGATATTATCTCCCTAGATTCCTCTAGCCTGAATGCTGTTCCTGTGAATTTTCCCAACACTCTGAAATCACTTCTTTTATGGGTGCAGTTACACTCTCCTAACAGATTTTAAGGTCCTAATCCATGGTACCTGCCAATGTGACCTCTTTGGAAAGAGGTTCTTTGCAAGTGTAATCAGACTAAGATGATGTCACAAGAGTTGGCCCTAATCCAGTATAACTTATCTTTACAAGAGAAAAATACCACATAAGAGACAGAGGGTTGAAGATAAGCAGATGTGGGAGTTTATAGCCTCCAGCCAAGGAATGCCAAGGATCGATGGCCACACTGGAATTGGGGACGAGGTTCAAATATCCATAGGGCCAACAGTTACTCTCAAACTTTGTGTCCTCTCTCACTGTCAGACAGTGTTTAAAGACTGCTATGGGTCTCTAGCCACATCTTCTCGCTTCCCAGACAGTCAGCACTGAGGTTGTATACTGGATTCTGGTTAGTGAGCTGTGGGTAAGAGTTAGTATCAGGCAAACACATCCTTCAAACTCCTGTTGAGAGCTCTTTCCATGTGGGACAATCTTAGAGACCACACAACAGGCTGGGTGGCATACACTGTGTGTGTGTGTGTGTGTGTGTGTGTGTGTGTGTGTGTGTGTGTGTATGCAGGAAGCAAATGGTTGCAATACTAACACTATTTAGGGTGTGTGTGTGTGTGTGTGTGAAATATTTATGACCAAGGGAGAAAGTGGCCTATGCTGACTAACATATAAAGTGCAATTCAGACATGCAGGAGGTGCCAAGAAGTGACTATCGGCTGACTAATAAAGTCATCACAGTAAATAGAGATGTCAGAGTCTCTTGACTAAATAAAGGCTATGTGAGACAGACAGCCATCCTTGTGTGTCTGCTTGGCAGTTTGAAAATGTGTTTAAAGCCTGAATGTTTTGATTGAGGAGAAGCTTCCTGGCCAGGACAGCTGCCTTGGAAAGGCATTCTCACCATGACACAGCACTAGTTCACGAGCTTGTGCTTTAAAAGGAGTTAGTTCAGTGAGATCAAGCCTAACTGAGTGTACTTACCACTTTCAGGGACAGTTTAAGTGTATGGTTTGGGAATGGGGTTTGAAAACAAGCTTCATAGGAGACTAGGATCTATATGTTCCCCAAAATACATTGCAGAACTTTTAAGTTGTGAAGACATAGGATCTTCCATTTTTCAGTCAGCTACATCCATTTCCTTGTTTGAGGTTGTACTCCCAAATCTGTCCTGGCACAAGTTTTACTCAGTGATCTTGATGTTACTAACACCAGGGGTGGGGCTTGTTTTAAAGGACACATTCTCCCAGGCACACCCTGGAAGACCACTAATCAAGGATATAGTAAGTTGCTGAGGATCTAGACTTTTCCAAATATTCTACACACAGCTTCATTTACAATCGCGATAGAGGAGGCCAACAGCCAGAGCAGCCATGTTTATTTAATGTCACATGATGGGATAAATTTCCTGATGGACCAGGTCCCAGAAGTAAATTGGAAGTTAAATATTACAACGAAAGCATTCAGTGAGAACACAGCTCCATTTTATTAACTTTTGACCCACATTAAAAGAACAAGTAGGCAACTAACAATTTAGCACCTGCTAATGTTTTACCTCCACAGCAGCTTGGAGGGAAAGCAAACCAAGGACTGCTTCAGAATGGACGATAGGCTAAGTATAAGCCATGCGAGGTCGGCTCTAGTGCTTGCTGTGTGCTTGCTCTACTAGCTCCAAGATGAGACTTGATTAAAATGAGAAGGACTTAGTTCAGGAGCTGAGCAAAGCTGACAAGGAACAACGGTGCCAGGAACTCCAATATTTCAGGGCAGTTTGTTCCCTAAGCACCAAATCAGAACACTTTGAATGCATGGTTAATGCTTAAACTCACCTCAGTGATGGGCAAGGGTCCTCTGCAACCTGAGCCTCATACTCTCCAAACTACAAAGAGAAGCTAAACCCTCAACATTGAACAATAAATAATGAACACAGTCATGATGTACACATATACAAAGGTCTGGCTAAAACTAATGACCTGAGGAAGGTTTGGGTGTTACATCATGTGATATCAGCTCAACAGCAGACTTGAGTTTTTTGATCTGAGGTTGTATGAATCAGCCAGAATAACAGACCTGATCACCTTCTCACTGTGTTGCCATCTTTGGAATGCATTAGGATTCTGGAATCATGGGCCAAGTGTACTGTCTGTAGGAATTTTGTCCTGGACTTTGTAACTCATGGCCAAACCCTTACTTACTATCACAACAATTTCAAAACAAAAATAAAGACCTCCTTCCATAAGGTATGGAAGCCCATACTGCACCTTTCAGAACACAGTCCTAGCACTGTAGAGAACAGGGTTATGCTCTGGGTTCCAGGAACCCAGGACACTTGGTGTAAAGCTGTCAGGCAGATGAAGAATGGAAATCACAAGTGAAATACTGCAGCTCCCTGGATTTGGCTGAGCGTTGCATTTGAACAGAAACTGCTAGATCTCCAGATTTCTCTAGGGTTCCACTGCACATGCTCTGCTTCCTGCTGATGCCCTTCACTGACTTGTTTCTACTCCACTAGGGCTTAACTCTTAAAGCTTCTCCTCACTTCCTCATCGCTGGAAACCTTGCCATGACCTCCTGGTTCTGAACAACATGACCCCAGCCCCTATGAGCAAGAACCTTAGCAAGGGTGCCAGGTCATCCATCTGTGTATTAAGGTTTAAAAAGCATTTGTTCTGAAGCAAAATTTCATTCTCCTTCACTTCACAGTGCCCACAGGGAGCCTTACATAGCACAGTAAGCACAATGTTGCTAATCCAGTATACAGTGGTAGCCATGGAAGTTTTAAAGCAGGAAAATGATAACCAACGATAATGTTATCGCACCAAAGAATCCACATTACTTTGAGTTATCAGATATTTCAGTAAAAGCCGATATTAAATGCTGACATTTGAAGGCCAGGCACAGGTGGCTTACGTCTGTAATCTCTGCACTCAGGAGTATTATCACAAGTTCTAGGTCAGCCTGTATTACAAAATAAGACCTTGCCTCAAAAAACAAACAACAAATAAACAAACACACTGAGAGGGGGGCTGTGGCTATTTGGTTGGAAGACAATATTAGGTATGGATATTATATGATTTTTCAGTAAAAGCTCACTGGCTTAGGTCCTTTTAAAAATATTTATTTTATGCATGTGTATGCCTATGTGTGTACTATGTGTGTGCAGGATCCCACAGAAATCAGAAGAGAGTATAGGATTCCCTGGAACTGGGATTACAGAAGGTTGTGAGCCTCAACATGAGTATTGGGAACTGAACTCGGTTCTCTGCAAGAACAGAAAGTAGTCTTAACTGCTGACCCACCTCAGGCCCCTGGCTGCGACTCTTGTGAGAAGAGAAGACTCTTAGCCCAGCTTTGTGTTAGGCTAACACACACATCTGCATTCTTCCCAGAGGACACACCCTAATAGCCTGTCAATCACTTTCAACAGATTATTGGCAATCAACAGAGGAGGTCATAACAATTATCTTTTCCTGAGAAGGCTTGTGACTTAGCCATATGTGTCACTCTGTTGAGCAAAACAGAAAAATGATCTGGGGCCATGGGAATTGTGCAGAAGCAGCTTGTGGTTCAGACCCCCAGGTTCTAGCTATGGTTTGAACTGCTGTGAAAAACCAAACTCTCTGACACAATAATACCTGACTCTGGAATCCACACTGTAGACCGTTTGGCCCTTCTTCCAGTAAGCCGACCATTCTGTACAGAAAGCCGAAAGGAAGGCACCCAGAAGCCAGCGCTAATGACGGGCAAAGGCGGCGGTAACACGATGTGAAGACTGTGAAGCAACAAGTGTAGATAAAGCACCGGTGCATAGACATCAGAACAAGTAGCACCAATACACACTACAATGTGGAGCATTCCAGTGTCAATGTAGCAGCTGACACAGTCTGTCTTTTTCCTGTGATTCCTCTACATGCCTGCAAAGTAAGCATCATTACTTGGTATTCACAGACGAGCACACTAGAACTGATGCTGACCTATTTTCCACAGATTATAAGAAAGTTTAATGCAGAAGGAGGGGACTGGCTCAGATCTGACCACCTCTAAAGCCATGCCTGTCCACCCTTCCACATGGCCTCCTTGTGGGAAGAGGCTTTCTTACCTTTTCATATCTGCTAAGTTACATGCTGTCAAAGAGAATGTCCCCTAAATTGGAATTTCCAGAGTGTGCATAATGGAACACAAATTCTAAGACACAGTCTGTGAAAAAGAGAGTACATGGCTAGAAAGCTGGGAGGTGGGGAAGGCTTAGAGGGCCCCAGCCTGTATTTAGAAAACATATTTAGAAGAACTTACAACTTATGTAAACTTGAGACATTTGTTATTCATTCTATCCATACTACATATATATATATATATATATATGTCTATCGATCTATAGTATATATTATAGATATATTTATTCTATTATCTATTTTTTTAAATTTTTTATTAATTTATTCTTGCTACATCTCAATGGTTATCCCATCCCTTGTATCCTCCCATTCTTCCCTCCCTCCCATTTTCCCCTTATTCCCCTCCCCTATGACTGTGACTGAGGGGGACTACCTCCCCCTGTATATGCTCATAGGGTATCAAGTCTCTTCTTGGTAGCCTGCTATCCTTCCTCTGAGTTCCATCAGGTCTCCCCCTCCAGGGGCCATGGTCAATTATGAGGCACCAGAGTACGTGTGAAAGTCATACCCCACTCTCCACTCAACTGTGGAGAATGTTCTGTCCATTGGCTAGATCTGGGTAGGGGTTTAAAGTTTACCGCCTGTATTGTCCTTGGCTAGGGCCTTAGTTTGAGTGGGACCCCTGGGCCCAAATCTGCCTATCATAATGTTCTACTTGTAGGTTTCTAGGACCCTCTGGATCCTTCTACATTACTATTCTCCCATGCTTCTCTCATCTAGAGTCCCAATAGGATGTCCTCTCCTCTGTCCCAGTTTCCTGGTAAGTGAAGGCTTTCGTGGGACATGCCCCTTGGGCTAGTATGCAGATATAAGTGAGTATATACCATTTGAGTCTTTCTGCTTCTGGGTTAACTCACTCATTATGATCATTTCTAGCTCAATCCATTTGTCCACAAATTTTGGGAATTCCTTGTTTTTAATAGCTGAGTAGTATTCCATAGTGTCTATGTACCACAGTTTCTTTATCCATTCTTCTAGAACACTAGGAGGAGCCTTACCTCAGACTCCTTGAGATGTCAATATGTAGAATGATGCTAAATAACAAAACAAAAACCTCTAAGCATTATGGGAAGACAAGAATGCATTGCCTTGATAGCTAAACAATGTACTAACACATCCAAAAGAAGGACTTTCAAGTAAACTAACTCCTCTGTCCCATGTCCTATATCCATGACTACTTGGACTGTTGAGTTCTGTTCTGATTTTTCCCTCAGTACTTAACAAAGGATCTTCTGCTGTGCAAGTGCTCCACCAGCAAGCTATGTTATCCACCCTTTATTTTAACTTTGAGACTAAGACTCACCTAAGTTGCTCAGGTAACCCTCAAACTTCCAGCTTTCCTGTTCAGCCTCTGGAACATCTGGTATTACCACCACACCTGGTTCCGTTCAGACCTTGGAGTCTTAGTCTGCCCTGGTCATCGGAAGAGTCTATTGTTATGTTTGGTCTGTTTCAGCTTCCATTTACAAATCTTTAATACCTTGTCTTCTCAACCAACCTTATAAAACTTTCATCTGGTTTTCCTAAATCTCAAATCTTCAAAACTAAACCTACTTATGCTGTTAATAAGGAAAAAAAAAAACCTAAGTGTTCAGTTTTACCAGTAAAGACTCAGGAGCCAGGTACAGGGGTGAAATCTTGCTGGCTCAGAGAGGTAGAGAAAGCACCTAGCTGACCTTCCTACTTAGCTCACATACCAGAGGAAAGAGACAAAAGACAAAAGCCAAACAGCCTGCTAGCTAAGCTGAAGGCCCAGGAGGAAAAGGCCTGGTAGCATACCCAACAGCCCAGGAGGAAAAAGCCAAAGGCTAAAGAGCTCTCTTCTTCTCCATGCTGTCTTGAATACTCTTCTCTCAAAGTCCCTCCTACCTATTTAACTGCTGTCAGCTGGCTTCTTGGTCTGCCTTTCGACCTAGAGTTAACTTCATTAAATCCTGTGTACAGAAAGCTCTTGGATTAAAGGTGTGTGCTAGGGCTGAGCCACACCAAACAATGAGATCATATATCCTGCAACATATTTGTGCCAAATCCTGTTCTAACTCTCCCCCATCACTCTGTTGTTTATAATGCTCAACCTTTAACTGACACATGAAAACTTTACAGACTAATTCAGCATATGCCTAGAGTAAGTGGGAGGTACAGTGCAATGTCCTCCACTATTTCCAGTCCCTTTGCGATTTCTTACATGGAGCTCCCTGCACCTAGAAAGCTCTCTTTTCTCCTCATTGCTTGGCAGACCCCTCTGTCCTTCATGCCACTTTAATTACATCTCTTTATTAAAGTCTTTGTCTGTTTCTGAGGCAAAGCTTTGCTTCCTTTCCTACATTATTACACTTTCATTTTCTCTAAGAGTTTACCAGATGGCTTTACATTTAATGGCTTTTTTGTTTCTCATCCTCATTAGACTGTAATCTTTCTGAAAGTAGGAAGGTACTTTTTTCAGTCTTGTTTTTACAAGGTATTCATCTAATGTAGGAAAATTAAAGACCCCAAACAAGCAAATAAAACAAACAACCACCAACAAAATGCGAGCTCATCCAGGGTACTCTTGGCACAGGTCTTGCGCTTTCCCCCACATGCCCTCACTCTGAAGTTAAGCTTCATTGCGATCCAGATCTCTTAGACTTTCGTGAGTCTCCAGTTCCACAACTGTTTTCTGAGACACGTGACTACGCCTCACATTTCTCTTTCATTGTACAGTCTCTTACAGCAATCTCATTGTCTCTTGCATGGTTTGCTTCACAATGATTACTCTTTCCTTTGCAGATTGAAACAGGGTAGACAGTTCTCAAAATGTAATCCCCAGACCAGCATTACCACCATCACGTGGAAAGGCTGGGTGAGCAGTTCCCACAGCCCTCTCTGGAGCAGTCAGACCACTCAGTTCAAACCTGTGTCTGCAGCTGCTGCTGGTACCACCTCATGCTCCTTGCATCATCTCAGTCTTGTGTTCTCCCTCCAGCCACGACTGTGGTGACTCTTCTGACCCTTTCTCTCGCTGTACACGTCTCTTGCTTTTGCCTGTCATCACCACATGAAACACACAGGAATGTGTTCAACATTCTGATGCATGTGTAAACCTGTAACTGAAGGAAACAGCCAGGGGCCAGACACCTTTGACCAGTTGGGGACAGAGGCCAGTTAAGTAGCACCTTACTCTGCCCCTTTTCCTCAGAGCCCTGGGAGAATTGCAGTCCACTCAGCAATCAGGTCACTTATACACAGTTTGTACTGGATTTCTCTGCTTCCGTCCCTGACTTTTTCTAGTTGCCAGTCTTGTTCCTTAGAGTCACACTTGAACTCATCCCTGACAGTGGGGGATGAGTGGGAAGGGCGGTGGATATGAGTGGGGATAGGATCGGGGGTGGGGGGGATGCAGGTGAGGGGTTTGACAGAAAGACTGTGTGTGCCTCTGGATTCACCAAGATGACGGCCGTCAGTGTGCACAGTCCTCCTGTCACAGTGCTGTGTGCAGAGTTCCCTGCTCAGCGTCCAGTTTAGGAGTTTCTTCATTCCTCCCATAAGCCTCTGCGGAATGGGAATGGCAGTCAACCACATTTATCAGGTAAGATGCTCAATGTGATAGTGAAAGCCAAATGCTTCACGTCTCAACAAAAGTTAAGCTTCCTGTACTTCCACAAAATTTTCATGTATTTTTCATCTCCATCTCATAACATTTTATTTTTTAAGCTGAGTGTAAAAAGTCCGGTCTCCAGGAGTTGTCTTATTTTCTTTGTGGAAAGGTATCAGCTTTAAAAATAAGCCCAGTTTTTGTCATTTGATCCTCAGAAGAGCTAAAGTCCAGATGGAAAGATCATGGTTCGGAGCGGGAAGGCGGCGAATTAAGATCCTGGCTGTCTGTCATAGCTGAGGGAATTTTTGAAAGTAATATCTCTCTGTTTATCTGAGGACCTGGGATAGTCCTGCCTAATGTCAAAATGGGTGGTCAGTATATCCCAGGCCTTTTCTCCACTCAAGCATGAGTAACCACCATGACTCTAGTTCAAGACTTTACACCTCACCTTGTCTCTTGCTTGAATTTTATAACAGCTTCCTGGTTTCATTACTTGGTGTTAGCTTTACAGTCTTTCCCATAGACCTTTTGAGAAGCACTGTGAATTTCTCACCTGCAATAGTTCTTCCCAGCCTGGACATGTAGACATTTTATAAACACCACCTACGGGTCTGCTGTCCATGATGCTCCACTTTGTCTAACACAAAACACCTGCCCTCTATGCTTCTGTCAGACATTTTCAGTTAAAACTATTTTCTTCTCCAGCTCCTCATCTGCAGTGCTTGTCTCTCCCTCTCAACAACACCTTTTCCATCCCCACACTGCTGTAGTCTTGAACTCCGCTGGCTCAGCATCAAGGAATTTGAGATCAACCAGAGAAGGAGATTTTTCTAACTGTGGGGATGTTGGAGCCGTTCAGTCTGGCTGCAGGAGTTGACACAGTGCTCAGAAGCTTCCACAGGCTGACGTACATTCATCTGCGGCCCACATTCTTCTGCAGCTCAGAAAATGTCTGCATTTGCTCAGTTTGAAGGAAACTAAATCCAGTTTCTGCTTTCTTATATTTTTGGTTGTGAGCCTAGCCTTTAACGGCTGAGCCATCTCTCCAGCCCCAGTTTCTGCTTTCTAGAAGGTTAAGCACAATTACAATCTCTTGGCTTTCTCCCTGTGCTTGTTCAGGTCACTGATCCCAAGTGCCATCCATCTGAAGTACAAATGATTTGTTTATGAAGTGCTGCAGCATCTTACTGCAGGCTGGCACTCCTCCATAGCCACTTTGGTTTGGGGATGGCTCTAATGCATGTCCTAAAGAGATAGCATGGTTGCTGAAATCTTGAGTCCAAATATTTATAATTCACAACCTTTCATAATTTATAATTGTTCTTCTTCCAAAGGTAATTTTAAGTATCTTGAAATAAAAATTAATTTATTCTTATATGGATATCAAAATCAACAGGAAAATGAGTTCAAACATCACATAGAGAAAAGAGGCGGGCACCAGGTCTCCACTGACTTCACCGAGAGGATCATGCTTCTCCACTTGGGTTTTAGATGACCTTCTGAGATGCAGGCACCACTTCTGAGACCTTGGCATACCCACAGGACCAATGAGGCAAATCTCTGCAGAGGTGCTCTTCTTTGTTTGGGACGGTAGTAGAAACAAGATAAAGAAGGATGGAGATAAAGCAAGGTGAGCTGGTGACAGTGATTTAGTATGCAGCTAAGCACACATTCCTGATAGGAACCCAGAGGAAGGGGAAGGGAAGAAATAAAGTTACATAGAACTCTTATCCTAGTAATAGGGGAACCTTCATCTTCCAAAAAGAGTAAGTTTCCTCTGGTGTTTATGTTAATCATTTGACTACATGTACTGAAACAAACAAACAAAAAAGGGCAGCATCTCCAGTAACAATCAGCACAGGGTGCTTTCCTATGGACATTTATCACTTAACTAGACAATTAAAATATACTATTAAATTGTGTTTTAATGCATACTTTTTCATGGTATAGTCACAATTGGCCTTAGCACATCAGTCAGGACAGCAATACCCTTTCACGTTGTGAGAATTGGGGAATAAACTGATAAATCTCAAAGGCTTTCCTTACATAAACTGTGAGTGGGGCATAAGGAAGGCTCAGCTTGCCCATCCTCTATTCGCTATACTGTTCCTAGTAAACAGATGCTTGTCATGTTTTGCCATTCAGCATCTGAACCTTCTTCAAGCAGTAGTTGAAGGTAGGACCTGTCTCATTAAAAAGGCACTTTCCTTTGGCTGTTCATTAATTGGCATTGTAGATAAGATGTGGGTTAGTTGCTCCTGCGTCTTCATTTCTGCACTGAGAAAACTAAGCAGTATCAGCTCCTGACCTCAGAGGTGCTCACACCTGAGAGTCTCCTACAAACTCCAGATTGCCTGCATGTGTCTGTAGTGGACAGGTCATATGGAAAGTGGGAGGCCAGCTTTCCTTTTCTCCTAGGTGTTTGGACACCCATCACTCCTCACACAATTTCCATACTCACCAGGATGGCAGCTTACTTTCTCTCAATGCCTGGACCCACCACTTCTCTCATACAACTACATGTATTGTGGGCAGGATAAAAGGTGTTTCTCCATAAAGTAGCAAAATAACATGTGCAGGCTTATGCCTCTAGAGCAGTGGTTCTCAGCCTGTGGGTCACAACCCCAACCCTTTCACAAGGGTCATACATATCAGGCATTTACATTTATAACCGTAGCAAAATTATAAAGTAGCAATGAAAGTAACTTTATGGTTGGGGGTCACTACAACATGAGGAACTATATTAAAGGGTCACAGCATTAGGAAGGCTGAGAACCACTGATCTAGAGAAATTTAAGCAGTCTTCCTGAATAATTTACTTTTTCTTACAATTTCATTGTAGATGGATCCTTAGTTAAAACTTGGGGGTTTTATGACGTAACGCAATGTTGCTATTAGCGATCACCATGGGACTGCAGCAATCAAGAGGAAAGTTGGCAATCTCCAATTAGAGCTAAAGCTACTGATTAAGAAAGGGGTGTAATAGAAAACTAAGCTCCTGCTGTATTTTTTTTTTTTTTTTTTTTAGAATCTGTGCTGTAAAGGCGTCATTTTCCTGAGGGAAATATGGAAATATTCCCATTGCACTCTTCTGTAACATCTGTTCTATATTATAAAATCAAACATGAAGGCAGTTAATAAGGAAGAGGTGCAGCAGGCCCACTGGGTGGATGCAACGTGCTGGATGTTAACTGTGTCACAGAACCTGATGGTTCCCTAAGAGTGCTCTGCCTTCTACTTCTATCACCTGCTTCTGGCCAACACTAGCCTATGGTAAGGTCAGGCCCCCAAAGGCAGACTTTTAATTTTTTAAAAAGGTAGAAATGATATTTCTGTGCATAAGAAGGCTCTGGGTACCAGTGAGTCTGACCAGAAGAATGTCTTAGCAAGCTTTCTAAATGAGAAAACAGACAGACAGACAGACAGACAGACAGACAGACAGACAGACAGACGACAGCCTCTGTGATGCTCACTCTTCAACTCAAATAGGGAAATAAAGAATTCAATTGTCCTGAATCCAGATGTGCAGCCCACATGTTCAAAAAGAAGCAGCTGTCTCTTGAATTGACATGTCTCCTTTAATTCTTAGTCAGATGTTTACCAACTCCAAAATCGAGCTGGAAAATGTTACCGCAGTCTCCCCTCTCTAACTGCTTTGCAAATTCTGGGAGCAAAGACAATGATGGGCCTGGGAGTAGGCATAACAGTCCACAGCATAAAGTCTCTTAAACGGAGATGGGAGAACTGCTAATACAGGAAAACACAGCCAGGCCGTTGATTATTTCAGAATGCGTTGCCCATGGTTTGATAAAGAGGCAGTTGGTTCCTCAGAGTTGATTTAGTAAAACAGTGCTGGCCTCTCAGCACACATTTATTGAGGCAGGTGATTCTTCTGAGTGTGGTTTCTGTGTCCTACAGCTGTGTACTCCCTCTGTCCTGAATGTTATGGGCTGTGGGCACGTTTCTGTCCAAAACGGTTGAGTGTATGGAAATGGAAAGGAGGAACAAGAGGAAGGCTTCTCTAAAAGAGAGCCGTGGGCTGAGCCGCCATGAGTCCTCAGTGGCTGAGCCAGCTGCATCCATCACTGTCGGGTCCCTCTGATGGCACGTGTGGTCAGATAACTGAGGTCAGACAAAAAGGACACGAGAGGTGCGAGAACAGCATTAACATGGAACACAACCTGCTCGTGGCTTATGGAGACATGCGCAGGATCGCTGCTGTCCACCGGTACTTGCCTGCTAAGTGAAAGGGGTTATAAGGACTTATAAGAAAGAACACCAGTAAGGCTTTGGGCCTTTGGTGCCTTTCACAGGACTATGGGCAAAAAAAGACAATGCTTCTGTTGTTTCTGAGCACACACAAATTTTCATTGTTTGGTGCAGAATCAGGCAGTCAGCTTCTCCAGGTTAGGGAATAGTCCTGCTTGTTTTCAGTTTTGCTGTCATGTTCCATTAGCTAGAAGCTACGTGGATCTTGTGTGTGTGTGTGCGTGTGCGTGTGCGTGTGTGTGTGTGTGTGTGTGTGTGTGTGTGTGTGTATCTGAAGCTTCCTCGTTCTAGGGAATCTGTACTTACAGGATCTGCATTTACTAGCTAACAGCCACATCTTCATGCTTGCCACCTTCTCTTGTGGGTGAATGACAGAAATGACCTAGAACAACAGGAGGTACGTGTTAGTGCAGACCCCCCCCCATCACCCAGCACTACACAAAGGTGTGCAGCTGCTAGGACAGACTTACTGACTTTCTGAGTGCTTCCTACATCAGTGGTCTGCTAAGGTTTGGCAGTCCTCTCCAAAGCGTTGAAATCTGACTGCCGTGTCATGCTGTCAGAAGGTGTGATTTTACGGGTAACTAGGACGCGAGAGCTCACAGTGGGGATGGCTTTGTTATAAAGGCTCTCTGTGTCTCTGCCTCACATTTGACATTGTGCGGGTATAACCCAGCACAAAGGCTCTTACCCTCAGCCTCTCCAGAACTGGGAGCAGAATAACCTCCTATTGCTGTAATTGTGTCTGTCTGTCTGTCTGTCTGTCTGTGTCTCTCCATCTCTGTGTCTCTGTTTCTCTGTGTGTCTTTCTGTTTCTCCTGTCTCCCGTCTGTCTGTCAGCTGCCATGGGCTCAGCAGCTTTGCTCTATCCTGTGTGATATGTCCTTTGCTAATGACACAGGTCCATAAGCAATGGTGTTGGTCAATCATAGACTAAAACTTCCCAAGCCACAAGCCTCCCAAAAACATGTTCTCCTTTTCAAGTTGTTTCTCCCGAGTATATTTATCACAGTAACACGAAGCTGACTGACACAGAGAATTGTACCAAGAAGTAGAGTCACAATTATTGCTCTGCCTGATAGTAAGGCTCAAAGCACACTGGAATTATCTGGGGGGAAGAATTTGTAAAAGTCTAGAGATATGGATTGGAGAACACTAGGCTGCCGTAAGCAGAGCTAAAGTAATAAGTATGTTGTTATACTGTCAGAGAACTGACGTCACAGGGTGGCTAGAAAGGGGTTCAAATCCAGTTCTTCATGGCTCTCATAGCTGAGCTCTTTCCAGCTGGCTGTGTGTCGCTCCTGCTACAGTACTTGAATGCCTTCTCCCTAAGTGCATTCCAGCCATCATTTTCTCATCACCATTGTCCTACAAATGGCTTGGTCATAGGTGAATGACATATCAAATAATTGTGAAGTTACCATAATTAATAAAATGATTTGATAGAAGGATCCAGAGGATCCTAAAACCTACAAGAAGAACATTATGATAGGCAGATTTGGGCCCAGGGGTCCCACTCAAACTATGGCTCCAGCCAAGGACAATACAGGCTGTAAACTTTGAACCCCTACCCAGATCTAGCCAATGGACAGGACATTCTCCACAGTTGAGTGGAGAGTGGGGTCTGGCTTTCACACGAACTCTGGTGCCTCATATTTGACCACGTCCCCTGGATGGGGAGGCCTGGTGGCACTCAGAGGAAGGATAGCAGGCTACCAAGAAGAGACTTGATACCCTATGAGCATATAAAGGGGGAGGAGGTCCCCCTTAGTCACAGTCATAGGGGAGGGGAGTAAGGGGAAAATGGGAGGGAGGGAGGAATGGGAGGATACAAGAGATGGGATAACCATTGAGATGTAATAAGAATAAATTAATAAAATAAAAATTTTAAAAATGATTTGAGAGATTGATTTGTGTTAGTGAGGACTGGGAATGGGAGCAAAGCAAGGGGTATAAGTGAATTACATCTGACACCTAGTTACCTCTTTGAAATTGTCCTTGTTAAGTGACTTCTATCTGCTTAGTTCCAAGGGGGAAAGCAGGTCTCAGCTATAATGGAGTGTAGCAAACCTGGCTAGTGGGTCCTCAGTATGGTACAGCCACTCCCTCGCTTGGCTACGAGCTGAGGGGAACAAACACTGGTGCTCACTCTCCCCAGTCCTTCTGTGACTTTGCTTCTGAGTTGCCATGCCCCCCTCCTAATGGCTTCTCTTTGCTTTTCACTTAACTTGGCTTTTATGTATCTGCCCATCACTGCCTCCTTTAACTACCAGCTAAGATGGCCTGTGACTCTCTGTTTTAGTTCTCAAAGAATGCTGTCTGCCCTGAACGTGTGATGCCTGAAAATGGGTTTCGGTAAGTCTTTAAGAACATTTGTTTGTGTTCTTTCGAAGGGTGCCGAGTCATAAATAGTGATTTGAAAGTGAAGGGTAAAGTGAAATCTCATCACCCATCTCTCTGGTGCTCCTGTGATGTCTTCAGCCATAAAACATTGTGTTCTGATCTTCGGAGGGGGAATCTCACCAGCGTGGGGTTACTGAGTGGGCCGAGGCACTGTTCTCCACTCAGTGCCCTGGGCACTGATCCATCATCCTAGCCTGGTTGGAAATCCACTGTTGGAGCCTTTGGAACTCTGAAGCCCATTGAAGCCTCTGAGACAACAAAAGAGACAAAGAGCCTTCGTGCTTGGCAAGGGGCTGTCCCAGTTCTTTGCACTTCCCTAATGAGGGCCGGCCCAGGAGCCCCCGCGGCGTCTCTGCTACACAGAGGGGGTCTGAGGGAATAAAAGCACCCTGCCTGTCTAGGTCACTCCCCTCTTCCCAGGGACTTTCAGGGGTGGTGTTCCAGCCGTTGAACGGTTCTGTACTCCTTCATGTTTTACCGTTTTGTGCCAGCTTGCGCGTGTGTGACATCAGGTAGTCTAGCGTGGACTCTGGCGTGCTTGCCTCGTTTACCATGATCCCATCCAGCTCCGTTTGTGTAGAAGACTTAATTGACCTACTAGGAAGTTCAGTCTGTCCCCCCAAAACTTAATTTGTGAATTACATCAGGCTATAGTGTTTTATAGTATAAGTTCAGATATTAGCTTTAGTACCATATAACAGTAAGCTGGGGGGAAGGAGGGAGAGAATCATCTCTCTTAGCACACTTTTAAACAACGTGAGGGTTTTGTTTGCAAGTTTGTGAAAAGTTATTATTTATTTGTTTTGTTTGTTTACTACAGCAAAACAAAGACTAACCCCCTGGGTGTGAGCAGTTTGCAATAGCATGAACATAACCTGTGCAAGTCCAAGCTATGCCAAATCCCGGAACAGAGAGGGAGTTGAGCATATGATCTTGCCCCCAGCCGTGAAGCTATTGGCAAGTGTCAGATGCTGGGAGGGGAGAGACAGTTTCCTCTAAGAGTACAGCCCCTGTAAGATGACCAGTCTCCAGTGGAAGGCCGTACAACCAAGAATAGTTGGACAGCGCAATTTGACACTAAAGGATATTTTTTAAAGGACACAAAGGTGGGTGGGTGTGGAGGAGGGGTAGGTCTGGAAAGAGTTGGGGGATGGGAGATAAATATTGTCAAAATATGTTGCATGAAATACTCATAAGTTAATAATAGTAACTAACAAAGAAGATGAGATTTTAATGGGCCAGGATTAGGATTCCAAGGCCCACCATTACCTGATGTTCTCTATATGTGAACATGATAAGCAAGGTAAGGAGAAGTAGAAACAAGAGGCCCGAGGAAAGATCCGAGATTTGATCCCCATCCCCTGCTCTGTAAACAACCTACGTGGGGTCCAGGGCCAGTGTTGGACATGGGCTGGTGTGTAAGAAGACTTCCTGTCCTACTGGTCATCAGCTGAAGCTCTCCACACTCGCAGAACCAATGGCACAGGAGCCGCAGTGATGGAGCGATATAAAGACGGTCCTGATGTCTCTCGGAGGCATCAGGCTCAAGCCAGACTCCATTTTTAGACCTAGTCCTACCTCGGGTTTTCTATAATTTATTACATCAGAAATCTCAAAGAGTTATTTTTATGCCAAGAAAATTGGACTCAAGTAGAAGTTATTTTCATCACTTTGTCTAATTACAAAGCTGAGCACAGAACTGTGACTGTTCAAGCAGGCTTCAAATATAATAGAGAATGAACAGCAAGGACGGATGGTCTTGACGAGCTGCCAGCACAAGCAGAGAGGGGAGAGATTCTCATGACTAGAGAGGAAAGTAAGAAAGCAATACTTTCTCTCTGTGTGTCTCTGTCTCTGTCCCTTGCTCCCTCCCTCCCTCCCTCCCCCTTCTCTTTGCCAGAGGTTGAACCCATGGCAGTTTCTTTGCAGGCTACTGGTACCCTTAGCTTGGTTTGCTGCTGGATCTTGTTTAACTACGGCACTGGATGCTCTTCTGCACCATGCAATTTATTGCATATTCCAGTTGTATTGTTATCACAACTCCCTTCAAAAGCTATGGACCTCTGTTGTCCAACAAAACAAAACAAAGCCCACAAAGACGTGGGAAGATGTGAATGAGAGAGACAGAGACAGAGATGGAGAGATACAGACAGAGGCAGAGAGACACACAGAAAGAACAAGCAGATTCCTGAGGGCTGGGTCATGGAATTTAAATAAACATCTACAGAGTTTATGTTTAGGGTATAGTCTATAAATTTTGAATTCTCATGTTTCTTTGGATTATTGTAAAGTTACATTAGTACTTAGGAAGGAATCACCAGCAAAAATTTAGGCAAAAAAATTCAATATTTTTGATTTTTAAAAGTGAAGCAAATGAAATGTTATTATAATTAGAGAGGATTTCTTTTTCTTCTTAAACTTTTTTATGACTGTGAGTTTCACATCATACACCCCAGTCCCCATTCATCTGTCTCCTCATATCTGCCCTTTGATCTTGCAACCTTCCCCCAAAATAAAGAGCATGCGCACGCACACGCGCGCGCGCGCACACACACACACACACACACCACCAACAACAACAACAACAACAACCCACAAAGCATAAAAAAATCTCATAGTGGAAGCTGTAGCATGTCACAGTGTGTCTCACAGTATATCCCTTTGTCCACACATCTTCACTTGCAAATTTTCATTGCAATGAGTCATTGGTCTGGTTCAGAGTCTCTGGTTTCTGTGACACCATCAATACTGGATCCTCACTGGGACTCTTCACAGTTATCCTGATGTTGCCGTGTGTCATGGAGATCCTGCAGTTTGGATCAGCAGGACTAGCCGTTTCACATGTCCCAACTGTTTGAAGATGATATAGATTTGGGGGTAAGCCCGCTCAGAGCCCTGGATCCGACCTGGGTGGTAGCTAAGCTGGGCAGTGCTCTGCTCTCCTTTCATCTGCAGCACAGGGAGAGCTAGGCTACTCATTGCTGCTATCAGCAAGAAGCAGGGTCAGCTCTCCTGCTCCCGTGCCCTCCAGGCTGCCTTACCCATGCCCAAACCTCCAGAGCCAGCTCTACTGTGCTACCCAGTCAAGCACAGGGCCCACTTTCCTAAGCGCTATAGCCTGCAAGGGGCTGGGACAGCTCTCCTTTCACAGACTCCTCTCTGCTACTCATGGGAAAACTTAAACAGGTAAAGGATTAAACAGATCTGCTTCCTTTCCCAGGTTATTGCTAAGATGCAGACTGTAGATGAATCAGAGAAACCTGGAATCAAATCCAGTTTTCAGAATCCATACCATGTTATCTGACAGGCGTGTGGCCAGAATGAACCGTAATTTCTCTACATATTCCTCATCTGTAAACAAGGTCTGTGATTGCTATTTTTAGAGTAAGATCGAAACAATAAACCCAACAGATAACAGGCTGTTACAGTGTTATTGTCTTGAACAATACCATCATATTTTCATTGTTTTTGGAAGTGACTGCAAAGGGAGCTATTGGTGTGTTTGTTAGTTACTGCAAAGAGCAGCCAGCCTGGGAGAGTAGTGTCCATACAAGCTCACAGTGTCTTGGTTTGCACGAATTCAAATAGGAATTTTTTTCTCCTAAAATAGAAATGATTTAAAAAAAAAAAAAAAGAAGTTGAAACATGTAATTTTTGGGTTTCCACTAACTAGGCACAAATTTTTTCGCCTTAGGTTTTCTCTTAGGGATCGCAGACACACCAACGAAGAAACTTGCCAATAATAACCTGCTTCTGAAAGGTCAGTGGTCAAAACTTGATCCAAACCCAGGTATAAGATAAAGGCAGGTGTTTCTAGAAGTGGTTGCCTGCGCTGCGTCATGTGATTTCACTGTTGCCTTGGCTCTAAACACACAACATGCTCACTCTGTGCTATGCACACCATCACACCATGATCTGTTAAAGAACACAGCCCAAAACCCCTCTGCTCGGATCAGCCCCAAACCCCTCTGCTCGGATCTGAGGCTGTCGTATGGTATAAACTGCAGCTTTTGCTGTTCACAGATTGCTTTTTGCTCTTACAGAACACAATGGTTTCATTACAGAAAATAAAGACTGTTAATATATTTCTATTCTATTCCTCAATGTGTGTTAATTTAATGTAACTTTGGGTTACACTTTGTTAGAATGTTTCATTTTGGAAGTGGCTGAGTTCTCATTTAAGTTTCATAAACTATTAAATGAAGGTTTTCCTGAGATTGGGACACAACAATTCCTGAAATGGCCCTAAGCATAATTTTGGCATTTACTATTAAGCATTTACTTGGAGTTGCACTCTTCCTATTGACAATTATAAAATCAAAATACTAAACAACCTGGAAGGTGCTCTGTAACCTGTAGGATCAAACATTCCACCAGGATGTGATTCTTTAGGTAAATACAAATGGGTACATTTACATCATCAATGAACAGATTTGGTTTAGTCCTTAACAAAGGGTAAGATTATTACAGTATATATAACAAGGACCTGTTTTAAATGAAATCATTAGATTTTACTTGTATAACTCTTTTTTTTTTTTTTCTTTTTGGTTTGTTTGTTTGTTTTTGTTTTTCGAGACAGGGTCTCTCTGTGTTGCCTTGGCTGTCCTGGTATAACTCTTTTATATGGTTACTTAGCAGGGTCATGTAAATTTTCTTCATGGGAAATAAAAGACATTGAGAGTGGAAAAAGTCTCAGAAACTCTGAGCTTGGGAACTCTGAGCTTGTCATCTGTACTTGACAGCAAAACTGCACAACACTGTAGATATCTATGGCTGCCTACACAAGGTCAAGGCTGCCAGAATTCTAGCGTGGATTCATGGAGTAGCATTGTGCCTGAGTTTCCATCTACAGAGAGCTATGGAGAGTTGATGGCTTTGGGGGAGAGTGAGTTTTCTTTAAGGGTGTGGCTTTTGGTAGGGCGGTCCTGCTCTAGTGAATGACTCCTACCCTGGAGTCTATGGGCAGTGCAAAATTGAACTGGTGGTTATTAAAGAAAATAAAAGAGGGCATGAAGTTGAAGGGAGCGGATGGGTTTGGGAGGAGTTAGGGGAAGAGGTGGGGAGTGAATACGATCAAAATATATCATAATAAATTCTCAGATAATTAATACAATTATTTTTAAATAATAAAATAACCCCATGCAGGCAGGGAGGGGGAGGTCCCAAACTTGAGCCTTCTTTCTAGGATTTCAAACAAGATACATGAATATTATGCCAGCTTACATTTTTGAGGAGAATGTGTATGAGGTTGTGAGAGGCACCACTCCAAGAGCATGAACTTTTTAAAATTTTTAAAATTAACACCTATGTACTTAATACGACCAACGCTATTGCATTTTACTCCACGACCCTCAGCGTTTCTCAGCTTCAGAACTACCACTGAACTAAATGTGTTGTTGGGGGTTTTCACTGTGAAGTGTAGGGTACTTCTCAGTGTTCCTGGCCCTTAGCAACAACTTGTCAGTGGTAACCTTCCCATCCTATGTTACAGAAAACTGAACTGTCACCAGCCATTACCAAGTGCTCCCTAAGATCCAAAACTGCCTGCCATTAGAGCCACAGCTCCAGAGGTGAGGATCATGGGCTCCATATTCAGCTAGGATTTTCACTTACTGCATGGACAATAATTTAAAACAGTGAGGAATGAATTTATTATTGCCATTGTTATTAAAACTAATTTCTTATTTTAAAAGCCATTTATGGCCTTTGCGGAGGAAAAATCAGACAATATAAATACAACTTTTAGAAAAAATACTCAGCCATATTCATTTCTATGTTCTGGGTATAGGCAGCATTATTTAAATACTAATCTTGATCAGACTTTTCAAAATAGACCACAAATACTTCTTAGTGAATGGATTATATTTAAATTAACAATACTGGAAAAAATAAAAACAACTGTCCATAATAGCAAGCCTCTGTGTGCCAGGCACTATGCTAAGGATTAAACAGTGAATACAGTTCTTTAAAAAAATATCCATTTTCATGTTGTGGGAGAGACCAAAAAGGGAAATAAACAAAATAAAATAAAGAGAAAGCTTAATACTATTTAGGATGAGAGTTCTTACAAGCCAATGAAGGTGGATCAAAACAGTCTTCTGCCTTCAACTTGCATTCCAAGTTGAAGGTTTATTTGTTAGTCTTTTTAAAATTTAATTGATTTATTCTGATTACATCTCAATTGTCTCCTCACTTGTATCCTCCCATTCCTCCCTCCCTCCCTCTTTCCTCCTATCCCCCTCCCCTAGGCCTGTGACAGAAGGGGACCTCCTCCCCTACAATATGGTCACAGCTTATCAAGTCTCATCCTGGTAGCCTGCTTATCCTTGCTCTGAGTGCCACCAGGCCTCCCCACCAAGGGGAAGTGGTCAAATTGGGGCACCAGAGTTCATGTCAGAGTCAGTCCGCACTCTCAACACAACTGTGGAGTATGTGCTGTCTTCATTATTAAGAACAAGTAAGAGCAGCATAAACAGGCCTCACTAGAGCACAACCAAATCTCCAAATGTAAAATTTGGCAATTAAGTGCTACAATGGTACTTAATGTGCCATTGCCCAAATAATCTAGCATACATTTATATCGAATTAATGCATTTAGTAAGTTCTGTGTCACTTCAACAGAATAACAGACATTTTAGTAGAGAAAACAGATCCTAGATCAAGGTTCCTATGGTTTTAGCTGTCATCCCAGAGGAAATAAAGCAGCGCAGGGCCCATGCTGAGGGTGAGCAACAGTGGGTGTCCACACAGTGACAAACCAGGAAGGACAGACAGCAGGCGAAACCCAGGGGCCGGACAGTCTGGAAATTGCCCACACTAGTGACCTGCTTGTTTCACCTGAGACCTTCCTTCTAATTACTTCACAGCCTTCAAATTACCATGAGCCAGAGACAGGCACCAAAACTATGAGTTGCTGGGGTCCCATCGGGTTCAAACCATAGTGATTTTGAGGTCTTTTCATGCCTTTATCCATAGAGAGACCGACTTCACATAAAAATACTTCCGTAGACTATATAGAGTTTCATGGTTCCAAGTTTTGAGAAACAGAAGTGAATTCTTCTCACTTGACTACCTGTGTAAGATTTACAGTATCTGATGATTTACATCCTATAACTGGCTAGTAGCCTTGGTATGATTTGTGAGAATTTGTTTCAGGCATCCTACATATAGTGTGCTCTTACTTAATACCAATGGACTAAGTGGTGCCCATATTCCTCTTCAGCACACAGAATGCACAGAACACCAAGCTCCAGGTTTTGTTTTGTTTTTCTCTTCCTGCAAAAGGGGCTCAACTCATGGGCCGCATGATTTAAGAAAAGATAGAAACGAATAGTTCTGGAAACAGTAAACATGTTGTGCTTTACATACAACACGGAAGTAGAATATATCCCACTTAATACTGTATCCTGTGAAGGTTATGCTGTTAAGTCTCAGTTTAGTGGTTAGGGAAACACCAATGTTTGAGGCTCAGCAATTTGTCTGACACTACCCAGCTACTAAGCTGCAAACCCGGAGTGTTAACAAGATCTAAGGAAGAGCGCAGGGCCTCCATGTCCCATGATCAGAGAATAGTGGAAGTGTCTTGGATATCTTCACTACATCTGTTAACTAAAGTCTGCAGCTTGCTGCCCAGCTGATGAAGCTGCTTGGGTGGCTGTTACATAAACATAAGCCAGGAGGAAGCGTCCTCTTTGATCCTTGAAGCTCCATAGGGAACGGTGCTTAATAGTAGTATTTTGGGTTGGTTTGCTTCCTTGAATGTGATGAATCCTTTTTTTTTTTTTTTTTTTAAATGATTGAACTGGGGCAGTTGTGGAAGAGGCTACTGATGTGCTAGGAACACTAATGTACCATTTAGAGGACTTGGCCTTTGTAATAAAAAAAGAGATCCTTTGATAATCAAGTTTACCACTTTCCCTTAAGGAACAAACGCAGACTCTCCTCATTCTCTACATTAACCTAGGTGGAAGCAGAGATTGACAGACTGTCTGGATTTAAGGAGAGACAGCACACTATTTCATACTGGATTTGCTGGTGGCAGCATTGTTCTGAGGGATTTAGATTTCATGGAAAGAACCTTAGATTCAGACTCAGGTCTCCCTGGTCTTTCACTGTCCTTTATATCAAGGAAAAGAACACGATCTCTGCTGCTGCATTGGGCTTTCCTTCAGAGGTCACGTAAGAAG
>OU015751.1:12867913-12891793 GCA_907169655.1 Acomys percivali
GAGAGAGAGAGAGAGAGAGAGAGAGAGAGAGAGAGAGAGCGCGCAGGCAACAGTGTGAAGTTACAGGAACACTCAGACTCTACAGTTCCCATATTTTACCCAAGACCAACTGTCTTAGAATCTCTGGACATGGAATCAGAAATCAGTGTATTAAGCTCTGTCCTCTCAAACTGAATGCAATTTGCAGGCAGTTTATTTTTCTACGTGTGTGGGTATGCATTTGTGTTTCCATACAAGCTAGGAGAGTGCTTCGGGTCCCTTGGAGCTGGAGTTAGAGGTGCCTTATGTGAGTGAGGGGAACCAAATTCTAGTCATCTGCAAGAGCAGGTGGCTCTTTTAACTGTTGAAATAGCTCTCTAGTCCCTTGCAGCTTTTGTTAAGAGCTTTTCAGCTGATTGTTAGAGAAGTTTTCCACTCAGAAAGAGATAAGTAGCTGAATGGCTTCAAGATGTGGTTGTTTGAATGAATGGATCAGAACACAGGCATCACTCTACTTGGAAATGAGAAGTCACTGACGGCTACAACACCCAATAGTTGCCTGGCAGAAGAGTATCTGAAGACTGAAAGGTAAGATGGGAAGAAGTCTTGCTTTGGCTATTCTACACTGATTTAGGGCTTTTGGGGAATGTAAGTGGCTTCTGAGATGCTCACATGCTTGTGGCCTGAATTTTCAAGGCCCTATGGCTGTTCCGTGAACACAGTTTGTTTCTGTGAAGTTTCAATTCTCAGAACAGCTCTTGAAGGTAATGCTGTTATTTGTAGTTTTAAGACACTGACAGTCAGGAAGCCCAAGTGACAGCTTTAAAGTCATGCCTGCCAGCACACACTGGCTTCAGGGGCATAGGCAGGCAGCCTCTGAGGAGTGACATTCAGGATGCTTGTTAACAACTTTCAGAAAAGTCAGCATTCCTTTCTGTCTCTTCCCAGGCCACAGGACAAGAACAAGCTACTTCACAGAGAGCTGGCCAGCACCCTGACCCCTCTGCCTAGCAGTCTCCTTTGAGTGTGACACTGAAGTTTTGTCCCCAACTTTTTATGTGTCTCTCTGGGTAAGAACTCAAGACTTAATCTCTTGCCCTTTTGTGGCAAACTTTTTATTTCTACTTTTAAAAAGGGCATTGGAATTAATGTACGCTTTATCTGCTTCCAAGAGTATCATTTTTAGAAACAGAGTTTGAGATATCTAGACTTACATTCCTGAGACTCACACCTTTATAGAGCTTCAGTAAAAAGAAACTCATTAACTTTATTTAATGGGAAGTTAGAGGTATCACATGCTTGCTGAAGCCAAAGTTTTATTTTAACAGAAGAATACTGCCCAGCATAGGCTGATTGGTTTGAGATCATTTTGGGGGTGGGGTGTCTGACTGAACACTGACCCCAATTACAGGCATTTTTAAATGCTTCAGTGCTGCCATTTTGAAAAGAAAGCAGTAACTAAACTCAGCAGAGAAGGCTTTATGAATGTTCCCTCTGAGCATACAGCTCATTTCTGGTTTTCATGGTCACTGAATTGATTTTCCTTGCTAATTATACATAGTATTCAATTATGGTGATTTTTCCCAAATCAGGTGACAATTGGCTATCAGAGAAACTATGCAGCTCTAGGGGAGAGTGGAAAGCTTTAAGCTTCTCCCAGCCTCTTGGTTTCTCATCTGGAGGGCCATCACCATTTTTAGACTGCTCTATCAGGCTCTTTATATTTTGTCACTTGTGAGAATGATCAGCTATTGCCATTACCATTAATATATAAATTGTGGATTTTCTATTTTGGATGTTTCTAAGTCATAAATGGAATAACTGGTCCCTGCCACCACTGGCCCTCTGTAATTAATCTTATCCTGCCATTAAAAATGAGCTAGCCCTCACTCAAAAAATGGAGTAAGGCAAAACTTGGGTCAGATCCAGACTTGGGTCAGATCCAGATTAGTGTATATTCAACTTAGAAGGTCTCCTGGGACAAAATGAAATGCAAGTCATATGACAGATAATGTGTGGAGGTGACTATCTAAATGCTGGCTGTTAGAGGATGTATATCAAGCTCAGGGGTAAATGTAGACTATAGCTAAAGTGCACTCTTCAAAAAAGGTATGAATGACATTTTTGAACAACAAAAAGTATGTTCAGAAAATAAAACTATAATATGTGACTTGGATCAGTAGTGACTCACAGTTACATGGGTGACATTAAGCCTGACATTCCTCAGAAGGATGGCAATAGACAGCAGAAGAAGCAGATGGGATATTTGAAAGAGGTTGTCGTTGACAAAAGGGGCTGCCGTCGCTGGGAACGAGTGCAAGTGCTCTAGTCTTAATATAAGGTCGTTAGCACGCCAGTCTTCTGAAAACATGTATGATTTTGATTAAAAATAATTAAGTATTTAAAACTGTACATTTCCACTTGTGGCTCTTATAGCATGTGATGCTAACATTTAGTGTGTTTCCCTCCATGCTTTGCGGTGTCATGCTACCTTTCCCAGCATGTGATTAGGATCACAGCAGTAGGTTTCGTGGTATGTGACAACCTTAGGACTCAGATGTATCTGGAAGGCTTCTAGTCAGAGAGCATTTATAGCCTCTTTCGTTTCAGACTGTGCCCTGATGAAAAAGAAGACAGGTTTTCTTTCTTTCTTTTTTTTAACCTGTTCACTTTTTTAAAATTTAAGTAATTTATTCAGATTACATGTCAATTGTTATCCCCTCACTTGTATCCTCTCATTCCCCACTCCCTCCCTCTTTCACCTTATTCTCCTCCCCTAACTCTATGACAGAAGGGGAACTCCTCCCCATCATATGATCACAGGCTATCAAGTCTCATCCTGGTGGCCTGCTTACCCTTCCTCTGAGTGCCACCAGGCCTCCCCCAACAAGGGGAAGTGGTGAAATAGGGAGCACCAGAGTTCATGTCAGAATCAGTCCCCACTCTCCACACAACTGTGGAGAATGTGCTGCTGTCCATTGGTTAGATGTAGATAGAGGTTCTAAGTTTACTGCATGCATTGTCCTTGGTTGGTACAGTAGTTTGGGCAGAATCCCATGGGCCCAGATCTGCCAGCCTTGATGGTCTTCTTGTAGGTTTCTAGGACTCTCTAGATCCTTCTATTTCCCCATTCTCCCTTATTACCTCTCTCACCTCAAGTCCCAATAGGCAGTCCTAGCATCTATCCCAATCTCCTGTCAAGTGAAGACTTTCAGGGGACATCCCTGTTGGGCTTGTGTACAATTATAAGTGAGTATATACCATGTATATCTTTCTGGGTCTGGGTTAACTCACTCAGGAAGACAGGTTTTCTTTCACAAGACTCCTAGGGCTGAGTCGTGAGTGTGAACTAGAGCTGCTGGTTGCTTCTGTTGTGAAAATTTTGTTCTTTTGTGTTGCCTGGGTATGTGTGGAGCTAGTGCTTAAATCCTACACTGTCAGAATACCTTGCAGAATTGGTCCTTTGGGTAATTATGGAAATAAGGGGCTGAGGACTCAGACTAGATATTTTTTAAATGGGTTAGAGGTTTACCCTAAACACTCATCTGAAAGCAGAAATGGTCCATGGCTTCTAGTTCATTTTAAAAGATTTTTTATATTAGCAAACAGGATACAAGGCTGGTGACAAAAGTAGGCTCTGGGCCACATTTTTACTCTGAGTTTTAAATTTTTCCATCTGCAAATCTTGTCCCATGACTAACTGCGTCAGTGCTCACTCATGCTTCAGCCATCAGATGGCAAAAATGCTTCAGGGACTGGCAGCTGGTCCCAGAGTTGAGGTATGTGACATATTTGTTTACAGTCTTAAATATGTGGAATTGTTGCTATTCAGGTTAGAAATTAAGGGAGTGACACATTCTAGTTCAGGCTCAGATTAAGAAGAAATGTGTGTTTGGGAAAGCAAACTAATGCTAGCTGAGCATCTATTCTGTACCCAGAACCTTAGATTATATTATTTCACTAGTTCATGTATTACTATTCTTCTTTTATGTATGAGATCCATAGAGACCATTGGGCTGTACACAGCACTCTTAGTTAATAAATAGTAAAACTGGAATTTTGGGGTTTTGTAAACGACAAAAGAAATATTTGTCTGACCAAGTTTTACCAACAAAATCCACAGACAGGAACATCACTCATGAAACTTGAGGAATATGGAAACTGCAGCTCTCACCCTGCTCCAGTAAGACCTGTAGTTCTTAACACTCTGAAGTGGAGAGACCCACTGCTACAACACAACTCAGATCTGCTCCAGTCACTTTGCAGACTCTGTGGCATCCTCACCTGACTGCCCTTGACTTTAGTACTACTCATACAGATCCATGGGAATTTCTGAAAGGCCTACATAAAGAGTTCCTAAGGCCTATAGGTAGTGGTACACATCATAATCTCAGCCCTTGGGAAGCCAGGGCAGGAAGATTTCCTTAAGTTGAAGCTAACCTGAGCTACAGAATGAGACCCCTTTTAAAAAATATGTCAGGTGATTACATTTTTGACTTCAGGAACTTCACGATTTAAAGTAAGTAGTTTTATGCTTTAGCATACGGTGTCTGTGTTTATGTCAAGTGATTGAATTTTAGACATGGATTGAAAGAATGGTCGAGTTAGAAGTGTTGTGTTGAGAAAACTGTTGTTCTGTGTGCAGTCATGACAAAATTCATTCTTCTTTACCTACTGTGGAGTTTTAATAAGTTGTTCACTCATACATTTCCCCATCCATTCTGACAGATCTAAGCATCTGTGTTATGTGCCCATGCCCACTCCCTTCAACTTGACACACACTTCCTCTGTGTCTTTTTAGCCTATATATATAGTTTATGCCTCTGATCTCTTTGAGAAAACTATATGAATGTTCCTAGAAACCATAGAAATGCTGTTGCTAGTTATGTAATGAACAGATAAAGATCCAGTGAAATATGAAATCAAGAAAAGAGGAAAAACACAGAAAAACAATTTATGTCTTGGTCCATTTTTTTATCAATGTAAATAAATAGGCCATGCCCTAAATATAAGAGCATAAATGACAGAACCAAAAGAGAGAAGGACAATTTATGGTCTTCCTACTGTGCTCCTTTTAAAACAAACAACAAGGAAAAAACAAACCCAAACAACTACAAGCTGCTAATATAGGAATCAGAGGTAAACAGGATGTTACCAGAGTGTGTATTCCTATGAGCATAAGTCAACAAGAATTAAAGCAGAATACCATGTTAGAATATCAATCTTCATCATTCAGTTTGAACTTAACAAATACTGATTGGTTACTCTCTACATCGATGCTCCCAGATTCTGAAATCCTGAACTGCTTACTCAGACATGAGTTCTGGTCCCACCATTGCATGACCTCAAGCAGGTCACTCATCTCCACTACCCTAGTATCTCTGTAAAAGAAACCAGCAAGCTAGATATGTCTGAGGCTTTTACAAACAATGGGCATTTGCAAACATGCCATAGAAAGAGGCGTGGGTGGTTTAGGAGATTGGGGGTGAGGTTGTAAATTTCAACTTTGTAAAGATTAAAATTGTACAGACAGATACATGAGGCTAATGTAACAGTATTTTTGACTAGTATAGCCAGTTAATATAAACCCAGTAAGATCCTTAGTTAGCATCTGCTTTATGTGTGAGACAGTTCTCAAGCTTGCTCTTCTGAGGATAGAAAGGTTGACACTCAAGGTGCAAAGCAGGGGAGAGAAAGTGACTTATCTGCACACTGATTACCCTGAGGAAATACCTTATCTACACACTATTGTACTCCATGTAGTGACAGTTTTACTGAATTTTAATTGATGTACAAGGAACTTTATGTTTTAAATAGCTTTATGATTTAATATATGATGTCTGTGCATATGTTCTGTATGACCGTGAATCTACTACATAGTTAAGATAATGAACCTGCACATTGCTCCCCTAAGTTAAGCTGTGCTTCCTGGTCTTCACTTCCTTCCTTCCTGCTTCTCCCTCTTGCTTGTGGTTACCAAGCAACCACTGATTTGCTTTTTGTCACAATGCATTGATTTATATTTCCTAGACTTGTATGCAAATAGGATTATAAGAATGCATCTCTTTCCCCATTTGCTTAAACTGATCAACTATTTTCAGATTCATCCATGGAATTGCATGCATCAAGTCTATTTCTTTTATTGCCAACTAGCATTTCTTTGTATGGGTCTGACACAACTTATTTATTTACTTATTCATGAATATGAGGGTTGATTCTGATCTGAGGCTATTATAAAGTCATCTTTTATGAACCTTCGTGTATAAGCTATTCTATGGACATACACATGCTTTCTCCTGAATAAATATCAAGTGGAATGGCCGAATCACATGGCAAGTTTGTAAAGAATGTCCAAGCTGCGTTTCATATAAATGGTTCCCTTTAGAAAACACCAGCAATAAATTTTTCCTTTGTTATTATAACTTTTATTTTTTAATAAGATCCTTAGCTCTGAAATCTACCTAGTGTGATTGTAACAGATAATCTAACAATCTACAATTTCACTCTTTAATTAACTTGTGCCGTTAAATTTGATAACTCTCTTCTGCATGGGTTTTCATTAAAAAATTATACCTCTGCCTTTAATTTAACCTGTTTAGATCATTTGTACATGTACATTAGATCATGTGATTATTATTATAGCAAACTTTAAATAATTTCACTAGTGTTTTCTTGTTGTCGGCCCTCTTTGTCCATCCTTTTCCTTTTTTCTGGCTTCTTTTAGATATACTTGTTTTTTCACTTTAGTAACTACTTATGGTTTATAATATACATCTTTAACCCAGAAGAAACTACCTCTAAGTGATATTTAACTATTTCTTATGTAGTATAAAAAACTCATGGTCCTTGATTTCTATTTTTTCCTTTCTTAGTTTTCAAACATTTCAGTTCTACATATCTTACAATTCTGCATCCTACCACTGTGATTTTTATGTAGCAGAATCTCCAAGACAGATGTTTGACTCTAACAGCAGAACTTTATTGCCTTTGTATATATGCAGATTCCTAGGTGCTGTTATTTTTCTGTGCCTGAAGGACTTCTGAAATGTCTACTACAGTGCAAGACAGCCTGTGTTAAACTCTTTCCAACTTCCCACGTTGGAAAAAGACTTCCTGTTACATATGCTTGCATTGGGTATAGAATTTTAGATGGATGGGGTTTGACCCCAGTCAGTCCTTTAAAAGGTTGTTTTGTTTTGTTTCCAGTGGTGTTGTTTTTGACCATATATCTGATATCATCTTCATCCCTATTCCTCTGCATATATTGCATGTTTTCTCTGTTTATAATTTTTTTCTCGTTATCACTGATATTTATTGGTAATACCATGTGTTCATGCAATATTCTTCATATTTTTTGTTCTTAAAGCCTTGGTGTTTCTGTAGTTGTTTGTTTTCTGTTTCCAGACAGTACCCTGTTATGAATGAAGCCCAAGTTAGCTTTACAATCATGGTCCTCCTTCTTCAGCCCCATCCCACTAGGTTACAGTCATATGAGACAGGTGTGTTTCCTTGAGGAGATCTGCTGGTCCTCAGGATCAAACAGACTAGACTCCCCCTGTCCAATCCCCTACCTGGGGTCTAACTGGGAAACAGCTACCTGAGGAGAACTGCAGACTAGTCCCTAAAACCCAGCAGCCATCCACAACCATACCCACCATCCTCAGTAGAGCTGCTCCAGGAACATCCACCCTCCTGCCCAGAGAGCTTTCCATACCCCAGCTAGCATTAGGAACAACAAGCCAATGGCAGAGACACCAGATGGATAAAGGCCAGTATAGGAACACAGTCAACAAAAGCCAGGGAAATATGGTACCTTCAGAACCCAGTTATCCCAATGAGAAGCAGTTCTGGATACCCTAACACACATGAAACACAAGTAAATTATCTTAAATCTATGCTTTTGAAAATAATAGAGGCCTTTAGAGAGGAAAAGAATAAATCCCTTAAAGAAATACAGAAAAATACAATCAAACAGAGAGAAGACCTCAAAAAAAGAAATGAATAAATCACTTAAAGAAATACAGGAAAATACAAACAAACAGGGAAGGAAATAAAAAAACAGTTCAAGACCTGAGAATGGAAATAGAAAAAAATAAAGAAAACACAAACTGTAGAAATCCTGGAGATGGAAAACTTAGGGGAATAAACAGGAAATAAAAAAGTAAGCATCATTAACAGAATACAAGGGATGGAGGAAGAATCTCAGATATAGAAGATACAATCAAAGAAATTAATGTCAAAGAAAATCTAAAAAATTCCTAACACAAAACATCCAAGAAATCAAGGATACTATGAAAAGATGAAACCCAAGAACAATATGAATAGAAGAAAGAGAAGATTCCCACCTTCAAGGCCCAGAAAATATTTTCAACAAAATCATAGAAGAAAACCTCCCCAACCTAAAGAAAGCCTATAAACATACAAGAGGCCTAAAGATTAGACTAGAAAAGAAATTTCTCCTGACAAATAATAATCAAAACATTAAACGTACAGAGCAAAGAAAAAAATATCAAGCTGCAAGGGAAAAAAGGCCAAGTAAGATATAAAGGCAAACCTATCAGAATCACCCCTGGCTTCTCAGCAGAGACTAAATGTCAGAAGGGCCTGGACAGATGTCTTGCAGACCCTAAGAGACCACAAATGTCATCCCAGACTATATCCAGTAAAAATTTCAATCACCATAGATGGAGAAAATAAGATACTCCATGACAAAACCAAATTTAAACAATATCTATGCACAAACCCAGCCCTACAAAAGATACTAGAAGGAAGACTCCCAACTAAGGCGGTTAACTACATCCCCCAAAATAAAGGATATAGATAACTTCACTACAACAAACTCAAAAGAAGAAAAGCATACAAACACACTATCACCACCAACATCAAAATAAAAAGAACAAACAATCATTGGAATATCTCTCAACATCAATGGCCTCAAATCCTCAATAAAAAGACACAGGCTAACAGGATGGATATGTAAACAGGACCCATCATTCTGCTGCATGCAAGAAACATATCTCAGCAACAAAGATTGACATTACCTCAAAGTAAAGGGCTGGAAAGAAGTTTTCCAAGCAAACAGACACAAGCAAGCTACAGTAGCCATTCTAATATCTAAAATAAAATAGACTTCCAACCAAAATTAATTAAAAGAGATGAGGAATAACACTTCATCAAATGAAAAATCAACCAACATCTCAATTCTGAATATCTAAGTCCTAATTACAAGGGCACTCAAATTTTAAAAGAAACATTACTAAAGCTTAAATGACACAACTCTCCCCACACATTAATAATGGGAAATACTCGCTCAACTATGTTCACAGCATCTTTATTCATAATAGACAGAAATTGGAAACAACCTAGATATGTCCCTCAACTGAAGAATGGACAAAGAAAATATGGTATATTTACACTATGGAATACTACTCAGCTATTAAAACCAAGGAAATCACGAAATTTGTGGGCAGATGTATCTAGAACTAGAAAGGATGGTCCTGAGTGAGGTAAACCCAGGCCGAGAAAGACATGCATAATATGTACTCACTTATAAGTGCATATTAGCCATATATTAACCAAGCAAGGTCCTCTGTGAATCTCAGTCAGATGGAGAAATAGAATAAATAGTGGAAGGGGAAGCAGAGAGGGAATCGGATAGGAGAGGTTGTGGGGAGAGAAACAAGGGGGCAGGTATCAGATGTGATGAGAGTGGAAAGGGGAGGTTTGTGGACCTGGAGAGAAAAGGGAAACCCAAAGCAGAGGAACCAGTGAGACAACCTGGAGGCCTGGATCAGGGTAGGCTATAGGAAGGATATGGGGATTGTGGGGATGCTGAGCCTCCTAGCAGCAGGGGACATGAGAATGAGGTGGCCACCTTCTAACCAGGCAGGGTTTATAGTGTTGGGAGAGGGGTGAAGACACCAATCTACCTACAACATCTTCGACCCAAAATCTACCCTGCCTACAGATGTGCAGAGATAAAGATAGAGCTGACTGAGGGAATGTCCAGTTAATGCCTGGCCCGATCCGAGACCCTCCCCGTGGGAGAGATCCAACAACCCCTGACACCATTAAGGATACTCTACTATGTTTACAGGCAGGAGCCTAACTTAACCTTTCTCTGAGAGGCCCCACCCAGTCCCTGATCCAATCAGAAGTTGAGACTCACAGTCAAGCATTAGGTGGAGCTCTGGGAGTCCTGTGGAAGGGTGGGAGGAAAGGATAGAAGGACCTGGAGAGGACAAGACAGCTGCAAGAAGACCAACATACTAACTCAGACCTGTAGGGGCTTACAGGTATGGAAGCAGCAACCAAAGAACACGCCTGGACTGGACTTACGCCCTCTACAGAGATATAACTAGTAAAGGGAGTGGGAGCTGTCTCTGATATGAATTCTGATGCCAGTTTTTTTTTTTTTTTTATCACTACCCCTGGTGGACTGCCTTGCCAGGGCACAGGAGAAGAGGACATGCAGTCCTGGTGTGACCTGATGAGCTGTGGTGGATGGGGAAGGAGAGGGCTCCCTTTTTCTGAGGACAAGGGGTGGGAGGATAGGAGAAAGAGGATGGGAGGAAGGGACCAGGAGGAAAGGATGGAGGGGGCTATGACTGAGATGTAAAGTGAATATAGAAATCTTTTTTTAAAAAGAAAAGAAGGCAGGGAAACAGATCAATGAGGTGAAAGCTTCGGAGCATTTGGAGGGCAGGAATAGCTCTAATGAGTTTGAATGAATGAATGTCTGAATACACAAATACAAATGAAAATGTTATTAAGTACAAGTTTTTAAATCCATCTTGCAGAAAATATCAAAAACGGCTTCAAGAAATATTTTATTTATGAGCAAGCCTTATAAGTTTCTTCACAGAATTGGTGCTTTTACATACTCCCAATGTAAAACACAAAAGTGAAAACATCTTTCCAGTCCTAGAACTGTGTTTCGTTTAGAGCATGTGACCATTGCCTTTGCCCTCCTTTGGCTGTGCTGATCTGTTTACCATGCTTCCAGTAACTTGCATCTGAGAGGACCGTGGGTGGCAACCAGACTCTGAATGCCTTTCTGTGAGGCGAGTCATGTCTTTTGTGGCTCATTCAAATGAATGTTTCTGCTGTGAATTTTAAATAGAACAATCATTTTGATTGCTCTGCTAAAGTCTGACTCAGTGAGCCTGCAAAAGCATTTCTCTCATCACAGAACCCTAAACAAATCTCCAGATTCTACCGGATGTTTTCAGAAGGAATTTAAAAAATGTTCAGGTTTCACATGGCCTTACGAGGTCATTGTGACTCTTTTGCCTTTTGCCATGACCTATGGGCATTAAATGGAAAGACTTAACAGAGAGCCACATTAAAACCAAATCTTGACATTTCCTTTTATATTATTGTCCCTTCCCCTTTGTGGAGTGCTTTTTGATTTCTCTCCTTTGTACAAAGAATTTATACTTAAATTTCTTATGGTACTTCAAATGATCATTTGCTACATGTATACAGCAATCTGTTAGTTTGCTGTAGATGGCTGACCTACTTTGAGAGCAGATGCTTCATCTTTAGCAGGAAGAGGATCAATCATATTCTGGTGGGAAGCTAAGACCAGAAGGACCCTAGTTGAGAGGAGACAAGCATCAGATATGAAGGGTCTCATTCTTGTACCTTGTGCTTATGGGTAATTTATCAAAAAAATATCTCACGCAAAAAAAGATTCATTTGAACTATCTCAGATCAGGCCCCTAGGCAGCAAATGATAATCATGCAAAGTAGGATTAACAGGTCTCAGTCATAAATGGGATGTCGTCATTAAACCCCTCAAGGCTCAAGGGTTTATATGGAAGAGGAGGCAGAATGACTGTAAAAGCCAGAGGTGATGGATGGCTCTAAAGAAGCAGTACGTTCCAAATATAGTAGGGCTGATGCACATATGGACCCATAGAGATGAGCAGCAACATGTGCAAGACCTACACAGGTTCAAACCGGTCAGGGTCCCATCAATGGATTCCCTCTAGTAAAGGGAAAAATCCATTTTATCCAATGGTGTTTCACCAGGTATATCAAACACACTCCATGGCAGGCTTTATACGCAGGAGTAGTTGGCTAACACAGAACAAACTCAATTGTATTTCCGTGGAGATTTTGTTTTGTTTTGCCTTTCTTTTTGTCTTGTTGGCCCTTTGTTTATTTTGTTTTTGTGAGGTGTGTGTGTGTGTGTGTGCATTTTCCTGGAGAGACAATTTAAAGATGGGTGGATAGGGAGGAGGTTGGGAGGAATTTTCATTGGACATACATTGTATGAAACAAATTTTTTTAAAGAGTCTTAGCAGGGCACAGTAGCTCATACCTATAATCTCAGCTAATCAGGAGATTGAGGCAGGAGGATTACAACTTTGAGGACTGCCTGGGCAATTTAGAAAGACCTTGTCTTTTTTAAAAGAAACTTTGCGGGAAAGGCCGTGCAGACTGCTTGGTGATACAGTGCTTGCCTAACATGCACCAGGCCTGAGTTTGTCCCAGTACTGAGGGAGAAAATCACATTTGCCATTAAGAGCAGAGCCACTCTCTTAATCGTATAGATGTGGGAACTGAGGCTTCCAGTCAGCTGCAGCACTAGGAATGGGACCGGTCACTCCAGAATGCTCCCACAGTCCTAGGGCAAATATATTTGTGTGAGACAGGATAACAGAGCTGACCAGAAAAGAGACAAGAGTCTTTTAATCTGCTTGTAGGCAGACTGAATTTACGTATGAAAAGAGTTTTGTTCTTTTTTTTTATCAAAAGAAGAAATATGTTTTCTTTCCTTAAGTTGTTTTTATGCAAGTCCACAGTACAATGTGAGCCTTGCCTCCCATTTTGAGCTCCATCCCCTTCTCTAAGCATTTCCTTCATTTCATGCCCCATGCACACAGATGACCTACACACAATCTAGGATGCTCAGATCCCCATATGAGACTTGTCTTTCTGAGAATGGCTTAGTTTACTTGTTAGGGTAATTAGTGCCATTCCATTCGCAAGAACAAAAGTTTTAACTGATTCAAAAGTCAGTTCCCATTGGTAAAGCTACCTAGTGGGATACAGAGACTTTCTTTTGCCATTTTCTGATTTTTGCTTATAGTTTCACACAGAGACAGAGGAGGTGGATATGTATTTCAGAATCATTAGAAGTTTCCAAGATGTGAGAACTTCCTTTCTCGGTCCTTCACACCAAAGTTGTTTCATTATATTTAGCCTGTCAATATAAACTGAATACACTGAAAAACAAATTCCTCTGGGGGGAAGGACATTCTGCCAAGAGTGTGCACAAGTCTCAGCAGATTACTTTCTAGAAAAAGTGTGTGATAAAGGAAACTCAGAAACAAGTACATAGAGAAAAGTAGATTTAAAGGGAAGTCTAGGACAGCACATTTCAACAGCAGTGCTAAAGGTGAGAATTTAGTGAGCTACACCAGGTCTTTCAGGTGAGATGAAACTCTAAACGCCAAAAATTCTTAATCCATTGACTAGATTCAGCAACATTCTATTTCTTACTCAGCCTAATCCATTCCTCAGAAACCCTCTCTACTACCCACCATGGCTGACCGATGATGAAAACAAAAGTCTGAGACACACATGTCATGTGCGATGCTAGCTGTTAGCTGCTTTTACATGCAGTACCTCAGTGTGCACACAGAACTCATAGCATATATTCTTGTACTATCTTCATTTTATAAGTAATGAATAAATTATGTGCTGTTATGTGTTATGTCCTTTGTGCTGTTTCTTGCCTTTTCTGTGACATCCATATATTCCCCAAGCCAGTGACTTGATGTTTCTCTTTCTTTTAAAAACTAAATTATGATGCCATGGGAAACATTTTTAGATTGGCTTATTTCACTTATCAAAATGCACTGGTAATTCCTCCATGTTTTCATGTGCCAAGAGTCTGTTCCTATTTACTACTGAGTAATATTCCATCATGCAAATTTATGATAGTTTGCATAACCATTCACCTGCTGAAGAAGATTCCATCTGTCTTCATTTGTGGCGATTATTAATATGCTGCTTAACTATTTTGCACAGTTCTTAAACGTAAACACAAGTTTTCCTCATCTCTAAGAAAATACTTAGAAAGTGCTGTTGGGTTGTGCAGTCATATAGATGTACCTTCCTAATAAACTGCCAAACCCTTTCTTGCCTGAGAATGACATTAAGCATCTCAAAAGTAATGTGTGAAAGCCCCAGGCTACCCACACTGTTCAAAGTTGGTGTTACTAGTTTTGGGGTGAAGTGTTATTTTTGTTTAATAACTCATTTTGTAATTGGTATATAGTGGTATATACAGCATAAAAACATGCAAAAAGATGCTGAACACCATGAATCATTTGGAAAACACAAACCTCCCTTTGAAACCTAGGAAAATGGTGTCCTTTTTGTTTTAACTAAAATATAATTACATTATTTCCCTCTTCACTTTCCTCTTCCAGCCCTCCCAGTGAGCCAGCCCCCTTATTCCCTCTTAAATTCAAGGCCCCTTTTTCTTTATGAGTGTTTTACACACACACAC
Organism: Acomys percivali; assembly: GCA_907169655.1. Taxonomy (NCBI): domain Eukaryota; kingdom Metazoa; phylum Chordata; class Mammalia; order Rodentia; family Muridae; genus Acomys; species Acomys percivali. The sequence goes on from OU015751.1 coordinate 12,882,420, forward strand.
ACACACACACACACACACCACCACCACCACCACCACCACCACCACATAAATACATAACTATAACCTTTATTGGATAGCTAGGATGCCACACTTTATGCTAAAGAGATAAAAACATTTTTTTTCTGGTAAAAGAAGAATGAGGTAATATTGGAAGAGTTAGTCTAAGCTAGATGTGGCAAATGTTTGGAGAGGACAAGAGGAGGCACAATAAAGACCCTGGGAAAAGACCTAATCTAAAACCAGGAAAACACTTTCCACTTGCCCACTCCCCAAAAGCCATTTGCTAAGTCTCTGTAATCCATTGTAAGAAATCAGGTGTAGAATTGATTTCTCAATAATGGACTTTTGACAGTTGGTTAAAAAAATGTTTTTTTTTTTTTCCAGTTGAAAAGTGTAATTTTTCTGTGCTATTTGAAAATTCAATGGTCCCTTCTCTACAGGAAGCAAATGTGTTACAAGCAGATAAATGGAGGAAAGGTGAATTACTGGGCATCAGTCTCACAATAGGTTTCCATAAGCTTGGGAGAGACACTCAGTGGTTTGTATAAGTGCCTGAAATGTGACATGCAATTATGGCCACAGAATGCAAGTACACCCAACAAGTTGTTCTTCCAGAGACTTCAAAAAGTCTCTGTCCCCTTGTCTAGCTCCCTTCAGTTAACTGGAAGTGTGGGTTTTTCCGGCCTCTTCATTGCTGAAGGACACACACATCCTATGCTCTGCTTCTGGTCTTCTGTCTCAGTGTGCCTTTCTTCACGTGTCAGCGAGAGAACATGTTTCTCTGCTTTGAGGCTGGGGAGAACTGTTGGCTGAACTCTGTAGCACATAGCGGAGTTTTGGTTGCGCTGTTTTTCCCACTTGCCCGTCATAAGTCTTCATTGCGTTTCTTCTTCCTTCATCTCTTCTCAGCTTACTACAACCACCTCTGCACTGATACTCAGGGTGGGTTATTTATTTAAAGCCATTTAAATGCAGTCCCACCGTCTGCTGAATGATTAGCGCCTAAGCACACTGTTTTCCAGGTGCTTCACTACAGGCTTGTTTCTAAGGTGCACTGCTTCAGGGAAGTACTTTGGAGTCGATTGTTTTAATCTATTCATTCTGGAAATAAGAGATAGTACCCTCTGGGAGGAAGAACGGCTGGAGAGAAGGCATGAGACAAGCCTGGTACACAGGTGTGTGGCGGTTTGCATTCCTGCTCTGTTGGTGGCCCACAGCAGGCCCTCAGAGAAGCCATTCCCAAGAGTGCTTCCTTGCTCAGTGAAGAAGCACTGCCTCTAGGGTTTCAGAAGAGGGAGAAATTGTAGGGTCTGTTTCCTAACACACAGACATAGGAAAATGGCTGCCGGGGTATCATCACACAGCCTTCAGAGTTAATTTTTCCTAAGCAACGAAACTTGCGGAAATTGAGAAAAATATTGACTAGGTGGCAATTTTTTTAAGTGGTAAATTATTTGTGAAGTTTTGCACAGAATGAAGAAAAAGCTTTAACCTCAATTTCATAATTCGGTAACATTGAAAGCTTAGGTTAATCCACCCTGCGGCCCACAAGGTCACAGGAACTTAAGGATCTTCCTTCTCAGACCACTCTGTGTCAGTGTAATCAATGAACTACTGATGTAACACCTGCCTTGCTTAAAGCCTGCGTCCCATCAGAGCAGAGGCGGTGCCATGCTGTGCTTAACACACTGTTAAAGGAACAGGAGAATGAGCGCTTCTCTAAATAAACATTCAGAATATGATTTGAGTATGAAGCCAATGTCAAAATCTATTCAAAATTCAAAATTCAACTGACATTCCAATTTACTTGGAAGTCACTGATCAATTCCATTTGCCTTATGCTGTCAGCACAGAGAACAACTATTATTTGGTGTGGCAAGTAATTTCAGATCCTCTTTTATGTTTGTGTTACTGTGTATGTGTTGGTAGCTCCATGCCTACCTGTGAGCTTGTGGAGGCCAGAGGTCAATGTCAGGTGTAGGTCACTCATCTTTCTCCAGCTTACTTTTGGAGTTAGACATGTCATGGTGTGCGTGTGGCGATTAGAAGACAATTTATAGGAGTCAGTTCTCTCTGTCTACCATGTGTTCTCTGGGAACATGAGCTTTCATCCACTGGGCCATTCTGCCAGCTTCCTTTTTAAATATTTTTCTACATTTACTTAGAACCCAGGGTTTTTAAAATGCGTACTCCAGACTACACCACAGCAATAGTCTGCATACCTCCAACACTTTGTTGTTTCCTGTCATTGAACCACTTAGCTGTTTTGAGGTGGACTATGAGGCCCATGGATCACAGCCAAACTTGATTAATGCGCTTGTTTAATCAGTCACTGACTTGGCAGCTCAGAGAGTGACTCCTTGAGTGGAAATCTGGAATGTAAATCCCAGCTGGAGTGGACCCTCACTTTCTCACCTGTCCAAACACCTTTAGCAGGTGGCTGGCTCTCCTCTGCAACGATCATCTCCTTCTTCCTCTGTAGTCTAAAAACTCTTACAGATTTCCAGTCTGAATCTTCTAAATCATAACCCTACAATTTAGACATCAATAGTACTTAAAATGGCTTCAGACCCTGAACCTCAAACTCTTGTACATGAAGTGTATATCTGTTAAGATAGAGAGCATGAATATAATTTTAAAAAGTCAAAATGGGAACTACCCCCACGAAAATATCCTCTGCTATCCTCATTTTGATCAATGAGAGGAATCAGTACATCTAAGGGCCAACGACGTCCAGATGACTGGAAGACACTCAGCACGGCAGGGTAAAAGGTAGACGGGAGAATTACGATTCAAGAGGATAGAAGTACAGGTCTGGGACTCTTGGAAGGCACGCTAGGTAGTGCTGACTTTACCTTAGAATTACTGAAGAACTTGTGGCAGAATTTTAACATGATAAAGTTGCCCAGTGCTATGATAACCAGCATGGGAACATTTTGCCTGAAGAGGAATGGGTAGGGAATACTTTTCTTTCTTATCCACCTAGCCTCCACCCTTCTCCTTTCAGGGACTCTGTGAAGTGTGCCCTCACAAATGAAAAGGCAGAGTGTTTTCTTTATGTTCCAATGAAGTTCCATGCTATCAATTGCTAACTCCAATCAGGAACACAGAGTGTTTGCTGTTAAGAAGGGCTGCGAAAAGGCTCGGGCTGGTGTGGTTTCCATACTTGTGATTTTTGTATGCAGGTGGCATTGGTGGTCCCTATGGTTACATGCTCTGTTTGCCAGAGCACTTCCTTCAAATAAGCAGAGGTGCTGGGAACAGAATGGAGGGAGCAGCAGGAAAATGCCTAGCAAGCAGTTTTCTTGGGAAAAGTCATGGGTTCAGAACGATGGGTGAAAAGATGACTTGAAAAGCAGAGGCAAAGGCAGGAGAAGGATGCTGAAAAGGATGCTGGAAATAAATGGAGGAAAACAAGGTTTTAGCCAAAAAGGAACAGAGAGGTAGAAACAAAACAGCTCATGCAAACCCAGATCCCAGTGAGCCAGAGTTCCTAAACTATTATGTGCACTTTTTTTAATATAAGGCATTTGAGGATTATTTTAATGCTCTAAGTATTTTCCACTAAAATCTGGATGTTAAGTCTATTTAGTAGAATACAGTTACTTATATATAGCCCTCTGGATATGGCTTTTCGGCCTTTTAAATAATATTATTTCTTATACCTTAAAGAACTAGGTAGAGAGTTGTGAAGGCTGATCTCTGTGGAATACCCCACACATTTTAGCCCTTATCTGTGGATTCCAATATTCTCTGATAAGAAGACGGAAACCGAGTTTAAGTAATGAATCAGCTACAAACCATCATTTTCACAATGATTCTTTGATCGGTGAACTGTGACAACCTCAGGAGGTAAACATTGGAAGAAACAGAAATTTTCATCTTATTCCCAAACTGAGAAATTTATTAACATTTCCACTCCGTTGATGTTTTCCAATACAAATAAAACACAACGTTAACAGGGCTTTAAACACTAAAAGTTTAAGCTGGCTGCATGAGTGGAAATAAAGATGAACACCTGGAGCACAGACAGGTCAAGTGAGCAAACCACCGAGCACACTCTGATTTGCAGTGAGGACTCTGCACAGCACTGTACTTAAGTCTAGACCGAAGATGAAACTTAAAGACCCACAAATTACAAGACTAGATTATGGAATACAAACCACTTCAGTGAGAAGAGGCTGGAGAAGTCTGAAATAATTTTATAGCTCAGTGAATAATAAGGTGTCAGCATGAATTTCTGCTTTTTACACATATACCATAGGTCCATAAGATGTTTTTTTGGGGGGTATGTTTGGGGAAGGAGGTACAAGAGAGTTTGTATTAGATTAGTATCACTTCTGTAAATCTAAAATTATTTCAAAACAGAAGAGTATTTTTTAAAAGGAATACAGACAGAGTTACTAAAATGGATCTTGAAAAAACAATCAAGTAATCAAGTATGAATCTAGAAAGCTAAGTGCTCACCATTTCTACTTGGGAAGATTGCCCTGGGTTCCTGCTACCTGGCTTTCATCCATGGTCACAAGTGGCCTTGCATCTAACCCAATCTCTTTGACCAAGCCTTGACTCATTTGGCAATTGCTCAATTGTTAAGTGCCTATATGCGCATGGTTTTATATTCTTGACTTAGGACTTCTGTCTCCTAAGGTGAAAAGATGTGTCTTTAATCTTTTTGTCAATAAAATTAATTCAGAAACTAGCCATTTCTGTCCTTAGCAGCTTTGTTCCAAGTGTCTCTGTTTCTCCAAGCATCCTGCCCATGCACACTCAGGTTAACCAGGAGGAACATATTTACTGAGTATTAAGTGGAACATCTTGGTATGTAAGCAGTGGGGAGGAAGAGTAAAAACATAGTTTTTCCCCAGTGTTTAAGGAAATATATTGGCTAGCCTGATTAAAAAAAAAAGATCTACTGAACAATTTTCATGTAATTCAGTATAGCAAATATGCACTGAAAGTTACAAGCCACATGACGGGCAAACAAAGCGGAAAGAAGTCCCTCACTTCAAAGAGGATGCCCCAGGCACGAGGATAGTTTTAGTGTACCCAGTGCCACTCTGAGAGAAGTATGTTAAGGGCACTGTAGGACTGTGTAAGAAGACTACGGAATGCTGGCTTGCTCACTGTTAGCATCTCTAAATCAGATGGAAGTGATGCTTTCCCATGACTTGTGCCTGCAACAGACGCTTTTACCGTAACACAAAGGATCCTTAAATTGTTCCCTAAACGCAACGGCTCTGTGACATCCATTTCTGTGAGCACGTTGTTGCACGTTTTCTAACATGTTATTTTCCCGGTGGCTATTTATCATCTTCTCTGTGTTTGCCTAATGAACTAAAAGTGCACACCGAGGAAATAAACCTGAGCAAAACAATAGAAAGTCAACCATGAACCATCGATTTAGCAGGAGAGAAGATGAAGAAGTAGAAAGACAAGAGAGATTCAGTTACCCTCCCGAATGCCAGGAAACAGCATCTGTGTTTCTCAACAAGTTAATAGCATCAACTATGCCAAGTAGAGGGCTGAGAGGGTGTAAGAGCCAGCCACATTGTAACAGAAAGAAAAGAAGAAAACAAAGCAGAGGGGTGGGGGTGGGGGGGAATTCACATTTCATGTGACCACACACTGCAGCTTCTCTTACTGAGACCATGAAACAATCAGAGTAAGTCAATGCCTAGAACTACTTGCATTAATCAACTCAGACGTCCATGACAAATACTATAAAGTAGGGTTTTTACAACAGGAATGCATCTGTCACAGTCTGGTGGTGATGCAAAGTATCAGTAGAAAACAACATGAAGCCTAGAACTAAAAAGTTAATGCCTGGATTCACATCTAGTATCAGAGTCAACTGCAGCAGCATCTAGACATGCCTTAGGCACGCCTTAACGACTGTCAAAACGAATAGAGTATTCTGGGAAACCATCAAACTGCACATGAAAGGGGAAAATGTAGTGGGTGGACTGGAGCTATGCTGTCCAGGAGAGGCACTGACAGCTGGAGACAACAGTGACTTTCTGTACTGGTCTCTAAATTATAATATACTGGTGGCTTTCTGCATAATGCTTCAATAACGCATTATTATTATTATTATTAATTATTATTATTATTCAATAAAGCATATTAAGAAATATGAGAATTGGTATATGTGTTTTCTTGTTTCTGTTTGAATGTGTCGGATGACTTAAGGTAGAATATTTTAACCTCTCATGCTTCCATGTTCTTTATATAGAATGTTATTGACAAATATTACTTATCAAAGTTAGACAGGACATCTAATACAATACTTTAGTGTGATTTTTTTTTTTTTTTGGAAAGCGATTGTAGCACAAACATATACACAGATCATAATTTAGATAGTTGACTTACTCTCATTGGCCATCAGATTCGTCAGCTATAAAATGAGTATGTTGATGTGAACTCTGACACATCAGGTGTCTTTGGATGGTGAGAGTCCATAAATGTTAGGGGATCAAACTTCTGTGTCAACATGCATACATGTTAATCTTAGATAAAACTTTAAACATTATTTTCTTATTCTAATTTTAGTTAGAATTTTAATTCTAATTGTTAAATACCATTTTACATTTGTGTGGGTTTTAGAAAGTAGTTTCTCCCATTTGAAAGCATTTTTTCCTTCTAAAATAATTTCAGTGCCCATATGCCAAACAGAACACTGGAGAGAGGTGGGAGTGTCTTACTTCAAGTTATACCAGTGGTGAATGGCGGAGAGTCAGAGCTAGCTTCCTCACACCATGTCTAGTATCGCTTTAGCCTACCTAGCTGAGAGTATGTCCTATTCACATGTGGAAAGCATTTTCAATGGAACGTGAGAAGTGATTTTTTCAGACAATGATTTTCATTTATAATCACCTATTGAATACTTATCATATACCAGTGTTGAACTTCAGGGTAATGTAAGAAAGGCAGAATTCCTGCAGGATCTCTCCTTACAAAGGAAAGATGAACTGAAGTTTGTTTGTTTTGGGGGGTTATTTTTTGTTTTTTGTTTTTAGTCAGCTTACTCTCCCTAATGCCTACCGGTTCCGTGTACTGTAAAATAAATGATATTTTCTCTGACATCACACAGAGTTAACCTTCCAAATATATTTTTACTTGAAGATGTAGCAAGAGTTAAATATAAAGGAAGAAATGAGTGTGAGATATTTTATTTCCTCCTCATGACTTGCTGGTCCTAATACATGGGAAATTGTTACTTTACACAGTCAATTATGGGATAATATGGTTGACTCGAGAATAATTTTGTACTTCATTTAAGTCAATGGGGCATCAAACCTTGCCTGCATTAGCAGTTATCCAAATAAGAGCTCTAATGATGGCAGACATAATAGAGCTTCTGACGAAGCAAAGCAATTTCACAAACAAGAATAATATCCATCACTAAAATAAATATCTGAGATAGTCAACTTAGACAAAGAAAAGGTTAACTCTGGTTCAGGGTCATGGAGGTTTCAGGACAGTAGTGATTGCCTTTAAAAAGGGAAATTGATAATGGCCCGAATCCTCCATGACCCTGAACCAGAATAAACATGATTTTCCTCTATATTTTTCCTCTCTATGTAAGCTTACTATCTCAAGGATTTAGTAAGGTGATGGGAAGAAATAAGAGCAAGGAATGGCCACTACTTGAGCTAGGGTTTGACAATTCTATGAGGCCATAGGTTTGTAAACTCGCATATTTTCTCATTGACTGTTTGTTAAATGTACTGAGAACCATTGCATTGTGTTTAGTAGCCCTACATACCAACCCTCATAACAGTCTTTATTTCCAAGCCCTACGGAGAACACAATTGCATTCCTGATTACATTAATTTGGCAGCTGAAGTCAGAGAAGTTTTACACTTCTCCTTCAGGGTCTTAGGGTCAGAGAATACTGCTAAAAATAGACCTCATATTTTAACCAAAAGGATTCCTTGTGTGAAAATGAACTACTCAGTTTCATTTGCTTAAAAAAAACCCTACATTTTGTCATTGCTGAAACAAAGCTGAGAGATATCTGTGTTAAATATTTCTTAGACACGAGAGAAAATGCACGACAGTGTTTTGATGAAAAGGGTTACTTTATTAGTAGTCACTCTTGTGATCACTAATTCATGGAGATGATGAGAACAAAAATGCGTTGAGAAAAAAGGAAATTCAAGTCACTGTTTCGCTTGATTGGTGTTTATACAACACTATGCACATGCTACACATCCTTGCTGTTCTTATATACTATCAGGGTACATAAGACAGGTCTTACATAAGTAGTAACCAGATCATTAGATGGCCTTGTGTTTCCCTTGGACAGAGCTGTGTGCTGCTCCTATGACTATGAAATACTACTCTATAGCTTGACAGATAAACTTAATGAGCAGGCTGGACAGAAAGTTCAATATTTTTGAACTTGTTGTGTGTTCATTTCTTTGATAAGAAAAACAACTGTCCGTATAAGTTAAATATCAATAGTACAAACATCTAAATGTTATTCTAATGAATTAAATACAGATATATAGGTATATTACGTTCAGTCAATCTATGTTTTAACTTATTCTTCTGTTTACTGTAGTAATGTTTATTAAATTCTGGAAAGCTCTCCTATTACCTGGCTAGTTCCCCAATAACTGTGACAGAGGCCTATTGCTTTATTTAAACAATAACTGGGCAGGTTTCATAATATAATATTGGGCCATTATTGTAGAGTGATGGCAGTGTTTAACTAAGTTATTCACTGAATTCAGGCATAGCTTCCTCTGGAGATAATCAGCTCAATCATTAAGCCTAGCCATATCTAATAATCAAAAATGCTGACAATGAACTGTGATGACAGTTGGTCAGTCTCCATCTTTGCAGAAAGATGAATAGGCTGGTTTTCATTTTGGAATACTGGAGATTATTTCTCAAACATGAAGAACAAGCCAATGGTGAGAGCTGAAAACCCTGCCCATCTCCTCCACTTTTTTTTTCTTCAGCTATTGTAACTTAGGACTCCCAGGGTTTAAAAATTAGCAACTCTCAGACAAACTAGGATGCTTTAGTAACTCTCTGACTTGCCTCTGTTCCTTCTGCCCACCAGGAGAATGAAGGAAATGCACCAAGATGTGGGAGCCATCCAGAGACATAAGGGCAGAAGCTTTATGGAATTACTTAAACTTCAAGGGAAGATTCCTGGCTTCTCACATGAAAAGATTGGCAGTCGAAGAGCAGGGAGCACAGCAATTTTAAGTGTATGTGTAAGGGGTGGAACACTCTTTCAGAAAGAAGGAATCTAGAAAATGCTGGTGGTATCTAGGGGGAAAGGGAACCCAAGTTCAAATGACAGTTCTTCAGACACAGTAAGAAATACCAGTGGGACGCTGAGGACTTGAGGAAGA
>OU015751.1:12891803-12923309 GCA_907169655.1 Acomys percivali
TTTAAAAAATTTGTAAAGGTATAGTCACAAAATAACCCACATATAATATAAAGTACTGTTGTATATTAACACAGTTGTCCAACTATTTTACCCAATCTAAGTTTAGATGATATTTGTTCCCTTAAAACAATCTGTACTTATGAGCAGTAACTAACTATTCTCTAGTACCTTCGTATCTTCAAGCTCTAAGAAATTATTAATCTACTTTTCATGTCTATGGAATTTCCTGTTTTGGACAATGGATATAAGCGGGACTGTACAATACATGGCCTCTTATGACTGGCTTCTTTCACTCGGCATAAGTATTGATGCTTCTTCACTCAGGCTGTAGTGTGTCCGGTACTTCATTGTTTTATATTGGTGTGTACTATCCTAATATATTTACACATAATATACATTATACTTTATTCTTTCATTTACACATTGATGGATAGGTTAGTTGTTTCCATTCTTAGTATGTATGTCTGTGGTGGTGGTGACTTTGATTGTCAATTTGACTGCAGACTTTCCTAGGGCATTAGTAAGCTATTTCTTTTGGTACGTCTATGATATATTTCCAGGGTCCTGGCTGAATAAAAAAGGAAAAGGGGAAAGGCAGTCGAGTGTCAGTGTTTTTGTTGTCTCTGCTTCCAGGCCCACCAAGAGGGGCAGTGCCCACCGCATCCTCTCACCACTGTGAACTCCATTATACCTTTGCTGCTATGACAAGTGCACCCCTTCCAACTGTGAGCCAGAATAAATCGTTCTTCCCCTAATCGCTTCTATCTAGTGCTTGTTTTCATTTCTCTCTGATATGGACTCTGTAAAATAAGCTGTTTACAAAGGTTCAGCTCTTTATTAATAAGTAACCACCATGCTAAGCTTGCCATGGTGTCAGTTCTTAGGACTAAGAACTTTATATGCATCATGTCATGTAATAATTCTGGGGAAAATGCCTTAGAGAGACTGGAGAGGAAACTCAGTGGCTAAGAGCACTTGCTGTTCTACTAGGACCCGGGTTCAGTTCCTAGCACCCACATTGGCAGCTTACGACCATCTGTAAACTCAGCTCCAGGAGATCTAGTTCCCTTATCTGGCTTCTGAGGGACAGGGAATACATACAGTGCATATACATACATGCAGGCAAATACTCATACACATGAAATAAAACTAAATAAAATGTAAAAAGCTAACCTTAACAGATATGTTTTCCTGTCCTTTATTTTTCTTATTCAACATCCCAAGGAAAGGGGTTATCTCAAAAGGTAACAAAGGACCAACACCCCCAAATTAGTCACCTCACACCCATGCGTCCTGCAGTTTTCCCTTAGTACCTTACAACTACTTCAACTCAGAGGGTGAATATGATTCTAACTCTCCGCAGATCAAAAAGATATTTGATGGGTTATTTTTCATTTTGTATATTTTTTTCTTCCTCAAGTCAAACTATCAGAGAATACCAGCTACAACAGAGGAAATGGAAAATCATGCAAAAAGAAAGAACAATCCATGTAACTGAATGTCAAAGATGTGGTTAGGTTCGTGGCTGTGTGGTTCAGAAGCAACATGTTTCAAAGCACATGGCTTATTGTCTCTGTCCCAGGTACTTTTCCCTCAAGTGAAGAAAAACGGGTCATTCATACTTTATCAGTCTTATGAGGATTAAATTTAAAGATATGACATCCATATGGGGGTGCCTGTCATGTACTTGACGAATATTGGGAATGCTTATTTTTAATTTCAATTTAAGATAAATAATTTTAAATTCAGTAGTTTAGTAACCTATCTGAGCTAGCTCTAGGCTATATATTATGGTTACTGTTGACTCAGCATAGCTTGGAAATGGCCTTTATCAGGTTCCTCACACTAAGTTGACTTGACAAATTCCTGTGGGAAATCTCTAAGTATACATTTAGAAATTTGGTTTTCCTTCTGTTCTTTCATATATTGTAACATAAAACTTCTAAGACTCAACAGGACTGAGGAGTTTCAGAAGGAATCCTTAAAATTGACTATAGGTAAGCCTCAGGCAGCTTGGCTTCTGCTCAGTTTCCTCTTATTAGTTAGATGTAAATACTCACTTAGTTTTCTCTATTGGGACTTAAAGCTCTTATAATAATGTAAAATTAATTTCTCTAGATTGGGTTCCTAATAATAGCTTTCAGTCTCTGTGCTCAATGATTGGATCAAAGTTAGCTGATCAGAACTCAGAGCCATTTGTCCCAAATTATGTTTTCCAGGTTAAGTTTATTCAGTAGTCTAAAAGTTGCATTATGCTTGCAAATTTTTCAAACACTGAAATGCAATTTTAGCTTGGCTTTTTAAATAATATTTTATCATATTTAATACTGTACTGCCAAGATGACAATAACTGTAATTCTGAAATCATTTTGTTTTGCCAGTTACTCTATACCCCACATTTCTTTTTTTTTGTAACAAAAAAATAACAAATTTTTATGAAATAAGACATTTCTCTGTAGTAAGAGATTTTTAGAGTCCTTATTTATCACTATTTTTAATTATATATGTAACAAATCAAAGATTCTCTATAACTGGTCCTTCCTTAACATATTTTTAAATTTTATTAGTGTCTGTGTAACATCTACGTATGGGATCACTCATGCCATAACACATGTATGGGAAGTCGGGGGACAACTTGGTGGAATTGGCTCTCTCCTTTCACCCTTATGTGGTAGATTCTGGGGCTCAATCTCAGGCTCCAGTCCTGTTCAGCAAGTGACTTCACCTGCTGAGCCTTTGCTCGCTGACCTCCACCATAGGTTTTTTACTGGGTTTTCAGTGACAAAAATGGGTTCTTTCTGTAGAGCAGGCCCAATTAGAGAGTAGTTTGCTACTCCCAAAACTGTCACACCACTATGGCACACATGGGCATACCGTGCTTATTGGGTTAGTATCACAGAGTTCACAGCTGAGTAATTCCGTTGGTATCTTTCTCCCAGCAGCCTGCATAGCACCTTCTGGCACTATGAAAGCCAGCCAGCAAAGAAGCTTCCAGCTCAATACCTCTTGATTTCTCTATATCATGCAACTGAGGTTTGTGGTGTCTTCAGCTATACGGTCTTATCAGTCAATTATGGTGGGCAAACAAAAGAAATGTCAAGAGTCTGTGTTATTTGAAGGCCTTTTGGGCTTTTCTGATCATTATGTCATTAAAAAGGTACCCCACTCCCAACACTGGGGGAGCGGTTCCCAGGAACATATTTTCTAGCCGTGTTGGGTATTTCCCTTTAAATAATTAAAAAATACATTTTAAAAATTTTGTTATAGGAAAGAAGGTTTATATGTGTCCTTATTTTGGTTGAACCTCTCCACGTCCTCCTGGCCTCCCCTAGCCCCCACCCTGTCTCTTCTAAAACCTATCTACCCTGATACTTCTCCTCTCTACTTTCACATTACCTGCATTCTACCTTCATCCCTCTCTTAAGGCATCCCATTCCAAATGGCCTCTTTCTACTTTTCTGGCTGCTAGAGGAACTTCAAATTGAACACGCATTAGAGACTCAAAGCTAGGATCAATATATGAGGGGAAACATGTGGTATTTGTTTTCCTGTGTCTAGTTTACCTCAATCAGTATATTTTTTCCAGTAAAATACATTTACCTGAAAATTTCATGATTTAATTTTTCTTTAAAGTTCCACTGTGTATAATGTATCATATTATCACCACCCAGCCATCAGCACTAGCTATTGTGGATAGAATGGTGTGGCAATGAACATGGACAAGCAAATATCTATAGTCGGATATGGAGTCATTAAGGAATATGCTCCCTCTGGTAATTCTACTTCTAGCTTTTTGAAAAACCTTCACACTGATTTTTATAGTAGCTGCATCAGTCTACATACCATCAATATGAATAATGATGTGATAACTTCCCCATTATTTACAGCTTTTGTTATTTGGTTGTTCCCTGATAGCCTTTCTGATAGAATCTCACAGTACTTTTAATTTGCATTTCCTTGGTGACTAAGGATGTTGAAGACTTGTAAGTGGTTACTAGCTATTTGCATCTTATTTTGAGAATTCTCTATTCATATATACAGCCCAATTTTTCCTGGGTCGTCTGTTTCGGGTTTTGAGTTATAAGTGTATTGTAGACATTAATCCTCTGTCCTATGTACAGATGGCACGGGATTTTTCTCATTTTGTAGGCTGTCTCTTTCCTGGATTGTCTCCTTTGCTCTGTGGAAGCTCTTGAGCTTCACGAGGTCTCTCTTATTTGTTAACTGTTAACCTTCTTCTCTGAGTGACCAGAGTCCTATTAGGAAGTCTTTGCCTATACTTGTATGTTAGGAAAATTTCCTAACTTCTCTTCTAGAATTTTCAGAGTTTCATGTTTTTGTTGAGGTCTTTGATCTACTTGTAGATGATTTTTGTGCAGAGTGACTTTAAATACTTAAAATAGCTCCCCAACTAGGTGTCAGTCCACTGGCTATCTCTGACTGTCCTGTTGGTTTTTGTTTGTTGTTTATCAACTCTAGACAAACAACAGTCATTTGGGAAGAAAGACTTTTAATTGAGAAAATGCCTCTGTAAGATTGGCCTTCTAGGTACGTCTCTAGGGCATTTTCTTCATTAATGATTGACATGGGAAAGTGCGGCTCACTGTGGGTAGTCCCAAAATTTTGCAGGTATATAAGAGTTATATAAGAAAGCAGGCTGAGCAAACCATCAGGAGTGAGCCAGTAAGCAAAATTTTCCCATGGCTTTGTTCCTACCTCCAGTTACTGCCTTGAGTTCTGGCCCTGACTTTCTTCATTGCTAGAATATGACCTGAATGTGGTAAGAAGAAACAAATTCTTTGCTCCACACATTGCCTTTGATTGTGGTGCTTACCACAGTAAAGGAAATCTTAACTATGACACTGTCACTAGGTCATAATCAACCTTTTAGAAGCCAAAAAAAAAGACCCTGGTGTGTGACACCTAACCCACTCCCAAGGATGGATACACAAATACACACATAAAGGACTCCATTTCAAGACACAACACTTACTTTTGGCTTTCAAGAAATCTATTTGATTGCCTAAGAGAAACACATTCTGAGAACACTATGCTGACAGAGAGCTCTGGCTTTTTCCCCCTGACATTCTTATAATTTGTTCATTCATAAAAGATGTTTTCCTCCTTTCACTCAAATGAGTATTTGATGGGGGATAAGAAAAAAAGGAGAGAATCCAGTAGGTAAAACAAATTAAATGACTTAAAGCTCTGTCCACTAAATTCTGGCATAAGAGATTCACTAGCAATGACACAAGTGACTCCTGTCCACATTACACACACGTGTCATTTTGGCTGTATTTACAGAGCCGGGTCCAAACTGGCTAACTATGTTTTTCTTATCTATGGTTTTCATTATCTAAGATAATTTTGCACTTTAGCACAAAAGTTGAGTTTGTGTCACAGTCCTAACATTGGGCCATGAAAATGGCTCAGCAGGTAAATAGTCTGCCGTGTTAAGCACATGGACATAGGTTTGGATTTCCAGGATCCATATAAAATCCAGGCATGGTGTTCCATGTCTGTAACCCCAGAACGAGCCATTGAAGACAGATGGATCTCAGGAACTTGCTGTCCAGCCAGTCTAGACAAAGTAGCAAGCTGCAGGTTCAGCAAGAAAACCTGTTTCAAAAGTGAGGTGGAGAACCAACTGAGGAAGACATCCTGATGTCAATGTCTGCCCTACACACATGTGCACACATGCGCCTGCACACACACACACACACACACACACACACACACACACACACACACACACACAGAGGCGGGGGGCTGGTATTTTCATCATAAACCAGTAATGATAATGAATTTGCCTAGTATTTTCATATATTGTTAGGTATCATTAATGTAATTGGAATAACAACATGTAAGATTCACAAGTAACAGAATTAAGTGAGCAGGGTCACAATTTTATCTGTAGGGGAACACATCAGCTAGAAAACTATATACATTCAGTGCATACTAATTATAATCTCTAAAGAGAAAGAGACAATAAACAGATTAAAGTGGTAGCCAATGAATTTCTTAACAGTTTAGAACAAAAGTGAATAGTGCACTGATATTTTGGTTCGTATTTTGTAAGATGCCACCAAATTTTTCTTTGCTTTACATGGCTTTTCTTGCTTGAAAGCTCACATCAAAGAAATCTCACCCATAATTACTTCTGAGTCATTAAATAATTGGGAAAGGTTTTAAAATTAGGGCCATCTCCACTGGGATCCTAACTATTAAATAAGTATTCACAATTTTTTATTCACATTTGTAGGTATTATTACTACACTGTTAAATAAGCCAAATATGCCCCAATGCCTTTTATCTTAAGAAGGACATCCTAAGGAATTTTTCTACATATGGCCAATGGGTACCTGCTCTCATAGGACATCATTAACTATCTTTCCTACAGATCCAAGTAGGTCATTGAACAATTAATTTTTATGTAGCACAGTTAGATGAATTTTTCTGTTATATCATGTTGGTTTCATTTTCAGCTATAATAAATAGTTCATGCAATATGTACATAGAATTTGAGGGATAATTTTCTGAAACAATCTTGCGACAAGGTTTGAAATTTTTCAATATATTAAGTATATGAATTACTTCAGATATTTTTCTATTTATTTATTTGCATGTGCATATACATATGTGTGTCATTGCACTTGTATGCAAGTACGCAGAGAACACTATGTGTCCTGCTATTCTCTTGATACACGGTCTTTCACTGACTTTAGAACTTGCTAGGGGACTTTTTTCAGCTAGGCTCAAGCTCCCACACTCGTCCAGCTCAGCTGATCCTTCTCTAGCACCACTTACTGGTTTATGTTTGGCTATGCCCAGCTTTTTTGTGGGTACTGGGGATCCAAACTCAGGGCCTCATATTCTCACAGTAAGCATTTTATTAACCAAGCCATCTCCTATGCCTTAAAAAATGACTTTTATGGAGAGATAGTAAAAACTGGAATTTCTAAGAGTAGGAATGGCAAAAGTTTAAGGAAGGCAAAACTAAGAAGTCCAGTGATTAATTTGTCTAATATAAGGGATATGACATAAATAAAATGGTCTATTTAACTGTCTTTCTGAGACTCTTTACCTACCTCAGAGAGCAATGTGGCTTTCCAATAACACCAGTTGTTGAGAAGTCATGTTTTAAGTGCATTTATGCTCTCCTATAAATAGCATAGTGCTGGGGCCCAGGATTTGCAGTAGGGGAAAGCTATAGTCTGTCAGCTTTTCAGTGATGTGCTGGTAAGGGCCAAACATCATCTTTCAAGGAAAAGAGTAAAACTCTGAATGTTTCAACCTTCCATTTGTATCATAACTAATAATATCTCACTGGTCAAGACAAGTTTCTTGGATGGGCCTAGGAAATCAGCAGGAAGACACTAAAAGGCAACATAGAAAGGCTTTGTATATATGAGGCCTGAAGAATTGGAGCCATTAGTGTAATTGATCGACGTCATTTATCCTCATCTGGAAGAAGGAACTAAGTCATAGAATCAAGCGTTGAATGTGCTAAAAGCTCTGATTACCAAGTGTCAAGATCTTTTTAGACCAGGGCTAGTTGTTAAATCAGTCTGAGTGAAGTACCCATGACACAGAAGCTTGTAAATGCTGCACAGCAGGACTGTGTGGAGCCCGCTCACCAGCACACCACTAAACTCACTGCAAAAGTTCCTAGCTATGCTTCCACATCAGAGAAAATAAAACAGGCATAATTATCGGTTTGCGGGTTTTCTTTTTCTTAGTTACCCATTACACATGCAAATGAGCTAAATTAATTGTTCTAAAGATAGATGGCTCATCACTTCTTCACAGGTACTATAAAATTGTAATTAAGTAAATATCATCAAGGAAATTACTTAAGTTTAAAGTTTCCAATTTGCTATTTTAAGAGTATTTTAATTCTCATGAATTCTGTGTGTTTTCTATAACGTTACTTTAGATAACTCAGGGGTCAGCATCAGTTTACAACTGTTATGAACTTTTGTCCACGGAGAGTTGGAGCTGTTAAGTTAGGTTGACCTTAGGTCACATGAGATTTCTTTTTGCTACTCAAAGAATTCAAATGTAGGGTATACTCTTGTATTATAAATTTAAAAAATGGAAACTAATTCTGTTTTGGATAGAAGCAAACATGTTTCATAAACCCCAATACTCGGGCCACTAGGGAAGCACGGGTCTTTTCAATCTTGGAACCACTCCTCAATTCTGTTTTATATCACAGTTACCATGGGGAGGTAAAGGGGTGGGAAATGACCAAGTCATAATTAAAGAAAGCACATAGAATTTGAAGAATTGAAAATGGATAGGTGTTGGCATTTTTCTTTCCGTGGAAGCAAAGCAATTGATTTTCTTTTGTGATTTTTTAAAATTTTAATTCTTAAAATTGACTCATAGAATATTGCTTTCATATAGGATTTGCATGCATATTCCAGTTTGGTTGATTTCTCTCCACCCACTTCATTTCCTGTTTCCTTTTCCATACTACAGAGATATACACACATTTTGCTTTCTTTCTCATATATATAGACTCTCTCTCTCCCTCATTCCTTCCCTCCCTCCCTCCCTCCTTCCCCTCCCCTCCCTCCCTCCCCCATCTCTTTCTGGTGGGGGGGGGACACTGAGGCAGGAAAATCACAAGTTCAAGGACTGCCTGGCCTACAGAATAAGCTTAAGTCTACCATGGGCATCTTAGTGAAATCTTGTCTCAAACAAAAAAATGTTTAGAACAGAGCTGGGACTACAGCTCAGTGGTAGAGTACATGCCTAGCACATAAGAAGCCCTAGATCCAATGCCTCATCCTGGAAAAAAATCCCTGTTCAGGTATTCTTGAACAGTAAGAAACCACCACATTATAAATATTTACTTACAATTTTATCTTTAAAGACCCATAATATCATTCTAGAGTTACAGACAAGGCGTGAGTGATGAGCAGGTAGCACATGCCTAGCCAAGTCCAGAAGAATGACTGGTCCTGTAAGGACACATGAATTACTGGGAAAATAATATCATAATTTTATAATGTAATAAAAAAGATATATAGACTGTTCTATATTTTGTAATCATGAAGCTTATACAGAAGAAGTAATTGGAAATCTCAAAAACAAACGCAGGTATGTCTCAATGAAAAACACATTAAAATAAAAATTGAAAATAGCAAAGTTAATATAAAATGTTTTTACTGGTGTATGAAGGTAAAGAAAAACACAGTAATTATATAATAGAAATGCATTCAAAAATCAACAAGAATTGAAACAATATTCAGAAGTCCAGTTTTTCAAATAACAGCATTGTTAGGGCAACTTCAGTGGTTTTTACTGTTAGACAAAATAGCAGGACAGAGAAGAATTAATCTAAAAAGTAACACGAAGGTATTTTATAACACTCACAAAGTCTTTCCTTACATAAAAAGGTACACTGTCTATGTACCTCATCTCATATGCTTTGTTTAAAAGAGCCACTGTATATACAGTACTCATACTTTCTATTAAAAGAATGATACGTCTGCAGGAGAAAGAGCAGCGTGTGGTACACAGGGAGAGGCTTTTATACCACTTACAGCAGTGGTTCTCAGCCATCCCAATCCTGGAACCCCCAACCATAAAATTATTTTGTTGCTACTTCATAACTGTAACTTCGCTTCTGTTATGGATCCTAGTGTAAACACCTGCTATGCGGGACATGTGACATGCGAGCCCTGTGGGCGTGATGACCCACAGGTTGAGAACTGCCTCTTTACAGAGTTCAGTGGCTGACACAGCAGCAGTCCAAGTGCAGTGTGCACACAGGAGAGTTCTGTTCTTTAGTGCTTGGCGTGAGTGAGCATTTATTCACAGACTCCCCGCCTGAAATTAATCTGTCAAAATGCCTATTTTGCAAATTAATGTGCAAAAAAAAAAATGATTATTTCCTTTACTACAGCATTTGCTACTTTTTGTCTTTTTCTAAGTTCTACTGTTTGTCTAAAACTATGAAACATCAATATTTACAAATAGCTTGGGGAAATTATTTATGTTTTTCTGTTTCTTTCATCCTTCTTATTTACAGTTCTCTAAATCAATACCCTCAGAGGACATGCTTACTACAGAGAATGGCAATGTCAACCACCCTCATGAAACAGACCAGTACCATGGAAAATTTTTCTTTAAAAAGTGAACTAAAGGCATAATGCCATATTTTATATATTTTCCTGTGAATGATAGTCTCCCAGAAAGCTGCTAATGGCTTTCTTTCTTAAAAAAAACAAAACAAAATAACAAAACAAAGAAAACCACAACAACAACAACCACAAAACCAAAAAACCTGTTTAGTATGTGCCAAATTATGACAAGTAGGTTACTGCATGAAGGTAATATTCTCTCTCACTGGTGCACTCATTCTCAGAATAATTTTTTTTTTTAATTTGCCAGTATGTTAGCACTAAAGAAGTAAAAACATTTGCCCAAGTTTGTTAGTCACATGAATGGAGACCACATTCTAGTGCTTAAGGCAAAGCCACGATGTGGCAGACTCTCTCCCCAGTACTCACCAACCATGCCAGAGGGAGAGAGGAGGCAGAAGGTGAGGAAGGTCTCTGTTATTTGTGAGTTGAGGGATGGCAAACAGGTGTGTGCAAAGTTTCTAGAGTAGAAATGTAAGCTTTAAATCATCTTAAAACCTGGACATATAAAAACTTTCTATGAACTTATCTCCTCCCTCCACTTAGAAGCCATCGTCATTACAAAGATACACAGATCTCCAGAGTGGGGGGAAAACAAAACAAAAATTGGGAGGCTTGAAACAAATTTAACATATCCAAATTAAGTACTCGTAAAGTGTCAGGGAAGAGAAAAAAAAAATCAATCCTAGGTTTTGGCCTTTACAGATTCGGCTGTTGGTCCATCAGGTGAGACTAGTAACTGTCATTTGTACATCTACTACTGCACATGAAGGCATGAAGCAAAGCTGGCACCGGCCTGTGCTGGGCTGTACCAAACCTTAGAGTGGTTTCAACAGACACTGAAGTTAAATGCTTGCTTTGTTCTATTCACATGCCACTAGGCAGACTGGTCTAACTGACACACACTGATGCAGTTAATAACGCTTGTTTGGATTCACATGTGTAAAGTCACCCTTCAGAGAGAGATCGGCTAAACAGAAGACCAAGGAGTACTTACCTGTTCTCTTTTCCTGCCTCCATATACCTAAATGGCTATTACCAAATTTAAAAACAAAACAAAACGAAAAAGAAAAGAATATTATCTGTAGACAGCTATTGACCCATAACACGGACCAGAAACAAGGACAGTGGTATTATCAGTGTGGATGTTGGCAAGAATGAACTGTGCGCAGTCTGCTCCGGAGCTCAACTTTGCAAGCAGCTAGGCCGACTGTTTTCAACTTGTGGGTCAAGACCCTGTTGGAGTTAAAGGACCCTCTCACAGGGATCACCTAAGACCATCAGAAAGCAAATTTACCTTACAAATGATAAAAGTACCAAAACTTACAGTTATGATATAAGCAATGAAAATAACTTCATGGTTGGGCTCACCACAGCATGAGGAACTGCGTTAAAGGGCTGCGGCATTGAGGAAGGTTGGGAACCGAACCGCTGAGCTAGACTAAGCTGACCTTGTAGCAGCCAGCCACCTCTTCGGCAGTCTTGGGAACAAATACTACTGAGAACTCAGTGTGCGAGGCAGATAAATCACTGTCTAAGCTGCCCAGCATTTTTGTGAAGGAAAATTAAACTCAGTGTGGGACTGTGTTGTAAGAGAAGCATCTTATGAGAGACCAGCGAGCTAGTTCTCTTTATTACAACGACAGGATTAGCTAAATCCACGGAAGTCTGTGAGGCCTGCTCTATGAATATCTCAAATGAGACTTCTTCCTTGCATTTCCTGGACTGTCAACACTTCTCATTGCATGGAAAATTAACTCAGAATCTGTCCCGCAAAATGTGTGAAGCCATGAACACTTTGTGGGTATTTGACATTTATCCTAAAAAGAAACCCTTAATATCATGCTTCTTAACATCTTCTGATTTAAAAGTCTTAAATATCATAGAATAACCAAGAATTTGCAAAAAAAAAAAAGTGTAATTATACTGTAGCCCTTATGTCATTTTATATGTTAGGCATAATTAGTTTTAATATCACCTATGATATATAAAAATGAGACCTGCTGGCATTTTTTTCCAGCTTCCAGAAGGCTGTTATGTAGAATGACAAAGCTGTTCTTAATCAACTATGAGTATGAGCAGTCACACCCTGACAAATAGTAAAGAAAATTTTTGAATATGAAAGAACTGGTCATTGAAAAGCATTTGCAATCAAACAGTTGAGAGCACTGCAAGCTGCTCCACAGGCAGGAGACCGGCTTCATTTACAGGGTTTAGATCTAGACACTGTGACCTCAACTGGGAACTTTAGAGCATGCCCGGAGTGCAGCAAGAACACAATCTTCTCCCATGGAGAATAGCAAAGTAGAAGGATCCAGAGGGTTCTAGAAACCTACAAGTAGAACATTATGATAGGAAGATTTGGGCCAAGGGGTCCTGCTCAAACTAAGGCACTAGCCAAGGACAATACAGGCGGTAAAATTTAAACCCCTACCCTGATCTAGCCCATGGACAGGACAGTCTCCACACTTGAGTGGGGAGAGGGATTTGACTTTCTCACGTACTCTGGTGCTTCACATTTGACCATGTCCCCTGGAGGGGGAGACCTGGTGGCACTCAGAGGAAGGACAGCAGGTCACCGAGAAGAGACTTGATACCCTATGAGCATATACAGGGGGAGGTAATCCCCCTCAGGAACAGTCATAGGGGAGGGGAATAAGGGGAAAATGGGAGGAAGGGAAGAATGGGAGGATACAAGGGATGGGATAACCATTGAGATGTAGCAAGAATAAATTAATAATTAAAAAAATGAAAAAAAAAAAGAATACAATCTTGAGACAGACTGTGCTATTTTCCAAGATTTTTGCCTAGAGGGAAAAAAAAATCAGAAGAGATGTTTTGAAACACAAATTGGGTGGTAGAGAAAAAGAAAGAGTAAGGGAGAGAGGGAGGAAAGGAAGGAGACCAAGAGACAGGCGTATGAAGAATATTTGAGTGTTATTTGTGCCTCCAAGATAAGTCAGAAAATGCTGACTCGATATAAAAAGGTGATTAGCTTGTTCTTTAGGTAGAACATACTTCTTCAAGGGGTAACAGGCTTCCCAATATTAGGCATGCCCATACACAACTTGTCTTAGCTATTATGGGTAAGATTTGTAGAGGAAAGGTGGTAGTACAAGAAATGGGCCATCTTACAAAAACTTGACACCTTTAGGAATGTTACATAATATACATAAGCACATACTGAAACAGTAACATCTCATTTATGTGCTGCCAAACAGTGGCTTTGTTAGCAAAGGCTGATGCTCATCTGTCTACATGCCTTTCACCATTTCCACTGTCTGGAAGTCCTCCTACGAATAGCTACTGACATCGCACCTTGATAGATATATTTAATACAAGTGAATTCTAAGTGTCTCTCCACTTATCTCACTTATGAAAGGGATCATTTGCAGTAGAAAAGTATCTTTGTATCATCACACACAACAAAACAAAACAAACAAATGAACAAACAAAACCCAAAACCCTATTAGTGAGTAATGTACATTCATTTCTTCTTCCTCTCTCTCTCTCTCTCTCTCTCTCTCTCTCTCTCTCTCTCTCTCTCTCTCTCTCTCTCTCTCTCTCTCAAGTTCTCATTGTTGCTCTTGGAGGAGGCCTAGTTCAGATAAGGTCTGAAAAGTGCACTCTGCCTGAGTGCAGCATAACAGTTTTGTATACATATTACGGAGAAAGTCTCAGGGCCAGCTGCGACTGTTAAGTCAGCCATTCTCATACTGAGCATTCCTTAGCAGATAAGACATACAACGCACTGATGCAACAGTACAAACAGAGCAGGATCTGCAGGATGTTTACAAGGATGGGAAGGCTTTTGGGTATGTTCTAGGCATAACTCTGTGGAACTAAGACATGCTCATCATCGTGAGAGCTGCTGCTCTAATTCCGCTGAGAGAAAATGTTGCCTGGCCACCTCTGTGCTACATTTAAAGAGATACAAAGGCAGTGTTTCTGGGTTTTAAACTGTTTTAAAGGGGAATATCCCAAAAATCCATCTTGTTAGTAATGAACAAAAGGATGTTGAGTGCGATGGCATACACCTACAATCTCGGCACTCAGTGGCTAGCCTGTGCTACATATTTGAACTCACTATGTAGCACAGTCCTGCCATCCCTTTATCCCCTGAAACAAAATTACTTCATTTTTAGCCTCAAGCAAAGTACAGCCTATAAAAAACGTGTGTGTGAAGGCAAGAAAAGTAACTTGCGATAAATTATGACTATATTGTGACTTATTCTGACTGCATACTTACCCACCCCTCTGCACATCAGGGAGACTTTATTTCCAAGATTCCTCAAAAGGTTCTTAGGCAAGTCTACATGCTTGAATATGATGTTTTTCTTCAGTAGATGATGAATAGAAAGGGCAGACTACTGAGAGGAAGAGGAGAACACTGTCATCCATAAAGAAGACTTATCATTTCCCCACTCCATTCATCCCAAGACTCCTTCTATCAACACAAGCTCCTTTAAATTTGACTAGTGGTTTAAGAGAGCCTGATCTATGGGCCATTTTTGTTTAGCTTTGTTTACTTATAAACTTATAATAGCAGTATCTAAAGATTTTGATTTAGCTTTTAATAATCTGATATATCATTGGAAAATAGCTACTGGGTTTTAAAGATTGGAAAAACAAAAATTGTTCCTTGTGACATTATTATATATAGTAATAAATATAAGTATTATAAAATTAATAAACTTTATCATATAAAATATTATCAATTTTAATATTTTTGACAATTTCAGAAATATAATATTGTATCATCAGTATATTATCTATTGTTCTTTCTTTAACTTAATTATATAGCTCCTAATCTATAATACCTCAGTTTTTTGCCAAACTATAATAATCTCCCAATCTCTTTAGTCTCCCTCCATTCTGTTCATCCAATGAAACAGATTAACCTTACAACACTACTTTGCAATTTTGTGTCTGCCTAATGATATCTCCACATTAATGGTAGAAAATTGCAGCACTGTAATTTATTAAGCAAGTACTGATTAACTGGTCTCATGTACCAATCTTAGTAGTGGCTTGGATTAAACAGAGGACATAAAGAGAATGATGTGAGTGTCACGGAGAAAATCAGAAAAGTGCTCCAATTAGAGGAGAAATTGATTAGTTAGAAATAATGACAAGAATGCTCATAAACATGTTCATTAGACAACTGGAGACAGGGCAATGGCTTGTTTAGAAATGGAGACCAGAAATAGGAATTTGGAAATAAAGGTGGGAATTTAAGCATTAAGAAGAGATTAAAATTCATGAGCATACATGAATCCTCCAAGGAAATAGCTTTAAACAGGAAAGAACATAATGTCAAAGGTTGAACTTTAAAGAATATCTACCCTCCAGAGGACAGAATAGAAGCTAGAGTTGAGAAGCATTAAGCTCACAGGCAGGAAGAGATCTAGGAGAGGTCAGCACTACAGAGGTTCAACAGAAATAAAATGCTGAAATATCAAAGAGGATGCAGATGAAAGAAGGCCTTGATATGTTAGTGATTTGAAAACCTTACCAAATTGAAATGACTTTTGAAGACTAAGAATCAGAACGCTATAGACTGATGATAAGTTTTACGAGAAATAGCAGTAAATGGAGGTGATAAATAACTTTTACAGCACTTCCCAGTTTATTATGAGTTTCCTGTATATACTGGAACAAATACATACGATATAAAACTAACAAACTGGATAGTGATTTGTTCAAGTAAAGCTCTTTTTAGATTAAGGTTTGATGGTGGGCAGACTCTAAATACAATCAGAGGAAGGGGAAGACTGAAGAAGCTGGAGACAGGGCACGTAAGATAATGACAAACATTGGGGACAGGGGCACAGTGAGGGAAGGAGCAGGAGCAAGTTTTACCAAGACCTACTGAGTTAGTGATGAGAACAAATGAGCTAACCTTTCAACCTTTATTCCATGCCCCCATGATAATTATTTTCATTCTTAAATCAGAAAACTTTCTAGTGCTATTGAGCTATGATTGACAAATAAATATTCATATATTTAGAATGTTGTTTTGATGTGTATGCATTTATATATGTGATTAGTGCAATCAATCTAATTATCATGTCACTCACTTCAGGTGTGTGTGTGTGTGTGTGTGTGTGTGTGTGTGTGTTGTGGGAGCACATCTGATCTATTGTTAAAGCAAATTGCAACCACGGCACACGGCACATCTATCTGCTTTCTATAGCCACCAATGTGTACATAGGTCTTCAATACTCACTCATCTCACAGCTAAGATTTGAACTCATTGATCAATAGATTCTCTTTCCCACTACCACTCACAAATAACCCCTATCACTCTACTACTAACTTTAGCTTGTTTTGTTTTATTTTAGATTTCACATACAAGCATGATCTCAGGGTTCATTGTACTGTGTCCAGCTTACTTTATCTACCATAGTGTCCTCAGCACCCATTCATGTTAATACAAATAGCAGGATCTCCTTTCTAAAGGTTAAACAATATTTTATTACATATTCCCCAATCAATGGATGCTCAAGCGTTCCCCATTGATTACAACTTTACTGAGCATTGTTGTGAACAAACATGGAAGTGCAGCTATAGCTACAAGATACTCTTACTTTTAGGAAAAACATCCAGTGGTAGAATTGTTGACTCATACGGTAACTCTCCTACTTTCACCTTGAGACACATCCGTACTGGTTTTCCCATAATGCTTGTACGGCTTTTCATGCCCACAACTTCCCCTTTATTCCATATTCTTGCCAACACGTTCTCTCTTCTAACTTCCTCATGCTTGTGTTAGTTGATATCATGGGTTTTTACTTCTATGTTCAGTGGTTTTGAGTATCTTACATCTTATATTTGTTAGAATTTTAGAAGCTTTCTTTGGAAAAATGTCTGTTTAGGCCCTTAGTCCATTTTTGAATTGTTATTTGTATTTTGCTATTGAGAGTCTTACATATTTAGTATGTATATAAACATGTTCCACACATTTTTTTGCATTACTTAGGATGGTTCTCTGTGTTGTTTATTTTGCTATGCAGATATCTTCCAATTTGATGCCATCTCTGTTGTCTATTTTTATTTTTAGTGTCAAATCCGAAAATCCACTTTAAGATCCATGCCAAATGTTTGTTTATTCCATGTCTTCTTGTTTTATAGTTTCAGATCTTATGTTTAAGTCTGTAATCCATTTTGAGTTAATTGATGTGTAGAAGGTCCAATTTTATTCTTTTTATATAAGAGAATTCCAGTTTTTCTGATCCCTTTCTTTCTCTAGTGCATATTTTTTGTACTTCTACAGGAAACTGACTGCATATATGCAAGCTTAATTCTCAGTTTTCTATTTGGTTCCATTAGTCAATGCGTCTGTTTTTATGCTAGTAACCTAATATTTTCAGCACAACAGCTTTTAAATATAACTTAAAAACAGAAAGTGTGGTACCTTCAGTTTTGTACTTTTTGCTCAAGATCACTTTAGCTCTTTGAAATATTTTATATCTTCATGACATTAAAGGGGATGTGTTGGTTTTCTGTGGAGAATGTCACTGCAGTTCTGTTAGAAACTTCACTGAATCTGCACACTACATTGGTTACTGTAGACATTTTGATATTTTTTCAGATATATAAGTAAATTGAAAATTACTTTATTTTTAATTATGTGCATACATATATGTCTGTGTGAGGGTATGTGCACAAGTTCAGGAACCTGTGTGGGCCAGAAAAAGATGCTGGATTCTTGGAGTTGGCTCTGAGCTGCCAAGCACATGTGCTGAGGACTGAATTCTGGTCCTCTGCAAAAGCATTATGAGCTCCTAACAGCTAAGTCACCTTTCCAGACCCATTTTATTATTTTGGATACTACTCAAAAAGAGACTGCTTACTGGTTTTCTATTTTAGACAATTCTTCAGTAGTACATATAAATACAACTAACTTTTGTGTGTTAACCCTTTTGTTTCTTTGTTTATTTATATTTTTACATCTACATTTATATTATTATACATATATACAATAGATTACCTATAGCAAGAAGAACCGTGACACAATCAGGAATTATATAAATGTTGCATTCTTAGTGTTTTGGCTATTTGTATTTGACAGCCTTGAAGAAGACATCTTTCCTATCTTGGTGAGTCTAAATTTCTGAATGTAAATCAATCTCCATCACATACTGTCATTGTCAACATAGAACACCATCTAGACCTAAAAACATCTTAATCCCTAAACAATTAAGCTTCATTGTAAAACTAAGGTACCTGGTCTTCAACTCCCTCAGGGACTTGAGAAGGAATAAACTTGATTATCTGAGTATGCCGGGATTGCAGGTTAGTAGCTTTCCAAGTGAAAAGATGACAGAAACAGTTTTCTACCTGAATAGTCACCCAAAACTCTCTATAACGTTGGAGCATCATCTTCTGCCTTCTGGCCCATTATATCTGATAGACATATTTGTGAAGTAAGAACTATTGAGGACTTGCTTACCCTGTCTTGGCAAAGTTTGGCCAACTCTGCCTGCATCCAAGCTTGCCCTTTTTTTGGCAGAATTCTGCGGTAGAAATGAGGGCCTTTTGCCCAGTGGCCAGTTTGCCACATTTGAACCCATCTCCATAAGGAGGTTCTTTGATGCTTATCATCGTCTTTGAGGTAGGCTGGGTGTTTCCAGGAATTAACTTGTCTCATTGACAATGAATCTTTAAAGTAATAAAAATTTTTTAAATGTCATATTCTGCATGTCTCTGGGGCTTTCGAAGACCTTATCTTTCTATAGAGTCATATCATCTGCTGCACCTAAGATGTATATTCTTGTGATAAAAGTAGACTAGCAATTGACATGACCATGATTTAATCTAACATTTAATTTGTATAACTTATTTCTCCTAAACAGCTTGCTATAGCACTTTCAAAGCATTGGAAGTAAACCTTGTATTATAATTGAGTTATATGGTACAATAATTCATATTAGAGTAGAAATATATATATATATAAAATGTGTGAAAATAATCTTACATTTGAATTCTCTACCACTGTATCTAGAACTTTTTGCATCTATATACAAAATTCTATACCAGTGAATTAAAAATATCTTGTGAGTGGCAATTGAGGCATTAAGTTGAGGAGCATATTTACTAATCTACTTTTTGTTCTATCTTCCCTATATATTTCTATATTCCCCTTTCTTTCTTTTCAAGCCCCTTTCTCCAAACAGGATGTCAATGTCCAGTATGCTGCAAGTAATGCATCCTGTCAGGTCTGACCCAATGTAAATGTCTGGTTTTTTTGTTTTGAATACATATAACTTCTCACAAACATTACACAGTCCTAAAATTATAAGTGTATAAGGTGTGCGAGATGCACAAAACAATCAAGGCTGGATTTCTGCTCTTTGTATGAGCAGGAAAAGAAGATATCTGTAAATCTTCATTTATGCCACTGTGTTAACCTTTTATCTTGCAACTTTACTGAATTTATTTAGACTTTTGTGGCGTCTTGGGAATATATATATATATGATTTAGTCATCTGTCAATAAACAAGTTTGCTACTTCATCCTTTCCAATTGGAATGTTTTTGTTCCCACCTAATTATTTAGGCAAAGACCTTCAGTACTATTGTATAGCTGAATAGAAATGGCATTAATGCCTTTCTTAGTCCTGATTTACAGCTAAAAAGCTTTTCACTGATTTTATATTACATGTGCATTTGTAACATCTGGCCCTTATTTTGTTAAGGTATATTGCTTGTATAACCATAATTTTAAAGGCCTTTTGTTTTAACATGAAAGGATGTAGGATATTGATAAATTTTTTCTTGTATCTATTGATGGTCATACAACTTTTATTTTTATTATGTTAATATAATGCATTAATTGATTTGCCATTATCTTATTTTAAAACTGTCATCTTGTTTTAAAATCCTCAGGACTATAATCAAAATTTTAACCCAAATACAGATGTTCTTGGTGGTTTAAAATGATTGCTGAATTAGTTCAAGAATGTTGTACTACAAAAATGATTACATCTTTTAAAATGAAATTCTAAGTGTCCCCAAATAACAATATTCTAATTTTGTATTTATAGCTCATACAATACTGTTATATGCATTTCTCATTTGATCTTCATAAGACCATATACTATTTGAGTCATGGCAAATTAATTTAAAATATTTCAGTAATTTCCAATGTCCTATCAATCATGAATTTTCTTTTGTCCTACTGTTCATAATAAAGGCTTAGGAAAGGTTATAGTAATGTTATGACAAGAAACTTAAAAAACAGTGCCTTCGATGATTATGTGTTTTATGACTATTTCTATGCCCCCTCTCTCTTTAAACCTAGCCATAAGGAACTAGGACGTCTCTGGTGCAGATCATAAAAATCCTAGGGTATTTGAAGTAATATAAATAAGCACGCCTGAAGTACTGCAATTCAATTTAATGATTCAGCACACTGTCCAGAGTATAGTACTTGAAGGACTCTAATAACATGTGCCTAAAACATACGCCACAGGGGAAATAAAGATGCTTAGGAAGAAGTATAAGTTCTGTACATACAAGGTCAGGTTGTGTACCTGACAAAAGGCAATCTTGTGTTGCACCACAGGAGGTCTGACATAGAGGAAAGTTAGATCATGACAGACTACCGTGTTTTCCTTTATATTTTACTAAATTCTAAACTTAGTATGTCTATATATGGAGATATCAAATTTTCAGCTTCCAAAGGTGTCTACAGTGATAGAAGAACTCATAACAATGTGTTATCACTAACAGTTGAAATATTGATTCTCTGTCTTTTAGCTAAGGTAAAATGAAGAAAGTTCAGGGGAAGTTTAGCTATAGGTTTGAACATACACAGCAAGAATTATTACCGTGTAATACTGTTGCGTAATACTTTCCTCTGAGATTGAAACATTCCATCCTACAGAAAGCTCCTTAAACCAGAAGGTAAACAATTAAATGTGGCTTCAGGAAGTCCCTGAATTTACCAGATTCACTAGGCTCCCCTGGCCAGAGTTAGCAAGAAATGCTGAAGTCTCTCTCAGACCAAAGAAAGCTAAGCCACAAAGACTCTCAGGGGGTAAAATCTGCAAAGACAACGCTGAGACCAGAGCAGCTGCATAAAAGAAGCAGAAACAGCTGACCTGCCTGGAAGATGTTTGGCCTAGACACTTGGTAAATACACTTTCTAACTTGTTGAGCTGCCTACAGGCTGTGCAGTGTGCTCCAGGTTTCCCTTCTTTTGTGAGCTGCCACTCATGCTGGGTTGGACCTTGGTGATATAGCTGTCTTTGAGTCATTGCTCCTCCTATAAGTAACTCCTCACCCATATTCCTATAAGTAACCCCAATAAAACTCATTCGTTTACCAAGTTGGACTTTGGTGGTATCTGTACTTTGGTCTGTTATTACTATCTGGGGTAAGTAGATGTAAGTGTTGCATCTCCCCTGGCAAAGCTTTGCCACACAACAATTACTAAAAGAGGAAAACCTGGGGCTGGCAAGATGGCTCAGTGCTTAAGAGCACTAGCCACTCTTCTAGAGGTCCTGAGTTCAATTCCCAGCCCCTACATGGTGCTTACAACTATCTATAACTCTAGACTCATGGATTCCAATGCCCCCTTGTGATATGCAGGTGTACATGCAGACAAAGCATCCATATATATAAATAAATACTTTTATTTAAAAGAGGAAACATTAAGGCCCTTTTTGGAGGCACGTCTGTGTCCTAAATAAATACAGTTTAGATTAATTAGCACATGAGGATTTTATCACTACAAAGGTAGCTTCTTGTCAAGGACTCCAATGTTGGGTACAGTGCTGGTTAGGATATGATTGAGGGGTTGCTCAAATTTGATTCAATTCTTGATGTATACTAACTAATAAATCATAATGTGGTTGTCTTTCTAAGATTAACACCTGTGAAAATAAAACATGAAGGGCACTGGCAGAGGTGAGTGTATGTACAGAGACCATACCATTTGCGGCAGGGCTCTCAGGGCAGAGTTTTGGCTGTGACAGCAAACAGCTCAAGCAGCTAAATGATAGGTCCTATTTTAAATGATACCTGGAACATAAGAAAGAGGTTCCACAGACTTGAGAGGCGTGCCAAAGGTTACTGGAATAGAACACTGATTTCTACTTCTTCTGTCTATAATGGCATTCCTGTCTACTCATATTTGTTTCCCAGGAGTTTGCTTTCAATTGGCGACTACAATTCATGTTTGTGCCTTTTCAGTCCAGTCTGGTGGCTCTATCTGACTGAAGAGGAGCCATGCCTTTGGTACTTTAGATATTTCTGGCCAGGAAAGTCATAGTGTTTGCTAACGGCACCTTGCACTTAATGTGATGGTTCATGGGCATTCTATTGGATCTCAACCCAGCTATGTTTTGAGTCGAGGAACTTTTAATAGTTACAGAAAGCAAACTCCTGCCTTCCCTGCTATGGTTATCTGAAATATCTGCGTCAGCTTCTTGGTCTAGTTGGTGATGCTCTTTGGGAGATTGTGAACTCGAAAAGTGAGACCTAATGAAGAAATGGATGCCTGGGGACAGGTCCTTGGAGGTGTATTATCATCCTTGGCTGCTCCCTGCCACTATATATGCCTTCTCATCTGCCATTATTGAACATGCCTTACCTACCATGACAAACTGACCATGCTCCTCTTTTATGCTATGTCAGCAACTTGGTAATGGAGATGGAAAATAACTAATACACTCTCTTTGTCCATGGTGCCCTACTCACAGCTGACTGAATATGGTCCCTAATTGGGATATATATTCTGAGCACTTAATATGTTGTCCTCAATATACCAGGTGATAATGTTTGCATGAATAAAAGTCCTAATGAATGCCTGTTAAAATTTTCAATTGTAAGTACACTATTTGTGTAGTTTACAGTTCCTCCTATGATTTATAAGTTTGATAATTCTCTGAAAGATGAACCGACTTGCTTCTGCTGTCAATATCCAGTTCTACTGATCTGGGCTTTTGAACATAAGACATTTACCAATAACTACTCTCTTGCCATTTCTCTGGACAAGTAGTAATTTACTCTCTCCTTAGGGACACTCCCACTTTATTACTGGAATGTTTTTCAAACTTCAAAACAGAGATCCATCATCATTAATCCCGAGGTTCATAACGAGGACATTTCACCTAATGATACAAAACACCTTACACAGATTTTTTTATCAGCCTATAGTTGTGCCAAGTTTTCTCACAGGCTCATTTTATGTAAAGTGGATCCATCCATTTTATGAGACTTCAGTTAATTAGATTTAGTTGTTTATGGCTAAATGGATATGACTAGGAAAGGTAGCATATAGTAATTTATATGTAAATTGTTTTTATGGGTGAATATCAATGTTTGAAATTGGAAAATCATTAAACAAGGAACTTAAATGATTACCAATAAATATAAATAATACAAAGGGGAAGAGGGGCTTCTTTTGATGCAGTGATATGAAGAAAAACAAAATAAAATATATTCTGAATCAGCAAATGGGAACAGAGGTTGTAGCCTACATAGGCTTTATTGTTAGAACCTAAAACCTTTCCATCGTCACTGAGCGCACTGCAACATTGCTACTGGAAGCAATGGAGCATTCAAGTACAGCATCCCTGGAAGACCACAGGTCCCTCTTCATTTTCTATTGCAACAAAGAACAGGTGATGCGCCTCCGCCTGCATTTTCAGTCGGAACAATGCCTGGCCCAGGGAGAGCGCTAAGACTTGTTTGTTAGCTGAGTGAGTGAGAAGGCAGGCTGACAAGTGGCTGTCACCCGGAAGCAGCCTCCTCAGAAGCTAGCCAGCGGCGCCTTCCCGCTGCCTCACCTGTCCCGCAGCACCGACCTGAGTTCGCACTCCCGGCCCCGAGCAGTCCTCAGGTGGCCGCTCATTTCTCACAACGGGGCCATGTGAGGAACGTCGGCCGGGTGCGCAGACACGGGGCCAGACGGGATAAAGGGGAGCCTGGGAGGTCAGGGCCTCAGTTTCCCAATCTGTGGTCAACAACCAACCTGCGCGCGCTCGCCTCACCGCAGCCTGGGTGGGCAGTCCGGCTCGACCGGGCATTGTGAAGAGAAAAGCGCCGAGCCGCCATCGCCGGGCGAGCGCGCGACGCGCGCCGAGCAGCTTCCCAGAACCCGCGCTCCTTCGCGCGCCCCTCCGTCTCTTCCCCCGTGACGGGGAGCGGAGCTGCGACGCCTGGGAGGCCCGAGGGCGCGTGCGCGCGGCAGGCGGGGTCGGGGTTCCTAGGGAGGCAGCGGCGGGCGCGGGGGGCGCGTGCCCGGAACCGGGATACGGTCACCGCGCCCGCGCGTTAGATGCGTGTGCGCGCCACCGGCTGGGGTGCGGAGCCCGCGCGCGGGGGGAGCGGAGGGCGCGTGCGCGCGCTCGCGCTCCCGGCAGGCAGGGGGCGGGGCCTGCGCGCGGTAGGAAAGGGGCGGGGCCGGAGTGCGGGCAGGTAGGCGCGTCCACCATCCTCCCCTGCACCAACACCACCACCACCACCATTCGTGCGCGTGCGCGCGCGCGGCCCTCCCTCCAGCCGTGAGCGCGCTCCTCCCGCTCTCGCGCCGGCCGGCGTTCAGTCTCCGAGCGGCACACTCGGAGGAGCCTCTGCCGCCGCCGACGCCGCCGTCTTCGTCGTCGTCGCCTCGGCCGCGACTCCGGACCAGAGGCTGCCCTCGGCCCTCAGCCGTCTCCGGCCTTTCCCGCCCTTCGCCCCGCCGGCCGCCGGCGCCTGGCTACGACGCGGGGTCGCGAAGATGGAGGTGCCGCGCCTGGACCATGCCCTCAGCAGCCCCAGCAGCCCGTGTGAGGAGATCAAGAACCTCAGCCTGGAGGCCATCCAGCTGTGCGACCGTGATGGTGAGGCACGGCGGCGGCATCGGCGGGAGACAAAAGGACGCGGGCCGAGGTGTCCGGTCCGTGGGAGAGGGCGACTCGGGGAGAGGGGAGCCTCTCGGGTCGGCGGCGGGAGAAGGCTGCTGGGGAAGAGGGCGCCTCTCTGGTCTGTGGGAGAGGACGCAGCTCGGGTTCGCGGGAGAAGGCTACTGGGGGGTGGGATGTGGGGAGGGAGCCTCTCGGGTCCGCCGGAGAGGGTTCCACCCGGAAGAGGGGGTCGTTCGGAGCAGAAGGAGAGGGATCTGCCGTGGAGGGGGCGCCTCTCTCGGGTCCGCGGCCCGGTGCTGCCTATTCTGCAGCAGGCAGGTCTTGAGTCTCCCCGCCGGGGACTCACCCCGCCACCGCAAAGGTCAGCTACGCTTGACCAGAAACTTATCCATTGCTTTGCAAACCTCTGAAGCCCAGAAGTGTCTAACTGGCGTGAGAGCATCTAGTATTCTAGTCAGCCGGCAGAAC
Organism: Acomys percivali; assembly: GCA_907169655.1. Lineage (NCBI taxonomy): Eukaryota > Metazoa > Chordata > Mammalia > Rodentia > Muridae > Acomys > Acomys percivali. The sequence goes on from OU015751.1 coordinate 12,917,286, forward strand.
AGCTGCATTTCAGCACCAAGGACAGACACTAGGTGTAGGAGCTTGGCTCTGGGCAGCGATTCTTAGACTGTCAAAAATCTGATCAGGAATTGGCCCTCTGCATCTGCTGGGATTCTGGTTGTGTGCAGCACATACCATTGGTTGTTGGTGTGTCGGTACTCTATTGTTAAAGTTGGCAGTCTCCGGGGGGAAAAAAATGAAAATGATGGATCACAGGTCCGGGTGTTAAAGTGCTAGCACTCTGTGCAGTGTAGGCACAGCACTGTGCGTTGGGCTATTTGGAGGATCAGCGTTGTTTCAGAGATTTGGAATAAAACTTCATTTGTAAAGAAGTCATCTGATTGCTGATTGGTCAAATAATTGTTAAATTCTGCACATAACACGGGAGAATCAGTTGACATGGAAACACTTGACTCTCGGTGAAATTAAGGTTTAACTGTATGTGAGTAATGAATGGCTATAAAGCATTTTAAAGAAAAGTTATGGGGGATATTAATTTGTTCACAGTAAGGTCATGAATTTTTTATCAGTGTAACTCATAGGAAACAAAGATCTTATACTTCAGAAGCATTTAAATGGCAGCAACTGGTTTAGGCATTGCTATCTTAAACATTTAAGTCACTGAGCACTAAAGTACTGCTTACTAACAATTTTTTTAAATTATTGGTATGATTTTATTTTCAATAATCTTGAAAACAAAATCCAAACTCTTTGAGCACAACAAACTTTAACTTCTGAAAGAGGTGTAGTCTGAATAAACAAATATGCTTGTAAAGGCTGCTTATATTTCCTTTATCGGTAGATTACCTTTGCTAATTGCAACTAATTTTATTTTCTCAGATTGATTTCAGAGAAAACCAAGAGTCTCATGAAAGTAGGTTTGATTTTTATTTAGTTCAGTGAATTACCAAATGCTTATTCAAATAGTGGAACTAGAGGATTCAGTGTTATCCCTCAGACCTTAATGATTTTGGTATTTAAAACTGCACCCACTGTGTTTATCATGGGTATTAGGGAAATACTTCTTTAATGAAATTCAGAGTACTGATGTATGGTGTAGAAGTTAATGCTACTTTTACTCTAGTCTGTTCTGGAGTAGCAGCAGCTCCTCTGATCCATTTCTATTTGTTCCAGTTGACATTATGAGTCCTGCAAAATGAGCAAATTACGTAACATTTAATTGAGGGGGATGCTGGGATCAAGCAATCGCGATGAAAATTACTATTTGTAGTCCTCTAGACTAATCGGGTTTCATTCTGTAAAACATTTTAAACCAAGGAGTGCAAAGAACCTCGTCTTAGAAAATGTGTAAAAAAAAAAAAAAAATGGAGACATTCCACAGAAAGGTGGTCAAATGCTTCTGTTTTCCCCTCCCCCTGTGACCCTGCTCCAATATAGGGCATTTTCTAGTCAGTAAGTTTGTTTCATGAGAATAATTTAGAGGGAATAACAGTTTTTAATAGAATAGTTTGTACTGTGTTGCATTAAAGCTCTATTGACTTTCCTTAGCACAGTTTCACATTGAGGTATTTCCGGCCCGATGGAGTTTGCTCCCTGTAGCTCACTCACCTTCTTCCCTCTCAAGTCCCACTGTTTCACTTTCTATCAACATATAGAGAAGAAAGGCAAAATTATGGCAGCATACGCAGCTGAAGGTATATTTTTGTGTTTTAGGTTTACAGAGCCATAGTTCCATTTTATGAATGAGGGAGTATATTGAGTATATTGTCTTGTTTGTGGCTTTCTCCTTATCATTTCATTTCACTCTTGTTAATTTGATAATCAACAAATGAAACATTTAATTCCTTGGAAATGAAATAAAATGGAGGAGGGTAAAGTGTGGTATGGTTGTTAATGTACTTTCCTTTCTACTTGCGACTGTTCTGAATTGTATCATGCTGTGCATGTATCACGAACCACAAGCTGTGGCTCCTGGTAAACACACCTGCCTCTCATTCTTTTGGCTCTCCTCTTTTATGCTTTGCCTGTTGCTGATTTTCCTATGAATTGTAGTTTGTGTTGATAGCATCATCTTGCAGCATTTCCTTTTATTGATTTCTTATTTTTCAAAATATTTAATAGTCTTGGAAGAATATCTGAGTTCAAATAGTCATGCATCCAATTTTTAATAAAGCAAGAGGGTTCCTTAAGTACACATGCATATTACCTTGTGAGTAGTCTTCCCTAAGCTTGTTGACTTTGTCACTAGTACATGGTTCCTGCCCATGTGCTGGTCACTGTAGTACAAAAATGAGGATTCCAGATAAGATTCTATTGGGAAACGGTTGGAATGTGTAGAGTAGCTCTTGCGGACTTCTGTTCATCCCTGTTCCAGGCAGACTACTTTTCTGTTCCTAGCTCTGGAGTGCTCTGGTGTACTCATATTGAATATATCATATAGTTTCATAATGATTTTTAATGGAAGGAAAAACATCCAGTTTTCATCTGAGAACATCAGTAATATGGGAATCCACTTTTGGTTTGTTTCTTCCTGTAGTACCATGAGGTACTGGCTGACCTGTGACAAGAAAAATGTAGCTCACTACCCTGTTCAAGGTCCCATATCAAATCTGATCCTCATCATGGTTTTATCATGCGTACGTGCTTCTGTTCCTTACAGAGAATGGTTTATATACAGGTTGCCTAGATAACAGACACACAGACAGACAGATAGTCAGATTTCTATGTGTTTCTTGAAGCTCCCCATATTTTTGTTTATACTGAAGTAGAAAAGACTAATTTTATAGTATTAACACCCCCCCAAAGTTTTCTCTCTTTTAAGAGTCATTATCTCTCTGAGTAGGTCATTCTGTAACTGTCTAGATATGGTGTCCTCGCCTCTAGGTATGAGGTTTACAGTGAGACTTAGCAAGAGAACACAACTTAAGTAAACTACGGTTTCTTTGTCATCACAGTTCTGTGGAGAAAGGGAGGGGGAACTTTCTCTCTTTTATATGTTCAAACTGTAGATTCCCTTAAGGGATCTTGTTTACTAAACTTACAGAAGGAGCTGGAACCTTTTATGCTTTTGACCTATGAACTGAACACGTTCTAACTTTGGGCACAAAGTAACCCAAACACACAAGGGCTCAGTCCACATTAGATAGTCTGTAATACCGTCTCTGAAGCAACCACCTAGGAAGAATGCCTGTAATCCGTGCCTTCGGTGTCCTCATCACAAGAATGTGAGGTAATCATGACCCTGTCCCACTGCTGGGCGGTATGGAATAGCAGTAATGTCATCTCAGATCACACGGCCAGCCCAGACTGTTGGTCCTTGATAGCTCGCAACCTTGGGCAAGTTACTTAACCTGTTTTAGCCTGAGGCACTCTCATGCAAAACAGGCATAGCAATGTCATATACGATTCTGGAAATGTAAAATGAAGTATTCTATAGCATAGACCACAATTCTTGTTATAAACCAGAAAAATTACTAGGAATGGAATATTATCTTCCACATGCTCACTTGAGTTGAACCTAGCACTTTTTTAAAACCTCTTTTTTTGTGGCCAATATTTGCACCCCTGTTAATAATTCAGTTGTGTGCTACTCAGGAAAGCATTTCATCAGAAATTATTGGCAAACATAAATTCTGAATTTCAGGAGTAAATTGGAAAAGATCTCAGTGGCAGAATTTTGACCCTTTGCTCTGGAGCCATCCCAACAGTATACCACTGTCATTCTTAGATCTAGAAGTTGTCCTCAATTTCTAGTTCACATCTGCTGCCACTTTCCCTGCGCCACATGACCTGGACAAACTCTTTGAACCAGTGCCTGCCTCAGCTCCCTTCTACCCTTGCTTGACAATATTCTCCTTCATGCTCTTTTCTAGCAGCTGCTCTGCTCTGTGTCATATGTCTCTGTATTCATTTCTTTGCCTCAAATACTACCGTGAAGGTGCTGTAAATTTTTACTAGTGAGCAAAGAACACAATGAATAAATAAGAGCTAAAAGAAACAAACAAGAGCAAGAAAGCCATCAGCTATGTTAAACCAGTTCCTGCTCTGGGTAAGAGCTCTATTTAATTTCCACGAAGACCCAGAAGTTTTAGAGGGGAAAGTCACATCAAAGGCTATGTGAACAGACTCCCTCCAGTGGCCGAATGACTGTGTGGCCTAAGTAGTAACTGCCACTTGAGTGGCCGCCCAGGCAGGCCTCTCAGAGACTCACTCTAGGCCGAGCACTGTGTAGACAACATGCAGGCCACTCGGCTTTGTCTTCACTAATATTTCCCACTCATTTTGACCCATCTTGCTTTTCCTCTAACTCGTGTGAGTGTGCTTCTCCGTTTGCTTTTATTTGTATATCAGAGTCAGCAATAACAATAGGTGATTCACTTGATGCTCATTTCTGTATTCCCTCCTCTGCTCTTAGTAAAAGTTTCAAATTTTACGTTTTGCCTGTTGAATATATCTCTTTTTTTTTTTTTTTTTGGTTTATTTTCAATTTCTCTTAAATTTCTAAGAATCTCTTAATTTGTTATTATCGAATTATCTTCTTACTATGCTAGAATATATACCTATTTTTAGCTATTTAAAATACTTTCTTACTGCCAGACTGTAATTACTCTGATATCTCACTGAGTAGAATATGTTTGGGCATATACATTTGAGGAGAAAAGTCAGCATTTGCAAAGAATTGGAGCAGAAAAATATAGCAAAGCAGGAACATCTAGGTCATATGTGCAGAGAGTGTCAGCATGCTCTGCTCCCAGGTCTTAGAACATGGGATGTGGGCAGGGTAGAGGGGTACACAAGCACAGACCTCAGGACTGAATTCCAGGCAGAGTGGAATGTGATAGGGAAAAGCTAAAACTGTAACTCTGCAAAGTTGAAGATAGTTATTGATGAGGGAAATGTTTGAAGACATCTTGATAGCATCAGTTTTTTACCCTTCAGATTTCAGGTCTCAGTGTACATCTAGGCATGTTCTACATCCCTTTCAAGAACTTTTCTACTTCACAGACACTGGATCCCTAGAACAGTACTGTGCACTGTTTGTCACCGTTTCAGAGGGAACTCTTTGAGGGGATGCATATTCTTTCTAGGGCCATCTTTTTCTTCATTCATACTACTCAAAATAGTTCAGACTTTTTAATTGAATTGCCTTACTGAGGATATGTTTTATATACATATCTTTGAGAAGAAAAATGATGTTTGGAAAGCTTTTAGCAGACATGCAGAAAGCCCACAGTCTAACGACAGATGTTTTTAGAACTGTTACTTTATAAAAACCAACTCTTTGCTGCTCTAAAGGATATAGTGAAGTAGAGGTACTTTTGCTCATCTATATAAAGATAGTGTTGCAATTTTGTGAGGCATTTTAGGTAGATTACTATTGAGGGGAAAACGTTTGAGCTAAGGCATTTTAAATCCCATCTTAAGAAGCCACCTGGAAACTTACAGCATGTCTTTCTTCAGTTGTTTTCTCTGAAAAGGAGTTCTAGAATGAGCAGAACAATACTCCTGGAAAATACCCATGTCACTAAGGTGACTAGAACTTATGTGGAAGAAAGAGGTTTGGATTTGACATCAGTCTTAAAGTAGTCTCTCAGGAGCTTTGTTGTATTTCACTCCCTGAAGAAAAGAGTGAACACACTTCGGAGAAGGCCAAAGTTGAATCCCAAATATGAACTAAATCTACAGTCCAGGTTTGTTTAAAATGCTAACAAGAGTCTGGTAGTTCAAAGCACTGGACGTGGTGGTGGCGCACACCTTTAATGCCAGAACTCAGGAGGCAGAGGCTGGCAGATCACTGTGAGTTCGAGGCCAGCCTGGTCTACAAAGTGAGTCCAGGACAGCCAAGGCTACACAGAGAAAACCTGTCTTGAAAACAAACAAACAAACAAAAAAATAAAGTTATATCATAGCTATGGTGAAAGAAAAAGCATCTCAGATCTGTAGCTAGTTTGCTATTTTTCTGAACATTTGAGCTATGGTTGTGGTCCAATTTATTAAGCCACTCTGGGAATGTGGGGTGTGTGTGTGTGTGTGTGTGTGTGTGTGTGTGTGTGTGTGTGTGTG
>OU015751.1:12925878-12943844 GCA_907169655.1 Acomys percivali
AGAGAGAGAGAGAGAGAGAGAGAGAGAGAGAATTAGAATATCAATGATGTTTGAGGCAAACATCTGTGAACTTTGTGATTATATTAAAAGGATGATATTGAAACAAGAGGTGATGATCGATGGCTTAATGTGCAAGATTAGGGATTGGGTATCTTTTGACTCAAGCAAGTAAGCTCGGAATGGTTGAGTGGAGAGAATCTGAAAAAAAAAATAGCTCAGTAATAAGTGGACTAGTTGGCTTTGAAATGTCTGTGATATGTCTTGTCTAGAAAACAAAATCCATCTGGAAGGAAGGCTATGAGAAATATCCATCTGATTCCCTAAGGAAGAGTTTGAGAGCAAGGAAATGTTGGTAGTTTTTTCCGAGCTGCTTCATTGCCTCTGCCTCCTTACAATGCGAACCTTCCTGTCTTTCAGACAGCTTCATCATGGAAGCAATAGGATAGGAAGCTGGTGCCTAGTGGGCAGGTTGGTTTGCCATCTAAAACCGTTCTAGTTCTTTTTAGAAAGGAATAGCTATGGAGCGGCTAACATGGAAACAATGGCCTAAGCCCTACAATGTAAAGATTTCCCTCCTTTTATATGGTAAGGTTTTCACATTTACTGTGGAAGGCACTAGATTTTTTTTCTCTCTTAGCAAAATAGTCTTCTTTGAAGGAAATATTAATTTATAAAACAATTGAAATGTTGGACCTCAGATGGGCAGAAAAATAATGGCACTGGAGGCTAAAGAGAAACTAAGATATTTGCCAAATCTGTTTTTTAAGTTCTTGCTTGAACATGTATTTCTTTGTTTTTAAATTTGCATTAATGTTTTGCTTGCATGTATGTCTGTGTGAGGGTGTCACTGGAACTGAAGTTGCAGATACTTGTGAGCTGTCATGTGGATGCTGAGAATTGAACCCAGGTCCTCTGGAAGAGCAGCCAACGTTCTTAACCACTGACCAATCTTTCCAGGCTCCTTGAACATATATTTCTAACATATATTCCTAACATTTGACCTTGAACTTTTACTTTTAGTGTTCAGTGGGGTATTTGTTTAGCACTACTGTCAGCAAGATATAGTCTTTTTACACTTAGATTTTGTTCTTACAGATTATTTTTAAATAACTCTTTCACTTTGTTTAACAAACATCTTTTTATATAGCATTTTGTATGTCATATGGTTGGGCATTTGGACCAATTATGTATTGTCTTACATTTTCTGGGACTTAATAATTTAATAGACCTTTCAAAGTTATTTTTAGTAATAACCAAAAAAAGAAAAAAGAAAAAGGAAGTTCAACAGAGCAGAAACTATTGATTTTGGAAACTAATATTTAAAGCACTTGCTTTGCTGAAAGCTTTACTCATGAAATTGTAATGATACAATTTACAGCAGTAAAATTTGAAGTTGAAATAATGGTAAATTGTCAGATATAGTGCAGCCACTTCTAGCAGAACATGCTTTGTACTGTATGGTAGATGTGTGTTTCACCCCTATACACACCCTTTACAGCTTCACAAACACTTCAAAGAGCTTCATCTTGATCAACTGGTGAACTTTTCCTGTGACATCTCCTTCATAGTCTGGAGACTCCTTCCCAGACTACTTTGCCTATGGTTTAATGCTCTCCAGTCTTAACTTTCTGACATGCAAAGACCCCTTAAGACTCACTATAATGTAACATATTAATGGCAATATTAAATGTGTTTCTTGGTATATGTTCATGATGCTATTTACACAGGTAATTTGTCTTGTTTTCCTTGTATGTTAAAATGCAGATATACTTTAAGATCAGATATCTTAAACATAACCTTATAAAATACATTAATGTTGGAACAGTTATTTTCCCTAAACTTGTGTTCTCTCTTGGTGCTTCAGAAGAATTTGACAGAAGTGCAAAATGGCAATTAAATGTAATGCCAGCTAGTCACTAATGCCTGTTACTAGTACTCATTCTCTAGTATTGAAAAAAGAAACTCCATGGGATTTGGCCCCGCCTCCAACTCCAGCCTTATTTCTTACCCATTCCTCTTAATTTTTTCTAACCATTTTTTTTTTTCATTTTTTAAATAGCCCAATGTCATTGTTGTACGCTTGGGGAAATTTATAGAAAATTCTTATTCAGAAGTTAGTTTTGGGGCTGGAATGGTGGCCTAGAGGTTGAGTGCTTGCTGCTCTTTCAGAGGACCAGAGTTCAGTTCCCAGCATCCACACTGGGCATGTCATAACTACCTGCAACTTCAGCTACAAGGGCTATAACACCCTCTGCTGGCCTTGATGAGCATCTGCATTCATGTGTACATACAGATGCACAAGTACATATAAAAAAATAAAAAGATTTTTTAAAAGATAGTTTTGAATGTAGCTAAGTATGGTCATACACACTTGTAATATCAAGACTCTAGAAGTTTAGATAAGAGGATCCTAAAGTTAAGACCATCCTGAACTAAGTAGCAAGTTCCAGGCCAGCCCAAGGCACACCGTGAAGTCCTGTATACTTATGAATAAATGCACTGATGGATGGGTTTTATGCTAGTAACCCAATTTGGATATGAGAAGAAATAGACTTTTTTTAAAGGACACTGGAAGTAAAGCATTGTAGGTTACAGAACAAAGCTTTCATGTAGGAAAAAAAAAATTGATGCCCTAGAAAAATAACAAAAGATCATTAACCTGCATTAGGTGTTGAAGAATAAATTTTATGGATGTTGCAGCTCAGTAGATGGAGTCATTTGCTAAAGTACAGAATACTGGGTTGGGGAGTAATTTGGAGGAGAATAAGTAAATGCTGTGTTTCATATTATTTTAGATTTGAGGTGTCTTTGACGTACAACATGAAGTGTAGCGAGGTGCAGTCACATTGCATTTCTATTATGGCTTAAGGTGTGGTGTTCATTCCAAAAGATAGCATTTATCAGGAAAGAGTCTCCAGCAGACCTCTGAGAAACACTAACTTTTGGTATGACAAAGTTCTCACACATAGGAAGGAGTAAGTGCTGGAGGCGGTGGAGGGGACAATCTCATACATCACTTACCTAATTCTAAAACAATCTATGCCCAAGACCTATGTAACCAAGGTCACCAAGAGGAAAACATCCAAGTTTATGGAGTAAATATATTGTATGACAAAGGGCTCTTAGAAACAGGGAAATCTGTGTAGCCTGTGTTCAGTGTGATGAAGAAATAGATCACTGTAGGGGGGATTGGGTTGTTGAGATTCCTCTCCTGGTCTTAGGGATAATGGCATTCTTCTAGACATAGGGAAGATACTTCAGGATGAGTCTTCTCACCTACTTTGGAAGAATGTCAGAATTTTTCATGCGGTAAAGTGGGTGCCTTCAGATGTTCCCTCCAGTGCAAGTGTGTATGAAGTAGCATGTCCTGAGCCTCATGACAGGGAAGTCGGAGGAGGATGGAAAGGGAGCTGTTGCTACCACTTTACAAGAGGATATCTGCTGGAGTCCCAGAGACTGAAACTAAATGTGACTGAGCTTATGAGTATGTAAGAATTAAAGAAAAAGGCAAGTGTCCTGAGAAATTTGGTTATGAAGGGAAGCAAATAAGTTATCTGGGAAAATGTGTAGCAGTGAGGGTTTAGAATCTGCATGTATACACATATGCATGTTCCTAGACTGTCATACACAATTCTGAAAGCATGGATCACAGAGTCTCACAGACTCGGCTCTGATCCTCTTGTACTGATGAGCAGCCAACAGATGTGCATGTCTGTTGAATAGAAGTAATGACCTTCTAACTGCCAGGGTAAAGGTTTGATTTTTTTCAAAAAAAAAAAAAAAAAACTAGTCAGGGGTGAGACCCCAACTTCAAATCTTATATATTTACTGTTAACAGTTTAAAAGTGCTGTGTGTGGATACTATGTTGACACAGGGTGGACCTGTGATGGTTAATCTTACCTGTCAGCTTGCCTGCATTTAGAATCACTGAGGATGGAAGGCTAGTTCTAACGTTGGTGGCTCATCCCAGGGTCTGGGACCTGGGACTAAATTGGAGGGAGAAAAGAGAAAGGTGATGAGCAACAGCACCCAGCACTCTCTGCTTTCTGACTGTGGGTGGCCTCGGTGGGACCAGTCCTGGTGCTCCTGCTGCTGTGCCTTTCCCAGCACAAGGGACTATATCTCCTCAAATGGTGAGCCAGAAATAAATCCTCATCCCTCCTCTCATAGGTGCATGTGAGGTGTTTGGTCATGGTGAATAGAAAAGTAATGCACAGATTTACTTAGGAAGAATGACTTTTTCCTTTCACAACCCTTAGTTGGCAGGATATAGTATACTGTACTACCTTTTACAAAAACACATTATCGCCTATATTTGTTTTGAAACCAAGACACCTTTTAACCGTCAAGTACAAAGGAAATTTGAAATGATAGGAGGGAATAAAACATATTTTCTTCCTATTTAGGAAGATGGGTGTCATTGAGCTTCTCAACTCCATGCCATTTCTCTGAGCACAGCCTCATCTTTAAAGGAAAACACATTGGAGTGCAGTGGATTGTCTTGTTTACAAGTTTGCATGGTGAAAATTGGAAAAATATAAAATAACTAAGTAACTTGTCAGTTATGGCACTTGAATGTTTTAAGACGCTATTTTATTTTTCCCTAAGGCATAAAGATGTCCATCTTCATTTTCTCTGTGTGCTTTTTACGTGAAACACTGAGTTCATGTAGAGGGTCTCAGATGCTTCCGTGCACTCTGACCTCTGTGGCTATTATAATGCTGGTATTCATTGCATTTTAAAACATATTATATACAGCTATCTCACAGTGAAAGAGTAAATATGGAAAACAACTGCCCAAAATGTGGCACATAGTGAATTATCTTTTATAAATCATTCAATGAAAATATTATTAAACACACCTATAAGGATTCATAACTAGAAAGTAAGAAAGAATGAGTGTAAGTCAGGTTTTCCTGGATACATATAATAACATTGCATCATGCTTGCCTTGTTTGAGAGTTGGTTCTTTTTCACACTTAGCCCTCTATACTCAGGAAAACCCACATTCTGTTCAGCCACTGTTGTTTTGCAGTTGACAAACCAAAGAAAACAGAGCCCTAACTAACTTACGTCTCCTTGAAATCAACCTCAGACCAGTACTCTGAGTCATCCAAGTCCCCCCCCGCAGCTAAGGATTGCATATTTGTATTGTTATTATAGGCAACAATGGATCCATATTTTATAGTGCAATTTTGGATGCCTTGAGAAAAGCAGCACAACATTTTGGATATAAAAATAAAATGCCATAAATATAAGTGAGGATATCTTAAAATTTAAGTTTCATTGGCTTCCTGGTCAAGCTACCTCTTCTGGTGTTATGAAAATCTTCTTTAATTGTAAGGTAAATCATTTGAACACAAATAATCTAAGTAATCTCAAATAATAGAACTAGAAGTAACAGATATCTGATCTCAATTCTTTGATTTTAAAGTCCACATAATATGAAAGAGTGGAGTGGAGTGGAAGGCTCTGGCCTGTCTGTACACACTGGCAGTGCCCAAAGGGTCCTGAGACAAGTTTTCTGAAGTCCCAGTAATAGTCAGGCAAGGATATCAGGAAACAGGACATAGGACCAGTTTTAAAGAACAGTCAAGAACAACAGCAAAGAGCTGAGGGGATGGTGAGTTGGGTAAAGCACTTTTACTGCGCAAGGGTGACAACTAGGGTTTGGGTCCCCAATACCCAATGTCCTTCTGTATCTCAGAGGAAGATACATAAATGCCAGGGAGATGCAGAGGCCTTCCTATAATGTCAGCCTCAGGAAGCAGAAAGAGAGGATCCCAGGAACAAGCTGGCTAGCTAGACTAGCCCAGTCACCAGGCCCTGGGTTCAAGGGAGAGTCCCTGCCTCAGTGTGTAAGGTGGAAAATTTGGAGGAAGTCATCTGACATCAACTTCTGGCCTCCATGAACACATGAGTGCCAGTGTGCTTGCAGGAACACATACATGTGAACACACATGCACATATCATATGAAAAATAAAGAAAATGAAAATATCAAGAAAAATGGAAGTAATTGACAGTCTCCATTTTAAAAGATGCTAAATGATTTAGCTAAGGCTACACAACATCCTAGTGGGAGAATGTGTGCTTGATACTCAATGACTTGGTGCAAAGATATAATGATAGAAGAATCCCGAATGCAAGTATATATTTAATCATCAGATAGTAGGAAATACTTCCAACAAATAAACAATAAAAGTGCAAAACCAAAAACAAGAAACTTCAGGGGCCAGAGAGATAGCTCAGCAGTTACGAGCACTGGCTGCTCTTTCAGAGGACCCAGGTTCAGTTCCCATCCCCCACGTGGCTCAGCTCACAACCATCAAAACTCCAGTTCCAGAGGATCCACTGCTCCGTTCGAGCCTCCTTGAGTACCACATGTACTCACAGTCATACATATAGACACTTTTTTTAAGTTCAAGAAAACTAAGCTTGACAAAATATAGTAACTAATGATTCATATTTCAGAGCTAGAAGTGACTTTAGATTCTCATGCAGACCATTTCTAGACTATAGATTAAGGACAGTGAGTGTGCTGGGATTCCCTCCTCCACCCCTTCCCCAGAACGCAAGTAGTTCTAGAGCAGGTAAGGCAGGCCATCTGGGGGTGGTTTGATGGTCATGAGCCCACACTGAATGCTCCAACACTTGGTTTGAGATCTTGGCTCTTATACCAGTTGTTAGGTATTGAACATGTTATGAAACGTCTTTGTGTGTACCCCATCTCTTCACTTGTTAGAATCTAGATGATACTAATACTTGTCATAAACTTCCCTCAGTGGTTAAGAGCACTTGCTCTTGCAGAGGACCTGAGTTCATTTCCCAGCACCCACAGTAGGTAGCTCACAACTACATAAAACTCAACTCTAGGGGATCCAATGCCCTCTTCTGGCCTGGATGACACCTGATCACATGTAACATACATTCACACACACACACACACACACATTAAAAGAAAGAAATAAAAGTGTGTGCTAAGGATTTAGAATACTGTCTTGCTAATGTAAGTGCTCATACATTTTTCTAAACAGTCTGGCCTGATGCTATATTTAAGTATTGTCTTTTGTAGTTAATATTTGTACCTTAGTTTGCCTAGAAAGTGGGAGAGGCTTAGCTTAAATTGTCAGCTGTTTTTTATAATCATATCAAATTATCCCTTTTACTACAAATTTCTGCTGAACTTTAGAAAAACTGTTCCTGTTTCATGTTACCATCTGTCAGAGACTTTCCAGCTGTACACACCGTGTGGTTTTTAATGCTGTTGAAAAAATTTACTTCATCTTGAAAACATATTTAATATTGTGATCTTTTGTCATTTTGGTTTTGCTTTTATAAGGAAAGGTAACAAGAAACCATTACATTTTATTCCTTTTGGCCCAAGTACATATATACATAGGTTTCTAGTTTCCGATGTTAAGTAGGTAAAGAAGTGTCCTTTCTAATTTTTTTTTCAGTTTAGCATGTTTGGGTGGATACATGTATATGTGTTTTCATTTGTTGCGTTTTACAATTCCTTGGTTCAACTTTAGGGACATTGATCCACTTCTGCTTTAAAATGTATTAGATAATTTAACTTAGACTCTCACACCAAACACAGCTATTAGAACTGAGTTGAATAGGAATGTGACGTATTAATTTTGTACCACTTCGTATGTTAGTAAAACTGGAAATTTGTTTCATCTATGAACTGGAAAGTCCAATGTTGTATGGGAAGGGTCAGCCCTGCAGGATAAACAGGGGTTTTGTTGTTGTTGTTGTTGTTTTGGTTTGGTTTTTGGGTTTTGGTTTTGGTTTTGATTTTCATAAAAGCTGAACTCTCTAAAAGTAAGGTGCATAATACTACATTCAGCTTCTCTTCAGTCCTGGTTCTTGGGCTTCTGAGTTTGATAATAGTTATGTTGCCCTGTTTTGACCTCATAGGTTGGCATCAGAGAAAGGAGACAAAAGTTTTTACTGAAATACAGGTGTCAGTGTTTCTCTTGAGCTGTTGGCTCAGGCTGCCACAGCTGGTGTTCCATGTCCTCCACTGTCAATCCTAACCCAACAGGAATAGTGGCTATGACTTGGTGTTATGCGTTTGTTTTATGGTTTTGCAAATGAAAATTTGGATGAAATACTGTTTGGATCATAACTACTGTGTAGATGCTCCTCAAAAAAAATTACTTATTTGGATGTGAAACTACTTAGAAATGCAGATAATTAGAGGCACTGGAAGCCTAGATACAAAGAAAACTGTTGAAGAGCAGCTTAAATGTTAGGTGTACAGAAAAGAACAATGAAAGGTGACACATGCAGCTAAAGCTTGAGACGTCCTCCTTGTGCGTTACCAAGCACCACAGCAAACTGAGCTTAAACAAAATGTTAGAAACAGCATGCAGAGATGCTTGGCAATAGAATTTTGCCCGCAGAAAATAAAAAAGGGAAAAATATATTTGAGAGAGAAGCATGAAATGAAATGAAATGAAATTCATACATAAATATTACATCAAAACTGAAAAAAAAATTGAAGTCTCTTTTAACATATGGGTTTCTAAAAAGTACTTAGATATATATGGACACTAACAAATGTCCACAAAATGAGATTTCCAAAGAAATAAATCATTAAAGAGCACTAGGGTTATTGACAGTCCACAGTGTTAGCAGAGTTATATATTAATTAAACCACAGAAGAGAGTAGTTTCAATACTTTCGCTTTATATGTGTTTAAGTTGAATCAGCTGACATTGATTTAGGTTTTTTCACGTGGGTTATTACCCCTTTCTATACTGGCTGGCCCGTGAAGAAGCAGCCTAGAGGCTTCACGCGTCTCTAAGTCTGTTTGACCTGTAGGCATGCACCTAACCATTCTCTCACAGTTGGGTCCTTGTACAAGGGAGATGCAGCAACCAGCATAGGAAAATGCTTAGGATTAGCATAATGGAAATATGTAATCTGTAATGATTGATTTAAAGTATCAAAATAAATACCCAATTGAAAATGAGATTTTAAAGTTCACATTGTCCTTTGCCTTGAGTGTGAGGTCGGCCCATGGATTCCTTCGCCCCTGACTCTGAGCCCTACTTTCCTCATTAGTCCCAGAGTTCAAGCATGTCGCTTACAGAATGGCATGTCCTCTTTCGCGGCTGCCTGCCTTTTTAAAGGAAAAATAAGAAGAAAAATATGTAAAAGTATATCATGGCCGAACTGAAAATAGGAAAGGGAAAATGTGAGTCACACTCATTGATGGTTACGGAGACAGCATGTGACACCAACATTTGCCATTCTTAATGGGAAGTCTCGTGAGAAAAGATTAAGTGAACAAGGAGGTTAGGCACACTTTGAAAACACACACAATGGTCACCATGAGTGAAAAATATAATATTTAAAGAAAACAAGCAAGGGGCTGGAGAGGTGGCTCAGAGGTTAAGAGCACTGACTGTCTTCCAAAGGCCCTGAGTTCAATTCCTAGCAACCACTTGGTAGCTCATAACCATCTACAATGAGATCTGGTGCCCTCTTCTGGTGGGCAGGCATACATGCGAGCAGAATATGTATAAATAATAAGTAAATAAATATTTTTTTAAAAAAGAAAACAAGCAAAAGGGTATACAGGAAGAAACACAAGCAGCAAAGAAGACATAAAACAACAGACATGAGGTCTGTGACAGATCTGTGAATACCACAATGCTAAATGTGCTTAGTTCACCTACTATGCACTTAAAAATCACTTTTGGTCTTAAAACATGATATAGAGATACTTAAAATAGTCATTTAGCTGTCTGAAAATAAATGACATAGCAAATGCACAGAAAGATAAGAAATGAGAAAGGAGGTGTTGCTCTCCTGTCAGTTGGACAGTAATTCAAGCTAGGAGGACAAAGGGCAGCTTTAAACGTTTAAAACCAGTTCATAAGTAACAGAGAACACACAGGGCCTCCTAAGCCAAGTAACTCAAACGTCCACATGGACAAGCAGCAGCCCCTGATGTGGGAGCACTATTAGGGAAATACTCTTTGACCAGTTAAGGGATTTAAGATGGCACTTTTGGTATAAGATAGATGTCCTGGATAAAAGCAAGGAAAACATACCAACAATGTGACTTAGAATTCAGAAACCTGCATCCACCCTGGCACCTTCATCCCCACCTAATAGAGAATGGCCCTTGGGCAGCAGTCACAGAAATACAGTGCCAACTAAAGCTATTCATGCAACCCTGGTCACGTGCAGTAAATAGAACTAGAAATTACGAGTGAAAAATATACTTTCTCCTTTGGTAGAATGCAGCAAATTCTGTTAGTCATGCATTGGTGAAAGAGGAAGAAAAAAATTATAGAATTTCTCGGAAATTACAGAGAAAACACTGTCAGAATTATGGGGTATACTTAAATGACTGATTAAGGGAATGGGTGAAAATACTTAAAGCATGTAAGAGTGATGCAGTGGAAGCAAATAAAATGAATTCAGTGTTCATCCTGAGATGGGCTGTTTGATTCCAAAAATAGTATACCAGAATGGAAACAGTAAAGATAAAGGCAAAAATTAAAAAGAGATAGGAAAAAAATATTAAGCCTCTTAATGTAACAAGATTCAAAGCACATTTTTTATAAAAATCAATTTAAAAAAATACTAGTTAGAAAAGAAAAGCATACAAGTAGAAGAGAGAATAAATAACTACTTAAATTTCAAGACATTTTAAAAACTTGAGATATCTTTGTATACTTCAAATACTTTAAAGAGCTTTGGTTAGATGACTACTGTGTAAGGAGAATAAAATATATGTATAGTTTCTAAGTTGCTAAGAATAAATACTATCAGAACACAGAAATTGATGTGATTGGATACTGGTTAACAGGGTGAACCTGCAGTATGCATATCCTCCTCACCAGGATTTCAGGAAAACAAAACAAAACAGAGAGGGCTTAGCTACAGTTACAAACATGTTTTATTAACTGTTTAATTAAACAGACTTGCTTTTAAATAGACCAATATTGACCAGCAAAATGTTAGTGAAGAGTCCTTATTTATTAAATATGTTATCAAGATAGAATTGGTGTTATTGTAAGTAAGCCTTCAGTGTCTAGATTTGTAGGACATAGCCCGTTTCTACCACCAGAGGAGAACGTAACTGGGCAGTAGAAAGACCTGAGAGCTGCCTTGATGTCTAGGTCCTTTCCATGTATTATGTATGCTTTGCATTTCATTGTTTCTGTCAGTTATTAGTAGAGGTTGTCATGCAGTATTTCTGGTCTCCATGAACCAGACTAGAGCATCTAATTTTAAATATATCAGCTGTCCCCAGGGGCTAGGCTTAAACAGGAACATAAAGGTGAGATTTCCCTGAGTATTGCTTTTTGTTAGTCATTTGGACCTATATTGTGTATTGAACATAAGGCAATGAAAAAAAATGTTTAATCATTTTGAAGGAAATATACTTTTGCTAGTATACTTTATTTTGAGTATATTTTTAAACATTCAAGCATACAGGAAAGTACAAGGCCAGCATTGCTCCTTAGTCTGACATACACTGATCTAATGTGCACAAATCTACCCAGTCTTCTATCTTATTTGGAAAAAGCAGAAAACTTAAGTGTGTAAGTGATTTACTAATTTTTTTTATTTAGAAACTATTTTGCGTTAGCTTGGTTCAGATTTCCAAGTAATTTTTGCAAAGTAATATTTGACTACTTACCTTTGACTAAAGATTAAAAACTATTGTAAGTATTGAAGTACATTTGCTTCCTTTAATGAAATGAACTGAAGTTCAGGAGTTCCTTGTATGTATTCTATGTTGAACAAATAAATACATTATGAATAATAAAAATTAATTTTCTGACTGCTGAAATTATAGTAGCGGTTATAAGGGGGAGTATTGCCGTGTGCTGCTGGATTAGAATTGGTATGTGAATGTAAGCACTGATGCTGTCCCGTGTAAGTACATGAATATAGATATTAGCAGACACACATGCATGGGTTTCTGGTTCTTCTAGTCATGCAGAGGCCCTGCAAACGGTAATATTTTAACAAAGCTGATCGCACCTACAACTTAGGTTTTAGTCTCTATCAGCCATTCTCTACTAAACTGAACCATAGCTCTTAAAGAAGTACTGATTTCAGTTCTGCCCCAGAAAAGTAGAACATGGACTAGAATACTTTGTTGATAGAGGATGGTAAGAAAATGCTTGATAAAGTAGTTAGTTGGGAGTATGCCAAAAAGAAGTCTGGGGCCTTCTCCTGGCTACATAGGAGGCAAGTTGAGTACGGAAATAAACAATGATAGTAACAGATTGTTTTAATCCACTTCTGCTGCACTACCAAAGTTCCTGAAGCTGAGTAATTTGTATAATAGAATTGTTTTATTCACACTGTGAGGGGATTTAAGTGTACAATCAAGGGACCAGCATGTTCAGTATCTGTTAGAGCATCTTCCTGGTTTCAGATTGTTCTTTGTTGATGCGCCCTTCTAAAGTTACAAATGCTGTAACCTAATTTGGGCAAAGGTACAAAGGATAACTATAGTAAAAATGACAGATTCTAAAAGGTTTTGGTAAGAGTCCACACCCATCGCTGGAGAGATGGCCAAGTGATGCAGCCTCTTTGGAAAAATAGTCATCTGGTTCCTCAGTGAGTGAGAGTTATCATCTCATCTTCTAATTCCTCCCACTCCTCGGGATGTTCACAAGAGAACTCAGTGTTGTGCACACCAAAATTTGTACACGAATGTTGGTAGCATCAGCATTTGTGCTAGGTCCAAAGTGAAAACAACTGAAGTGTTGTCCATCAGTGGCTCGTGGCATAAATAAAAGGTGGTATATCCATACAATGGGGCCGTGTTCAGCAGTAAAAGTAAATAAAGCACAATATAACAAAAGTGAATCTGGAATGTATTGTGTTGCTTGAAAGAAGCAATCGTGAAGGAGCATGTGCGCCATTTACAGGAAATTTGCAGAACAGATCATCTGCAAAGACACATAGAGTAGTGGCTTTCTAGTGCCGAGGGAATGGGGCATCGGTGTAGGTAAGGATGGGATGGTAAGATGTGTGGGGGTTTTTCTCCTGGGCTTTAAAAATATGATATGGGATTAATGTACAAATATATAAGGCACTTTAAGCTCAGTGAGAAAGCCATATGTAAATATTCCTAGCATAATCTGCCAATGTTTTTATTCTGCATGTCAATAAATGCTGTCGTTAGGAACTGCTTGTGAAATATTTTTTAAAGTAGCATTCATGTTTGGATAGACAAACTATGAAACCATGTCTTTGCTCTGTATTCACTGTTACTAGTCAGCACAGTGGCAACAAATGTTAGAATCACCCAACATTTAGGCATCATGGCCGGAACTATTATCCTTTATTTTGCATAGATTGTTTTTGCTTGCATGCATGCCTGGTGCTCACAGATCTCTGCATTTTAATTCAGGTAACATTTTTCTCACATTTTAACAACAACAACAACAACAACAACAACAACAACAACAACAAAAAGCATTTCATGAGATATGTATCAATTATGCATCACATTTAGCTGAATGAGATAAATAGCAGAAGTGTAAGTGGCAAATGCATGTATATTTTCTCTTTTTGGCCTTCAGCCATTGTGTTGTCCTGCTAGAAAGGTGGTAATAGTTTCTTCCAGTGGAAAAGTACAGATGATTTTAACAAGATTAGTCAGCTTGGCAGTCAGCCTTTATCTTTAGCCTTATCTGCTATTTCAGCACTCAAAATTAAACCCATCAAGCCATCTTAGAGAAATGATTACTACAAAAAAACCTTGGCCAAGTGAATGAGTAGTATTTAGTATTAGTTAAATATATATATATATATATATATATATATATATATATATCACCTTTGTACATTGTTCTATATGGTATTTCCAAAGTGAAATAGCAAGTTCTGTCATCTTCCATTGCTGCCTCTTACGTTACATAAGCATTTCCTTCATTTGACTGGACCACTTAATTATCAGCATTTCTGTACCACCCTCTGGGTCAAAACATCTTCATTACTTAGGATCAAAACTGACTGGTAATGCAGAGGAAATGGGCCTTGGAGACTTTTCAGAGAAACCTAACCAGGTAAAGCTAATATTTCATAGGCAAGATGAATCCTCAATGTGTTTTTATAAATCAGAAATTGGGAAACAGATATATAGCAGTCATAGAATTGAACCATCTGTCTTTTAACCAGTAATATAGCCATATATATATGTGTATATACATATATCTTTATTATTTGAATTTATTTCATGAGAAAAATGAATCTTAGATTCAGTACTTAGGTGACTGATTTCAGAAATATATATACCACTAAAGATTTTGGAAACTGGAAATATCTATTCATCAGAACCAATTTTTCTATGCATTATTTTCTGGCAGGTAACAAATCTCAAGACAGTGGCATAGCAGAGATGGAAGAACTACCTGTCCCACATAACATCAAAATAAGTAACATCACATGTGACTCCTTCAAGATCTCATGGGAGATGGACTCGAAGTCAAAGGACCGCATTACACACTATTTCATTGACCTCAACAAGAAAGAGAACAAGAACTCTAATAAATTTAAACACAAGGTAAAGTCGATGCACACTTAGGTCATTTCATCTTGAAAACATTTGAAGCATGACGACATTTTAAAAGAAAGACTAATTTCAATGACTTAGAGATTTGACATTGAGAGGAATCAAAATTACATGTGATTTAAAACATTATCCCCATAAAATTTTAAAAGGAATTGACCGTGTGCTATAAGGATAGTTCAAGAGATAATCCATTTATAAGTCAGTTATATTAAAATCTGTGCAATAAAGTCAAAACTGGCTTGAAGAAGGCAGTAGAGTTTGGAGGGGAAGGAAAGGCTACCCTCTACTCAGAATTCAGTTACCCTATGTAGACGAGAATAGCTAGATTGTTAACTAATTTACTCTAAAAATCCTTCCATGGAAGCAGAAGCAGAAGCAGAAGCAGAGCCATGGGCTCTGTATAGTTTTCCAGGGAAGCAAACATCCTTCCCTGAGTCACACTGATTGCCTTATAAACTTGTGGGGATTTGTTTAAACATTTTAGGCCTGAAAATACACCCTAGAGAGTCAAAAATTGGGGGCGAGGGGGGAGCTCATTTCCTTTTGTTTGAGCATGAGAATTCCTAGCCTTCACCTGCTGCCCCCGCTGTCCTCTGCCCCCTGACACAGCTTTTCCTGCAGACGTGGCTGTTAACAGCAACCATTATCTGGCTCGAGTGTTTCTCTTATCCCTCGCTGTTTTTACTGGTGATAAAACCAGACAAAAACCTGTTCTTTGAAAGAGATCGTGCTATTCATTTTTAACTTGGGAAAATTTGATGCCTCGTCTTATCTCTTCGGCGCCGTTGCCTTTTACTGTATGTAGAGATGCACAAACTATATGTAAATGAGGACTTTACCTACTGCAGAAAAATTGTAAGAAAGAACATGCTGCTCATCCGTTACTTACCAAGTTCCAGTTCTGTTGGGGCTGGGTGCTCTCCTGGCTGGTCATTTGCCTTCTTGAAGCATCTTTGAATGCTTAACATTAAGTGATGACTACTTCAAGGCTTGACCTCTACTTCAGCCATGAATAATACCACAACCTTGCAAGTGTAGTGAGTGTTCAGCCCACAGGTTAACTTATCAGTTGTACTTGAAAAGTCCTAATCTTTTCTCAGACACATAGACACCATACTTGTGTGAAAGTTACCTAATCTGTATGTGAAACAGATGGTCTGTTCTAATATTTACTTTTAAAGCATTCTCTCCTTTACATATAAAATATTTAGTAATGAGCTTCTCTAGTAAAATTATCAAGTCATAACAATCAAGCAAATATATTTTTAATTTAATAGACATTAAATCTTGTTTATTTTATGTCTTTTTTATTTTTAATTTTATTTAATTTTATGTCTTTTAAAAAGATCTGTTTTGAGGAAGATA
This sequence comes from Acomys percivali, assembly GCA_907169655.1. Taxonomy (NCBI): domain Eukaryota; kingdom Metazoa; phylum Chordata; class Mammalia; order Rodentia; family Muridae; genus Acomys; species Acomys percivali. The sequence goes on from OU015751.1 coordinate 12,941,812, forward strand.
GCAGGTACAGAGGGAAACAGTACGTAATAAATAATGGCAAGTGGAATACAGGTCTTTTTGTGTTTCTGGGCTGTAGAATGTTAAACCTATCTCTTGGTCTTCCTGGGTTAATTTCTGCATATGGAGAATAAATAGTTTAAATATGATAATTATAGGGTGTTCTTAAACAGGAACCCTGCTCTTAGCCAGTTTTAGGCTCCTCTCTACTGTTAATAGTTGATGGAAGTTATGTTTTAATAGCCTTCCTGACTCTCTACCCTTTCCTCCCCTTTATTTTTTCCTGCCTCTTCTTCCTTTCTTTTTGTCCCCTTAGGATGTCCCAACAAAGTTGGTGGCAAAAGCTGTTCCCTTGCCAATGACTGTTCGTGGACACTGGTTTTTGAGCCCAAGGACTGAGTATACAGTAGCGGTGCAGACTGCCTCAAAACAAGTTGATGGTGATTACGTTGTATCTGAATGGAGTGAAATTATAGAATTCTGTACAGCAGGTAAGGGAACTGTGGTTTATATTGCTTAGTGTTCTTGGAACATCAACATGTACTTTTTGTAACTATTAAGGTGAGTAAGCATTGCATCAGAGGTGTGGTGCTATTGGCAGCATTGCCTAATAGGTGCAAAAATCCATATCGATTGGAAGGAACTGAGCTCCTCAGGCAAGCAACTTGAATGATGGAATCAGACTGTCTTTTTGATGCATGAGTAGTTCTCTTCAAAGTGAAAGCTCTGCACATAAAAACTGATGTAATTTCTGAATAAACTCAACAGTCTTGGAGCCTCATCCTGTAAGGAGGGTGTTCATACTTATTTTTCTTTCACTGTGTTTATTTTCATAGAAATTGAAGGGAGAAAATAAAAAACAGCATTTAGGTTAGAAACAGGCCTTGGTAACTGCCCAGCAAAAACACTTCTGCTGTTTCTACCTAAGTGCTGGAAAACTACTGTCCTGTGAGTGCACCTCTGTGTCATTAAAAATGGCCTAAGTAGTCATTTGGACTGGAGAATCCTGATGTGGAAAGCCTGTCATCTGACAGGGCCCCTCAGTCCATTTTTAATGTTCCAGTATTTTTATGGAATGTCTGGCATTCTCCCCTTCTGCTCGTCTGTGTACTCAGTCACAAAGCACATGCTCATTGAGTGTCCTTGAGCACTTTTGTCATCCTCTCCTTTTGTAAATCAGGATAGCACTTTAGTGCTTCCTCTTGCCCTGGGTGACTTTTTCCTATTAAAAAAAAAAAAAAAAAAAAAAAAAAAAAAAAACCATGAGGAGATAGCTCAGATGGTAAACTGCTTGCCTTACAAGCATAGGGACCTGACTTGCATCTCAGAACCCATTTTAAAAAGCCAGGGGTGGTGGCACATGCTTGTAATCCCAGCTCTGGAATTGCAAAGGTAGGCAGATCCCTGAGAGTAGCCAAGCAGCCTAGTTTCTTGGAAAGCACTTGACACTTGTGGTGACCACTGACATCCACACTTTGCACATACATGTACCCAGATACACACAGAAAAAAACCATTTAGAGAGAGGCTGTTTAAAATGAAAGAACTTGTAGGGGGAAAAATCGAGAAAATTGTTTTCGGGTTGCTTAGCAACTTCCCCATCTGTGGCAATCTTCAGATATGTGGCCTCACACTTACATTTTTTAGATGTAGCTCATGATTAGCTACTACTTATTGTTTCTTAATCCCAGGCCCAATATAAAATCCTAAGGGCATGTTAAATGGCTGAAATTCTGTCTCATTTTGGTTCAATCTTCATGTCCCTTTGTTTATTCTATGAAGAAGCTGCTAAGAATTTTAACACTCTTGACTGCTAATGATTTCAGTATTTGAGAACAAGGTAAAAAATTTCTTGCAAGTACCATTCTTTTTGTATTTCTCTATATTTCATGGATTACAAGATCCACAATTTTAATGTGTCATTAAGAAAAATGCCAATGCAATATTTTCTTATTGCATCTATTGTTAGACAGTATCAGAGATGTTAAAATGTAAATAAGTATTTTAGGATAGATTAAGGTGGCGCACGCCTATAAT